>LR990213.1:9494444-9820273 GCA_905147375.1 Hylaea fasciaria | reverse complement strand
AACCTAACCTAACCTAACCTAACCTAACCTAACCTAACTAACCTAACCTAACCTAACCTAACCTAACCTAACCTAACCTAACCTAACCTAACCTAACCTAACCTAACCTAACCTAACCTAACCTAACCTAACCTAACCTAACCTAACCTAACCTAACCTAACCTAACCTAACCTAACCTAACCTAACCTAACCTAACCTAACCTAACCTAACCTAACCTAACCTAACCTAACCTAACCTAACCTAACCTAACCTAACCTAACCTAACCTAACCTAACCTAACCTAACCTAACCTAACCTAACCTAACCTAACCTAACCTAACCTAACCTAACCTAACCTAACCTAACCTAACCTAACCTAACCTAACCTAACCTAACCTAACCTAACCTAACCTAACCTAACCTAACCTAACCTAACCTAACCTAACCTAACCTAACCTAACCTAACCTAACCTAACCTAACCTAACCTAACCTAACCTAACCTAACCTAACCTAACCTAACCTAACCTAACCTAACCTAACCTAACCTAACCTAACCTAACCTAACCTAACCTAACCTAACCTAACCTAACCTAACCTAACCTAACCTAACCTAACCTAACCTAACCTAACCTAACCTAACCTAACCTAACCTAACCTAACCTAACCTAACCTAACCTAACCTAACCTAACCTAACCTAACCTAACCTAACCTAACCTAACCTAACCTTGAATGTAGGTCAAACAGGCCAACAGCAGTGTAAGTTTGTCAAAATCCTAAAGTATTCATATAAAATAGAAATAAATTGATATTAACAAGAAATTTAATTGTAACTGTCAAAATTTAATATACTGTGTTAAAATATCCCATTAAAAACCCCCTTCACCCCCCCCCTCCAAAATTAAATATTATAAATCGCCCAAAATTCAATTAAATTTAAAACCGTAAACTGCAATAGATACATGTAGATTTATCAAACGTAAAAATAAATTTTTTGGAATTTTCACCCCCACACCCCTAATTCTAGGAATTTTAGTAACTTAAATCTTAAATAACTCGTAAACGGAGCGAGATACAGCAATTCTGGCTACAGTTTCGAGTATACTACTATCGTAGTATACGAGAAGTCCCTTATTTATTTATTTTCAAAATTTTGCACCCCCCCCCTTTAAGATCGGACGTCATCAATTTTCAAACACCCGTAAAAAATAGAAACAATTAACAATTAAAAAATTTTTCATTATAGAATACATATAGAAAAATAGCTTGTAAAAACCACCCCTAAAAATTTTTAAAATTACAACCCCTTATATTAAATAGAAATAAAAATATTCCAAAAATTCACAAATAATACAATTTTAATAAAGCAGTGTACGTATGATAATATTAAAACAATTAAAATAAATTTTTCAAAATTTTCACACCCCCACCCCCAAACTTAGGAATTTTTCAAACTTAAATCTTAAATAACTCGTAAACGGAGCGAGATACAGTAATTCTGGCTAAAGTTTCGAGTATACTACTATCGTAGTATACGAGAAGTCCCTTATTTATTTATTCTCAAAATTTTGCACCCCCCCCCTTTAAGATCGGACGTCATCAATTTTCAAATACCCGTAAAAAATAGAAACAATTAACAATTAAAAATTTTTCCGTTATAAAATACATATAGAAAAATAGCTTGTAAAAACCACCCCAAAAAATTTTTAAAATTACAACCCCTTATATTAAATAGAAATAAAAATAATTTAAAAATTCACTTATAATACAATTTTATTTAACTACCGAACGGATAATAAATTTAAAATAATTAAAACAATTTTTCAAAATTTTTCACCCCCTCACCCCCATTTTTAGAAGCCTTTGAAATTTAAAACTTAAATAACTCGGAAACGGTGAGAGATAGCTAAGTTCTGACCACAAAACCTATATACTATATATATAGTATATAGCCTAGCCTTAAAATAGTCACCTTAACTCAACCCCCCCCCCCCCCCCCCAAAAAATTTTTTACCCCCCCCCCCATTTTTGACAAATAGTATCTCTGCAACCCGTACTTATAACTGACGAGTTTTCTCAAGACAAACAAAACTACTTACCTGACTGGACACCTGGACGACTCTACATAGAGTCAGGGAAGAGTGGAATTTGGACATCAACTGACGACCACTCACGGGACTCGGCAACTGCAACGCTGTGGTACCTGAAACAAAAGAAGAAATTAGAAATAAAAAGGACCGACTCTACATAGAGTTAACAAATAAAACTTACCTGACGTCAGACGAAGTTTCAGAACGCCGCAACTCGATCTGAAAGAAAGATTAGTATTAGGACTTATTGTTTTACAACATATTTTATTTCGCTTTATTTTATTTACAAACTGTGTATTATTGTGTTTTATTTACAACCTTATAGTTCATAAGCATTAATTTTACAACTTATACAAATCTACTCTATCCCGCGAAGCAAACCGACAATATGTTTCGTACCCCGGCTAAAGAAGTAAACACTACATTTACACGCGACTCCCCCGACCTCGACCCGGCAGGTCCGGCTAAGACATCGAAGGTGAAGCAGAGCATCGGGGAGACTGGAAAACCTAAGTCCCCTGGCCTTCCGACCCCCCCAAAAAAGGCGACGGCGCCGGCGGCTGGCCCCTCGAGACCAAAAGCAAAGACAACACTCCCTCAAGAGAGTAAAGACGCCACCCGAATAACACCCACGGATGCCTCGGGGAGTCCGCCGCCGAAACCGACATATGCTTCTAGAGTTGCTGAGGCAAGAGCCTGCCTCAACAAGGCAAAACTCCGCCTCAGCAGCTCCAGAAACACAAAGACGGAGATAAAGGAGGGAGTAACCATCGCCCTGGACCGGCTCTACCAACTTGTCAAAGAGGCAGAGTCGGAGAACCGGGGAGAGGAGCGGAGCGCGAGGAGAGAGGAGGGCCCTTTACACCCCCCACCCCCACCTCACCCTGCACCCCAGAAGGACGACGCTGAGCTACGCCTCCGGTTAGAGGAGCACTGTCGCCTAATGATGGATAACACTAAGAAGATGGAAGAATTGAAAGACAGGCTCCTCAACCACCAGACCATCCTTGAAGGTGCCAGCTACGCGAGTGTAGCGGCTGGCAACGGGAAGGCGAAGCCTCCCGGGCAAACCACGCTGCACTCCGTGGTTGTCACCTCCAAGGATGAGACGGAAACGGGAGAGGAAGTCCTACAAAGGATCAGGAAGGCAATTAATGCGAAGGAAGGGGGAATAGCGGTAGAGAGAGTTAGAAAGGCTAAAGACAGGAAGGTAATTGTGGGATGTCGAACAGAAGAGGAAAGACAGAAAGTGAAGGACAGAATAAAGAAATCGGGAGAACACCTCAACGTCGAAGAAATCCAGAACAAAGACCCACTGGTTATTCTGAAAGGCGTAATGAACTACATCAGCGACGAGGACATTCTTGGTGCGATCAAAATACAAAACCCAGACATAGTTAAAGGATTAGATAAAAAAGAATCAAAAATGGAAATAGCATATAAGAGACGCGCTAGAAATCCCCACTCGAGTCATGTGGTGCTGAGGGTATCCCCGAAGATCTGGCAGCGGATGGTCACGAAAGAGTCGCTGAAAATTGACATGGGTACAGTCCGAGTAGCAGACCAAACACCGCTAGTCCAGTGCTCGCTTTGCCTAGGATATGGCCACGGCAGACGTTTCTGTACAGAGACGTTGCCAAGGTGCAGCCACTGCGCAGGCGATCACCTAAAGGCAAGCTGTCCTGATTGGACGACCGGGGAAACACCGGTTTGCTGCAACTGTACACATGCGAAGATGGAAAAGACAAACCACAATGCCTTTAGCCAGGAATGCCCGATCAGGCGTAAGTGGGATGCAATGGCTAGATCCACCGTGGCCTATTGCTAAAGGCGCCACCGACGTAAACCAAAGATCTACAAGGCCATACCTGGTAGCCCAAGCCAACCTACAGCGAAAATCAACAGCGACAGATGAACTGATAAAGGAAGCGGATGAAAGAAAGGTGGCTTTCGCGCTGCTCCAAGAGCCATATGTCGGAGGACTGGGTAGAATGAAGGACTACCGAGGCGTCAGGATCTACCAGAGTTCCAAACCTGGAGATGGCACTATCAAAGCGGCAATTGCTGTCTTCGATCAAGATCTAGATGTCATCCAGTGCCCTGACTTTACCACACCCAACATCGTCGTGGTAAAGATCAGAACTGGCGCCTGGCAGATCGTGGTGGTATCATTCTACCTAGAGCCCAAACCAGCACCGATAGAGCCATACTTGGAGCAGCTGACCAGGATAGGGCGAAAATTCGGCAAAAACTTGGTGATCGGAGGTGACGCAAACGCGAAAAGCGCATGGTGGGGAAGCCCCACTGTGGACCGCAGAGGCGAAGATATGGCCGATACGCTGGGAGAAATGGACCTGCAGGTACTCAACGACGGCAACACTCCAACTTTTTACATCATCAGAGGGAAGAAAGAGTACAGCAGCTTCGTGGACATTACGGCGTGCTCGGCGGGACTGCTTAACCTGGTGGAAGACTGGAAACTTGACGAAAATATGATTAACTCCGACCACAACGCCATCACTTTTAAAATAAAACTTAATAGATCAAAAGGTATAGACATAAATAGGACAACCAGAATTTTTAACAGCAAAAAAGCAAATTGGAACCAATTTCATGCGAAACTGGACCAATTGCAAGTAGAAAACAAAATAAATTCAGAAGAAATTGGGGAAATTGACGATAAAACAGAACTGGAACTTAAAATAAAAACATACATAGATATTACAGTAGAAGCATGCAAAGACAGTATCCCTAAATTAAAAACTAAAAACAAGGTAAACTTACCGTGGTGGTCGGAAGAAATCGCCAACTTGAAGAGAGGAGTCGCCACCAGGAGACGCAGGATCCGCTGCTCAGCGCCGGTCCGGAGGGAGAAAGTCGTCGATGAGTACCTGGAAGCAAAAGAACATTATGAGAAGGAGGTCAGAAAGGCACAAGAGGAGAGTTGGAAGAACTTCTGCGGGAAACAGGAAAGGGAAGGTATGTGGGAAGGGATATATAGGGTCATAAACAGAACAACCAGAAGACAAGAAGATATGCCCATGACCAAAGACGGTAAAGCCCTAAACAACCTAGAATCTGCAAAGCTAATGGCGGAGACTTTCTACCCGAAAGACGAGGAAGAGGGGGACAGCGCAGAGCATCGGCGTATAAGAGAAGCAGCAGACCAAGTAAACGAAGTGGGTCATGATACAACACATGACCCACCGTTTACCCTGGATGAACTAATGGTTGCTGCATCTAGCTTCAACCCTAAGAAGGCTCCCGGAGCAGATGGCTTAACGGCCGATATCTGTCAACAAGCCATTGGACAAAACCCCAGTGCTTTCCTATCGCTGGCAAACAAATGCCTTGAACTTGGTCACTTCCCGGGAGTCTGGAAGGAGGCGACGGTGGTGCTCCTGAAGAAGCCCGGGAAGACCAGTTATACAGAACCCAAATCATACAGACCTATTGGGTTGTTGCCAGTGATGGGAAAGATACTGGAGAAGATGGTAATAGGAAGATTAAAGTGGCACCTGATACCCAAACTCAGTTCCCGCCAATATGGCTTTATGCCACAAAGGAGCACCGAAGACTCCCTCTATGACCTGGTACAACTCATACACAGAAAAATAGCGGACAAAAAAATAGTCACAATAGTCTCGCTGGACATAGAGGGAGCCTTCGATAGCGCCTGGTGGCCAGCCATAAAAGTAAGATTGGCTGAAGAAAACTGTCCAAATAATATCAGGAAAATCCTGGGTAATTATCTGGAGAATAGACGTGTAAAAGTCAGGTATGCAGGAGAAGAGGTCATCAGGGAAACAAATAAAGGATGCGTGCAGGGATCGATAGGAGGCCCGATCCTTTGGAACCTCCTACTCGACCCCCTGCTCAAAGGATTAACAGAAAGAGGTGACTATTGCCAAGCCTTCGCCGACGATGTAGTCCTCCTATTTGATGGAGACACCGCGATGGAGGTCCAACGGCGTGCGAATGCCGCTCTCGCCTATGTCAGGGAGTGGGGTGTCAGAAACAAGCTGAAATTCGCACCGCATAAAACCAATGCGATGGTAATCACGCGGAAGCTTAAGTATGACACTCCACTGCTGAGCATGGGCGGGATCGGGATTGGCATGTCGAGGGAGATAAAGATTCTGGGGCTCACCATAGACGAAAAGTTGACGTTTAACAGCCATGCCGGAAACGTGTGCAGAAAGGCGCTAAACATATATAAGCAACTGTCTCGAGCCGCCAGAATCAGTTGGGGCCTCCATCCGGAGATAATACGAACAATCTACACGGCGGTGATTGAGCCAATAATTCTGTACGCATCTAGCGTATGGGCGCCAGCCACCAGAAAATGGTGTATACAAAGGCAGTTGAATGGTGTGCAGAGAGGGTTTGCGCAGAAAGTGTGTAAATCCTACCGTACGGTCTCCCTAAACTCGGCGCTGGCTCTGGCTGGGATGCTCCCCCTTGACCTCCGAATACAAGAGGCAGCCGCCCTGTACGAGGCAAGGAGGGGGGCGCCCCGCCCAGAGCTAGGAGACAGGGAGATCGAGCGCAGCACACCATTCGCAAAAACACCTCATCCGGCAGAACAACCAAGCCTTCAGTTCATAAGCCTGGTGGACCGGGAGCAAGTCAACAACCATAACACACAAGAAGTAAGAATCTTCACGGACGGCAGCAAAATTGATGGCAAGGTGGGCGCGGCACTGTCTCTTTGGAGCAATGCCGCCGAAACCAAACGCCGGAAATTGAAACTGTCGTCCCACTGCACGGTCTACCAGGCGGAGCTGTTGGCTATATGCAAAGCAACGAAGGAAGTACTAGCAAGCCCGGCAACAACTTTTGGCATCTATAGCGACTCCAGATCGTCGCTGGAAGCGGTCACCAACAACCGCTCTCTCCATCCCCTCGCAGTCCAAATCCGTAACAACTTAAAACTTTGCAAAGAACAGAACAAGGATACACAACTTTTTTGGATAAAAGCACACGTTGGACTCGAGGGGAACGAGAGAGCAGACCAGCTGGCCAAAGAAGCAGCCCAAAAAACAAAAACCAAACCCGACTACGACCTGTGCCCGATCTCATTCGTCAAGAGGCAAATCCGTATGGACACTCTTGACGAATGGAATCGAAGGTACAAATCGGGCGACACCGCTGGTATCACAAGGATGTTCTTCCCGGACGCCATCCAAGCCTACAAAACTATAAAACAACTGCAACCGACTGGAACCCTGACACAAATACTGACAGGTCACGGTGGGTTCTCTGCATACCTGAACAAATTCAGGTGTAAGGAGAGCCCTTCGTGCACATGCGACCCGACACAGGACGAAACTCTGACCCATATACTAATAGACTGCCCCACTTACGGACTGCAGAGATACAATCTTGAACAGAAGATAGGGATAAAAATTGAAATAGATAATATGAATACTTTAATAACTGACAAAAAATACCGACAAGAATTTCTAAACTACTGTCTAAAAATTGTAACTAAAGTTATAAATAGAAACAAAGATAGATAAGTTATGCTAATAATATATATTGCATATATATAATAAGTAGCATAAAAGTAAACTAAGATTAAAATGTAATAGAAATAAGATATATATAAGACATGCTTAGAAATTAAGAATAGCAGTAAGAAAATGTAAGATGTGATCAAATTACACGAAAACATCATCCATATAACCGTGATAACAACTAAGCAGAAAAGATAAAAATGTCATCTAGATAAAGTTAGAACATGTAACCACATCCATACATGAAAACATCATCCACATAAATGTAACAATAACCAAGTGGAAAAGATAAAAATGTCATCAAGGTAAAACATAAAGATGGATTCAAAGTAAAAATATCACCTATATAAATATAAATCAGTAGAATAAGTAAATAGATAGAAAGTAAATAAGTAAGACAAAAATAAGAATGTAAACGTAGAAAGTGACACGTAACAAAATAAAAAATTATGTACCTCCCTAGAAATAAGAAAACATGTATCTGTAGATAGCAATAAAAGGCAAACAAGCTCTCTAATTATTTTAGAGGTTAAGTAGCTCGCCGGGCCGGGACGTCGGGGAAACCTGAGCGCTCCCGGACAGGAAAAAAAAAAAAAAAAAAAAAAAAAAAAAAAAAAAAAAAAAAAAAAAAAAAAAAACCTAACCTAACCTAACCTAACCTAACCTAACCTAACCTAACCTAACCTAACCTAACCTAACCTAACCTAACCTAACCTAACCTAACCTAACCTAACCTAACCTAACCTAACCTAACCTAACCTAACCTAACCTAACCTAACCTAACCTAACCTAACCTAACCTAACCTAACCTAACCTAACCTAACCTAACCTAACCTAACCTAACCTAACCTAACCTAACCTAACCTAACCTAACCTAACCTAACCTAACCTAACCTAACCTAACCTAACCTAACCTAACCTAACCTAACCTAACCTAACCTAACCTAACCTAACCTAACCTAACCTAACCTAACCTAACCTAACCTAACCTAACCTAACCTAACCTAACCTAACCTAACCTAACCTAACCTAACCTAACCTAACCTAACCTAACCTAACCTAACCTAACCTAACCTAACCTAACCTAACCTAACCTAACCTAACCTAACCTAACCTAACCTAACCTAACCTAACCTAACCTAACCTAACCTAACCTAACCTAACCTAACCTAACCTAACCTAACCTAACCTAACCTAACCTAACCTAACCTAACCTAACCTAACCTAACCTAACCTAACCTAACCTAACCTAACCTAACCTAACCTAACCTAACCTAACCTAACCTAACCTAACCTAACCTAACCTAACCTAACCTAACCTAACCTAACCTAACCTAACCTAACCTAACCTAACCTAACCTAACCTAACCTAACCTAACCTAACCTAACCTAACCTAACCTAACCTAACCTAACCTAACCTAACCTAACCTAACCTAACCTAACCTAACCTAACCTAACCTAACCTAACCTAACCTAACCTAACCTAACCTAACCTAACCTAACCTAACCTAACCTAACCTAACCTAACCTAACCTAACCTAACCTAACCTAACCTAACCTAACCTAACCTAACCTAACCTAACCTAACCTAACCTAACCTAACCTAACCTAACCTAACCTAACCTAACCTAACCTAACCTAACCTAACCTAACCTAACCTAACCTAACCTAACCTAACCTAACCTAACCTAACCTAACCTAACCTAACCTAACCTAACCTAACCTAACCTAACCTAACCTAACCTAACCTAACCTAACCTAACCTAACCTAACCTAACCTAACCTAACCTAACCTAACCTAACCTAACCTAACCTAACCTAACCTAACCTAACCTAACCTAACCTAACCTAACCTAACCTAACCTAACCTAACCTAACCTAACCTAACCTAACCTAACCTAACCTAACCTAACCTAACCTACCTAACCTAACCTAACCTAACCTAACCTAACCTAACCTAACCTAACCTAACCTAACCTAACCTAACCTAACCTAACCTAACCTAACCTAACCTAACCTAACCTAACCTAACCTAACCTAACCTAACCTAACCTAACCTAACCTAACCTAACCTAACCTAACCTAACCTAACCTAACCTAACCTAACCTAACCTAACCTAACCTAACCTAACCTAACCTAACCTAACCTAACCTAACCTAACCTAACCTAACCTAACCTAACCTAACCTAACCTAACCTAACCTAACCTAACCTAACCTAACCTAACCTAACCTAACCTAACCTAACCTAACCTAACCTAACCTAACCTAACCTAACCTAACCTAACCTAACCTAACCTAACCTAACCTAACCTAACCTAACCTAACCTAACCTAACCTAACCTAACCTAACCTAACCTAACCTAACCTAACCTAACCTAACCTAACCTAACCTAACCTAACCTAACCTAACCTAACCTAACCTAACCTAACCTAACCTAACCTAACCTAACCTAACCTAACCTAACCTAACCTAACCTAACCTAACCTAACCTAACCTAACCTAACCTAACCTAACCTAACCTAACCTAACCTAACCTAACCTAACCTAACCTAACCTAACCTAACCTAACCTAACCTAACCTAACCTAACCTAACCTAACCTAACCTAACCTAACCTAACCTAACCTAACCTAACCTAACCTAACCTAACCTAACCTAACCTAACCTAACCTAACCTAACCTAACCTAACCTAACCTAACCTAACCTAACCTAACCTAACCTAACCTAACCTAACCTAACCTAACCTAACCTAACCTAACCTAACCTAACCTAACCTAACCTAACCTAACCTAACCTAACCTAACCTAACCTAACCTAACCTAACCTAACCTAACCTAACCTAACCTAACCTAACCTAACCTAACCTAACCTAACCTAACCTAACCTAACCTAACCTAACCTAACCTAACCTAACCTAACCTAACCTAACCTAACCTAACCTAACCTAACCTAACCTAACCTAACCTAACCTAACCTAACCTAACCTAACCTAACCTAACCTAACCTAACCTAACCTAACCTAACCTAACCTAACCTAACCTAACCTAACCTAACCTAACCTAACCTAACCTAACCTAACCTAACCTAACCTAACCTAACCTAACCTAACCTAACCTAACCTAACCTAACCTAACCTAACCTAACCTAACCTAACCTAACCTAACCTAACCTAACCTAACCTAACCTAACCTAACCTAACCTAACCTAACCTAACCTAACCTAACCTAACCTAACCTAACCTAACCTAACCTAACCTAACCTAACCTAACCTAACCTAACCTAACCTAACCTAACCTAACCTAACCTAACCTAACCTAACCTAACCTAACCTAACCTAACCTAACCTAACCTAACCTAACCTAACCTAACCTAACCTAACCTAACCTAACCTAACCTAACCTAACCTAACCTAACCTAACCTAACCTAACCTAACCTAACCTAACCTAACCTAACCTAACCTAACCTAACCTAACCTAACCTAACCTAACCTAACCTAACCTAACCTAACCTAACCTAACCTAACCTAACCTAACCTACAACCTAACCTACAACCTAACCTACAACCTAACCTACAACCTAACCTAGGCGTAGCGTTAGGCTCGGCTCGGCTCGGCTCGGCTCGGCTCGGCTCGGCTCGGCTCGGCTCGGCTCGGCTCGGTTACATGAAATTTTTTTTTTTTTTTTTTTTTTTTTTTTTTTGCATGGCTTGTGCCAAATGATACAAAAAGGGCTGGTGAGCATGTGTGGGAGAGCAAAAAAAAAAAAAAAAAAAAAAAAAAAAAAAAAAAAAAAAAAAAAAAAAAAAAAAAAAAAAAAAAAATAGGTCATTTTCCAAGTTCGATCTAAGATTGCTTCATCGGGTCATGGTTGCTTGCACCCACTCGCCCCGGGTACGAGTGAGTAAACGCATTCAAGCAGACTTTTTTGAAGTACTTAGATTGTATCGAGGAAAATGCTGAGCTTCGAGATTTATAACAAAAAAAAAAAAAAAAAAAAAAAAAAAAAAAAAAAAAAAAAGTATTGATGCAGACTTTAAAACGTATTGTTTTAAGCCAAGACATCTTCTTATCTATTCTTAAATAAAGCTGCGTTTACACCAGACAAATCTGTAGGCCAATAATTAACTGAACTTCAAACATCATTGCTCGAGCGAGCACAAGCAAACTGAATATTGTAAAGCTCTTGGATTACACGGCTGGCAGGCCGTTCATGTGACCACTGCCACCACCACCACCAGCTCAATCCCTTCTGTTACTCTCACCAAGCAACTCTCCCACTTATTAATAATGTTCATCAGACTGTTAAGTATACACACAAATGTGTATGGCCATGCTGTGCAGTAATCAACTACACATAATCCACCACCACCACCGCCACCATCACTGTTACTACCACCAAGCAACACTCCCACTTATTATTATGTTCAACACACTATTCATTATGTACATAAAGTAATGGACACAAGTGTGCAGTGCATGGCCAAGCAGTTCATTTTCTGGTTCGGTCTATTTGTCATTGTGGCGTTTTAGTTAATGCTTTATATAGGTATAACATATTTCAACATCAGGCATCAGTCAACCGTGAGCAGGAACTCACCACGGTGACCCTGCGTGTCGTCGGACGCTTATTGTTATGTTACTATTAGGCTATTGTTATATTACTCCAAGATTATGCTTCATCGCTTGAGCATAGATTGATTAGACTGGTTGCTTGCATTCGCTCGCTGGTCCCGGGTACGAGCGAATGCATTCAAACAGGTCTATATGAGTCGCTTGGATGACATAGCGCAGAAAAATACTGGTTGTTACTGATTAAAGTAGAAACTTTTACTACACTTTCATTATTCGAGTAAACTGACCCATACAAATGTATAGGTTAGTACATTCGCAGGAATGTAGCATAATATTTTCCTTAAGTCGATTTACGAGTATATCACAAAATTATTATAATTAATGATATACGGTTCATGTTTTAGCCGACTTCTAAAATAGGAGAACGTTCTCAACATGGCTAGATTTTATTATTCTTCTTCACTTTGGTTACCTATGCGATTTAAGTGTTTGTTTTGTAAGTGCTATACAATTGCCGACTTACACTGATCAGTACAAGAAGCCTTGCATTATCATTTCAGGTAGAGATACAGGTGTGCATAATATGGCTAGGCCTGGAAAGGCCAGGCAGGTTTGGTAAGTATATCAAGTGTAATCGAACTTTTTTTTTATCAGTTATCGCTCTAAGTAAATTTCACAATAAAGCTTGTTTATTGGGACATCATATTTATATATTCATCCACTGCTGTGGCGGCCGTGCGTGAGTCTTCGCTGCGAGACCCTGTTCATGCAAGCACCTGTCGTCTCCAGGTTCCTTGCGGAGGCGGAGTGCGCCTCTGAACGTCTCTCACGGCTAGTGATCACTAGATTATTGGACTTCGGGCAGAAGAGGACTTTTTTTCTCACCCAGCCCAGGCACCGACAACAATAAACTCCATTATTGTATGAAGGTGCATCATTGCTTCTGCATATATCCTGATTGCTTGCACTCACCCGGCCCGGGTACGGGCGACTACAGTCAAAGAGAATTATTATGCAACGCTTATAGATAACACTCATAAAATATATATTAGTCAAAAACAACTACATAGCTGCTCTTAACCTTCGTGACGGACCGCGGAAACTCCCAAATATGCATAGCGTAGGAACACATACGAGGAACGTCTCTCGACAGTAACCGTCAGGATATCGCTCAACAGGTATAGCGCAGTGTCGAGTGCGTTCTGTTACGTTCTGTCGAGTGCGTTCTGCGGGCAGGCTAGAACTAGCCTGCTACATGCGCTCGCAAACGATCATTATTCTTTTACACCATATTTATTTATTTATTTATTTATTTGGAAGACCAACAGCAGAACTTTATAATAGTAGACAAATTTATAGAACCAGTATGCCATTTAGAGGTCCTCACGGCTAACATCAAGTTAACAACAGTTATGAACATTATTGCATGAACTAAGACATAATACTAATTAATAATGAAAGTAAGGTGGTAATAATAACATAAATCCTAACCAAAAAACTCTCCACTCAACTGCCGTCTGGCCGATGCTATACTAGTGCAGAATAGATCAATGTCAAGGTCAAGGCGCTTGCTCAATGAATTATAATTCCTGCTAGCTCTGCATAGATATGAGTTTTGCCTGTAGTTTGTGTTCACTGACGGTACACTAAGTAATGGGTTGAACCGGATAGGTTTATACGGTACATTTAGTTTAATTTTGCTCAACAATTCGGGACAATCAATAGAGTTTGACATAATCTTGAGTAGGTATGTAATATCTGCAGTTTCGCGTCTTATAGAAAGCGGAAGTAGGTGAAATTTTTTACATAAGACGAAGTAGTCTTCAGATGCATAAGGTAATTTCAAACGATAACATAAGAATCTAATAAATTTCTTTTGGATCTGTTCAATTCGCATGACGTACTTGTCGTACCGAGGATTCCATACTTGCGATACATATTCTAACGCACTTCTTACAAAAGTACAGTATAGAATTTTAAATGTTTTGGCTTTATTAAACGCCGCACAACTTCTCATTACAAATCCTAATGACTTAGATGCTCTTGATACAATATTATCTATATGCTTATCAAATAGCAACTTGGAGTCATGAATCACTCCAAGATCACGGATGGCCATATTCTTCGAAAGAATTTCGTTTTTTAGAGTGTAAGCAGAGGGTACTGCATTTCTTTTACGCGAGTATGTAACGACGGAGCATTTGGCAGGATTGAGGTCAAGCTTATTTAGGGAACAATAAAGGTCTAGGCGACTCAAGTCCGCCTGGAGATTAATGACGTCCTCGGGGGATGTGATCGATCTATAGATTTTCATGTCATCAGCAAAACAAAGTAGGTGAGAATATAAGAAGCAAGAAGAAATGTCATTAATGAAAATCGTGAACAGTAATGGACCAAGCAATGATCCTTGGGGAACCCCACTGGGGATGGTCACCCAGCTAGAAACATAGTTGCTTACCACTACAGCTTGTGTCCTGCGATCTATGTAAGATGAAAACCAACGATACAAATTTCCCCTAATACCAATGCGAAGAAGCTTATGCAAGAGGGTTTTATGATGAATTCGGTCAAATGCTTTACTATAATCAGTATAGATTACATCTACCTGGTTACCAGCATCCATAGCTCCAGTAATATAATCATTCAATAATATTAAATTAGAGGTAGTTGAACGACCCCTAAGAAAGCCATGTTGCGAACTATGGAATGAGTTTCTAACAGCAGCATAGACCTGGTTGTAAATAATCCTTTCAAAGACCTTCGCTAATATGCAGAGTTTCGAGATCGGCCTATAGTTGGTGACGTCGGTTCTAGATCCCTTTTTGTATACAGGCGTAACGAAAGCAGATTTCCAGATGCGAGGGAATGCGCACGATGATAGCGATTTATGAAAGAGAAGTGAGACAGGGACAGCAACGCTTTCCGCGCAATTAATTAGTATGTAGGGGCTAACATTATCCGGTCCTGCTGATTTAGAAGGGTCTAGCTGTGACAGAAGTTTAGATATGTGAGAGATATCGATTTCAATCTCCGATATATCGGATACCTGAGGAACACCCGGGAAGTCACAATCAACAGTGGGCGGTGAGTCAATTATTGTCCCTGGAGAAAGAAAGGTTGAATGAAAATAGGCAGAAAAAGAGTTACAAATGTCCTCGCCAGTTGATACTGTAGAATCTAAGTACTTAAGAGTATTAGGTATACCTTTGAAATTACGTCGGGATTTAATATACGACCAAAAATATTTAGGATTTTTTTCAATTGAATTCTCGACAGTAGAAATATAATTAAGGTAACACTGTTTTTCTAGTAATTTAGTTCTGTCTCGAAGAAGCATATAGCTTTGTTGATTTGTTTTATTATTATAAGTTTTGTATTTTTTTAGGTATTTATATTTTTCTTTAAGCGCCTTCTTTAATGCTGGTGAGTACCATTTCGGATAAGATTCGTTGATTATAGTTTTTGTAGGTATATATTTATTCTTATAGCCTTCAAGTTTTGAATAGAATAAACTAACTGCTTCCTCCAGTGTCAAGTATAAAAACTCATCTTCCCAGTCTGATTCAAAAATGTCCTTATTAAATGCGTCATAGTTGCCCTTGTTATATAAATACCTTACATGAGAGCAGGGCATCAAGCACGGGATATCAATAATATTAGCCTCGATTAGCAAAGCCTTGTGGTGTGGATCAATAGGTAGCAAAGGTTCAACACACTCTAAAACCAAAACATCCTCATTCGACAGAACCAAATCCAGAGTTCTTCCGTAAATGTTGACAATCCCATTATACTGGCGCAGGTCATGCACATTGAGCTCATCAATAAAGTGCTGCTCGTCACTACTACAAACATTCGAAGGGAGCAAGCCCGGTGAGTAGGCACTAGGTTCCCAAATAATAGAACCCAAGTTAAAATCTCCAATTATCAAATATGCATCATCTGGTTTCATAAGAGTTATATCATCAAGTTTCGATAAGAAATTATGCAGCTGTTGTGAAAAAGAGAACCCTAGGTTTTGTTTACATAAATAAATAACACATAAATTAAGAATAAAAATTGCGTTATTACGCTGCTTTAGCGCAATAGTAAGCCATAAATCCTCCGCTGAGGATTGAAATTGTGGTTGCATTGTAGTGGAAATATCCCTACGTATAGCTATCAGCACGCCACCTCCCCGCGTCTGCCCCGTTAGATCCAGATCTCTGTCACGCCGCCATACAATGTACCGATCGTCGAAGAGCTCAGAACTCGCTATACTATCTACGATCCAAGTTTCGGTCAGTATAATGACGTCATACGAATTAAGACAGATGTTTCTATAAAAAGTTAAAGTTTTTGAACGAAGTCCACGAACATTTTGATAATATATGTTTAATTTACTTGAATCCGCATTATCCATTTCTATAGATATGCAATAGAAAAAAACTAGCAGCAGTGTAATGCAAACAGGCCCTTCCCGAGGGTACGTAATAAAAAATTAAAATATTTTCAGTAAGATAGCTAAATGCAGATCTATATGGCCGTAGTCCAACGTAAAAATTGCATTCCATTGCAAGGTAGCACGCCATAATATTATATATTATGACATCAATGAAACAAACAAGTAATGTGTATGCGCGACAAGATAAGCAATAGCAATGGGTATCAATTAAAATAACTAGTGAAAACAGGAAAGTAGATAGCTCTGAATGCGCATAAGCATGACTGAGCAGGCAATAGTGATATATATGGGCAAAATGTGTAAGTAAAAGCGAGATACCAGCATGAACGTGGCAATCAGAGACCCAAGCGCTTACCTGCTTAGGACAATAGCAAAGCGGTGGCCCGACGGCAATCAAGGCAGAGGTTAAGAACGAGTACATTAAATAACATGATAACAAATATAGTTTTACTTCACAATATGCAGAAAGCACTTTTATAAGTGCATACGGTAAAAAAATTAACATCTTAAAAAGTATGAAGTGGTACTCTAAACATATTATTATATAATCGATTGATAAATAGCCCCATTTTAGGCCATTTTGTTTAAATCACTAACTTTGGTGATTATGTGCATTTGAGATGTATCGTTTTTACGGATATGAATTTTCGCAAATTTCACCCATACGTAGTTGAAGCCTTTCTCCTTAGCCATAATCTTTGTCTTCGTGAGTAGGTTCTTTGATTCTGCCGTAAGGTGATCGTTGACGAAGATACGCTGCTGCGAGCCTTCGAACCCGATATCACCGGCGGTCAGGATCTTGCATGCGCGTGCGGCGGCGACGAACTCCTCCTTCACATAGCGATTCAAAAAGCTCACTATTATTGATTTTTCTTTAGAGTTATGGATTGGGACTCTGTATAAATAATTAATTTGAGCTTTCGGAAAGGGACAGCTCACTTTTGCGCTGATGGATCCTAAGATAGTGAAGAGATTCTCATCTTTTTTGGTCGGAACGCCTTTAATCTCCACGTTGTTTAGACGAGACCGTTGCTCACTAACGGATTGTTGCGTTTTGAGTAGAGTGATTTGACTCAGTAGGGAGTCGATAGTCTCTTCCCACTTCTCCACTCCAGAGATTCTACCATCCAAGGAGGAGAGTTTCTCAGTGAGTTCAATAATTTTACTGTTGTTAAATTCACTAGACGCTTTAAGCTCTGATACCTCATCTTTAATTTTTTTTACGTCGACAATTAGAGTAGGTACGCCGGCCAGCTGGGACTTTAGGCACTGGATCTCCTTCAGCACTTTCTCCAGGGTAGCTGGTTCAGAGCCACTAAATGGCGACGCGATCGGTGACTGCGGCACTGACGACGGTGTTGGTGATAGCCCTTTGCACGATGCACATCTCCAAGCCGAACGTTTGTTCACGCCCAACTTTCTCCATCCGACTTCGGTTATTTGCGCACATCCAAAATCCATGTGATTTTTACATACGACACACTGCACTCCATCATTGAAGACATTATCACATAATGCACACTTCATTTTACCACGATTAGTGTTAAGAATTAAGTAAATTAGTTATACGTGTAGCTCCTACAAACGCTCACGGCTGACTGATATGTGTGTACTTATGGAAGTACACAATTTTATTGGGTAATTTCCTACTGGCTCTATAGTAAAAGCTTGTTCAATGGATAATATTATTTGTTATTTATTGTCAGAACCCATACGCGACCATGAGTAAAGGAGTATGTATACTCACCACACCACAGAGACCCGCCGCCGTCGCGACAGGTGTATTCCTCATCGATATATATCCGTGCGCTCCTCGGAGCGTTTCTCACGGCTAGTTATCGCGAGACTGCTGAGAGTCGAGTGTTCAAGAATAGGCTTTCTTCTCACTCTGACACCAACAATCATTCTTCAAGATAACGCTTCACTGCTTGCGCAGTAGACCGTTTGCCTGCACTCGCTCGTCCCGGGTACGAGCTAATACATTCAAACGGAATTTATATGAAGCACTTGAAACACAGCGCATGATGAAAATATATACTCGTCACAACAACAATAATAAATTAATTATTGACTGTCGTGGTTAAAAATTACATTTTCATAGTTCAAGTAAACTGCTCTATAAAAAATATAATGGTATCGTAGGAACGCAGACGACGGCGCTCCGTCTCCCGACACTAGCTCGCATCGGACGCCCGCCCGCTGCCCAGTAAGCGAGGCGCGCTCCGCCTCGCGTCTCCTCCGTCTGCGTTCTTAACGATACATTAATAATCTCTACTTATATTGTTCCATACACATTCAAGTTTACATAATACACAATTATCGTAACTAGTAACATATAGTGGTAGCACCTAGTACGAGTATACCTTCATTTGATAAGCCTATTTACCATTATAATATTATGAAAACTGTAAGTAGGTAGTAGGTACTTGTAAAAGCAGGAAAATACAAAAGTGATCTAGTAAGTTTTTTACGACGTCATAAACCGTAAAATGTACACTTTAATTATCGATTCCCGCTCTAGGCGGACTAAAACACCGACACTGAATAATAATTTACACTGTTATATTTGGCAAAATGTGAAAGTTAGGTCTAACAAAAAGAAAATGATGCGAGGAGTAAAATAAAAATCTATCTGTATCGCGCCGGTCGGGTTCTTCTGCGTGCCGGGCGAAGACGCCGCGCGTCACTATAGGTGGCGCTAGCGTCGGGCGCGTTGTTTTCGAGGCAAGCGCGGGAAGCGACGGCGCGGCATTGGTCGGATAGGTGGCGGCGTGGGCGCGTAGTCTCCCGATAGGAGGGTTTGCCAACTCCAATAATAGAGGGCGCTACAACACTATTTTTAAAACATCGATTATAGTTACGACGAACTACAAGAACTTTTTATTTATAATATTGTTATTTGAGTTTTGGCGGGAATCCGATAGTGAGACGTTGTTGGTTTTATATTATTTTCTCAAACTTGTGTTTCTTCGAGTGTTAATGTGTAATATTGGTGGAATATTAATCATTAAGTGTTCGTTAACGTGCACGAGTGTAGGCGAATGATATAAACTCAAAAAGCGTGTCATTTCGCATTTTCTCCAAAACTCCCAGGAAGTTTCAGTAAAGCATCCACTACTTTACTGAATCGTGACTTTGACGATGTAAATAATTGACTTGACTACTTGACCTCGATTGCTATATTGCTGTGACTTTCTTAATGTGAATATAAGAAATACTTAATTAATAAAATACTTGACACTGGCTATATGCACAAACCGTGCGAAGCCATAACTAAAACAAAAAAAAAAAAAAATATTGTTATTTGCTGCATCGGAACTTGGCCGCTTTTTTATCTTTTTATAATTATTTAAGCGGTGGTAGCCTAGTGGGTGAACGTCCGCCTTCGAAAACGGAGGTGGCTAGTTTAAATCCCAGTGCGGGCACGTACCAATGTGTTTCTTGTTAAACATATGATGTACGTAATTATCACTCGCTTTTCGGTGAACGAAAACATCGTGAGGGAACCAACATGCCCGAGAATTATTTCGGAGGCATGTTATCCACCAACCCAGACTAGGCCCCCGTGGTGGATTATGGCCTATCCCTGCTCACGATAGTGAGGGGAGGCCTTTGCCCAGCAGTGAGACAGTTACAGGCCGAATTATTATTAAATTATTTTTAAATAAATAAAAGAATATTAGTGTAAATAAGAAAAAAATGTTTAATAAAAAAAAGCGTGGGGTATAACTATTGACACCTAAAGCTTTTTTAATGAAAAAATTACCCTCTTCTTAATTCAAATTTACCTTATTAAAATTTATTTTCTATTTTTTAGTTTGTTTTCCTACCTTTTTTAACAAAAAAATTCGCTAATGCGGCTGTCACACTACCCAATTACATAAAATAAATAAAAAAAGTCATGGCCTCAGATCTTGAAGTAAACACAATCCCATCAAAAACATTACATGTACAAAAATGCACAAGTCTCGCAACGCAGTTTATCTGCCGTAAAAAGTTGTGATATCGAATGTAAACCAAGTCGGCTAATTTAATACCTACCTACTTATGTATTTCTTTAGTAAATAGAGTGACTTGGCAATTGCTAGAAGACCTTGGCTAGAAATGTAGCCAAAGTCACCGCAAGTAGCAACTTTGACTTGAAATAATTCTTAAACTACTGGTTCAAATTTAATGTAATTTGGATTATTATCTGTAAATGTGATGCCCTCTTGGTCACTAAAAATTTAGGCTTCTAGTTTTATCCATAACGAAGTTACAGGGGGTCGAAAATGGCCCGAATAGCTTCGAGAAAAGGATAGTACGGCCGTGCCTTTTGTTTTGCTCGACTTGGCGGGGGCACTGCCGTGCCCCCAGATAAGTAGGTAGGTAGGTACCTACCTATATTGCAATAAACTGTGTACCTACCTATTTCTTATGGAGGCTAAGCTAAGCTAAACAGAAGCTCTCTAAGCTAAGTATAGGATGTTTTTATGTAGGTGCTTACCTATTTACCTAGTTATACTTCTTTTTTCTAAGGCCAGGTTATTCCAACGCCAGTTTTCCCATAATACATAATATTCCTACTAAGTATGTAATGCCTATGTGCAGTAATGTGCAGTTGTATCAGCTAACAGTCTAACACATAGGTACGGCACTTATTATAATAAACGGCAGTTGACTTTAAACCTTCATTAGCCTTTAAGCTGCGGTTCCAATACAGATGTCGCTTCCACTCCTGTCTATATTCAGTGAAACAAATATCACGGTCAATGAAATTGTGGGTAAAAGTAGAAAATAATAATGATAACATAGTGAAGATTGTATTTCTGCGAGCCACAAAGTTATCTATCTTTTATTTATTTTTTTATTTTGTTTTATTTATGGCTTCGCACGGTTTGTGCATATAGCCAGTGTCAAGTAATTTATTATTTAAGTATTTCTTAATTCCACATTAAGAAAGTCACAGCAATATTAGCAATCGTGGTTAAGTAGTCAAGTCAATTATTTACATCGTCAAAGTCACGATTCAGTAAAGTAGTGGATGCTTTACTGAATCTTCCTGGGAGTTTTGGAAAAAATGCGACATGACACGTTTTATATCATTCGCCCACACTCGTGCACGTTAACGAACACTTAATGATTAATATTCCACCTAAGAAACACAAATTTGAGAAAATAATACAAAACCAACAACGCCTCACTATCGGATTCCCGCCAAAACTCTTATCTATCGTGATTCAAAGGAATTTTTTAAATATTATTTGTAGCTGTTTCTTCTAACTTTGTTTACAATAACATTAAATAAATACCTATTAGCTGATGGTCCATTAATTATCTTATCAAGTGAAATAGTAACACATCACCTCTTGCTATTTATTGTGAAAAGTATCCTAATTATGTAACACTTTGCAAGTAATTATAATTTTATAGTTTCAGCATTCAGATGAAATAATGTAGAGAGTTGATATGAGTTTCAGTTGTTTCTAGCCGTTTTAAAATAATTGTTACACAATGAATGTTGAAATACTGAAGCTGCTGACATCTATCTGTAGTGTAGGAATGATTTGTTTTCAGTTCCGTTTGCAGCCGTGGGTAGTCGGGTAGTGGGGTAGTGGGGTAGCGGGTGCCGGGCGGTGATAAATAAAGAGTAACGTGTGGGGAAAGCAGTTTATTGAGCTAAGGAAGGACGGGGCGGGGATGCAGCAGCGACGCGGCGCATCACTGCTTGGCGGTGGCGGCTTCGTGCAGCTTCTTCTGCACCTCCTCGGCCTGCTTCACGAAGTCGTTGTACGCCGCTTGGATCTTGGGCGCCAGCTTCTCGTTGGTCTGCTCCACGTTGGACGCCACCTCCTTGGCGAGCTTCTGCGTCTCCTGGGAACAGAGAGGGTGAGTGACACAGCCGAAGGGGGCAGGGGGCGACGGGGGGGACGGGGGAGGCAGACGCGCACCTGCACGGCGTTCTGCACGGCGGCCTGCAGCTTGTCCTTGAGCGCGGAGGCGTGCTCCCCCACCTCGGGGTGCGCCTGGCGCAGCTCGGTGGCGGTGCGCTCCAGGCTCGCCTTCGTCTGCTCCAACGCCTCTTTGGCTTTGCCGGTGGCGTCACCCAGCTGTAACACGAGTGCATTATAATCAACTTCTGCAATCTATATATATCTATAATATAATAAAAGTGTTAAGCAACATGTCTGTCAATAAAAGGCTAAGATCCGACAGGCGACTTCTGAACGAGAATTACTCATCGCGGAATTGGCAGATAGGGCTTAGATTAGGTAATGTGACTGTAAAAGGCTTCCATTTCATTCATACTATAATATACCTACCGCATGGATCTGTATGTACGCGGTAGGTATACCATTGTGTGCCGTATGGGTGTGTGAGGTACTGACCGCGGTCTGCAGTGAGGAAGAGAACGCGCCCAGTTGTTGGAGCACGGAGTTGGTGCCGTCCTCGACCGCCTTGGTGAACTGCTGCGTGTTCTGTGCGCTGGTGAGCGTCTGCAACTGTTCGGTGAACGTCTTCTGGAAATCCATTGCGTGCTTCTGGATATCGTCCAACACGTTCGGGGCTTCGCGCTTCACCAGCGCAGCGTGACTCTGTAACGGACACGAGTGGTCAGTGCGGCCTTCGCTCGGCGGGGGCGGTGGCGGCGGGGGCGGCGCGGGACTCACCAGCGCCAGGCAGGCGAGCAGGATCAGGAGCTTGGCGGCCATCGTGTCGGCTTGTGTGGGGCGGAGTGTGCGGCGGAGTGCGTGCGTCGTGCGGCGGGCTCGGGCCGAGTGTGCCAGGAGCGGGCGAGGTGCGCCTTATATACCGGCGGGCCCGCCGTACCGCGCCCTGCGCCCTGTTGTTTACAAACAGCGCGTCCGGGTCCACTCGCTGATAACGTGCTGTGATGGATGCATGTGGCCGTGCGGTGTTCTTCCGCGGCCTCGAAACGGCCCTTACGTGGCGAGCGACCCGCGAGCCCCGACAACGTGAGTAAACGCACAGCTGCTAGATAAGGCACAGGTCACTCGCACCGGGGGCGGTGCACAGTATTCACTAGGTAAAGAGACTTCATGTGAAATCCAGGGTTCCAGTTTCGCACTCGAATTTAGCTTGCGGTCTCGACGCGTCAGGCGATAGCGGGGTCGCGCGATTGCCGCGGCCTCGACCCCGCGCCGGCTATCGCGCGAGTTCGCCGAATTATTGCCAATAAACGGCATTATAATAATTGTGACCTGGACACTAGAGGTGAGACGTATATTTAATGGAAAAGGTATGATGTTTTAGCTTCAGTACGTCTCAACACCGGGTCTCAACACGTAGAAATCCGGGCATGGTCTCTCACAGCTCTCGTTCGCATTTAAAATAGGTGTACTTATTCAGCGTTAGCCTATGCGCTGCGCACGATTGGAAGAGTGCCATGTTAGACTGGACCCACGGTCATGCGGAGTAAAAACGAATAAATGCGATCGATGTCGTTGGTGTGCGAGCCGCACCAGCCTCGGCGAGCGCCGCTCGTGGAGCTGCCCAGGTGATCAAAATCGGTATAAAAAAAAGCGAGGAAGTATCTAGAAGGTATTCGAAGTGGCGACGAATGAGAACATTTGTTTACTGTATGACGAGGGTGCGTGACTACCTGCTTGCAAATTTCTGAGTTGATCCCTCGGTCGCACCTCGTCCGGTACCGGGCGGCACCCGGCGCAGCGGCACTCGCAGGTAGCCGGGGGAGTACCTACACAATGGACACGGGAGAGTCCGCATCGGTACCCAGTATACATTGTACAGGTATACGCCGCGGCTCCCTGCGCAGCGGGGTGGGGGCGGGGGCGGGGGCGGGTGCATCGAGGCTATGATGAGCTGCATTTCCTGTTGCACTATCGGGGTCAGTAATGACCGTGTGCAGAGGTCGCGGCTGATACCGGCTGTTTGTTTTGATTCGCTCCCCGGCCGCGACCTGCCTCAGCCCCGGCTATCATCACTCATTATTGCAGTATGCACCTCCCTCCTACCTAGACGTCGGCGACTCGTTTCTATGTACCTATAATATAACAGAGTATACAATATTACTTATTTCGGTAAGTAAATGTAAGATCTTATGTTGCTTCAAGCTGAGATAGAGATTATTTATTGGGGAACACACTCGCTGTTCGCTTTGCACGCGGGCGCGCCGGCCTGTCTTGCGGTAAGGTAAGAGGTGTATCCGAGCCAGCAGTTGTAACACATCGTGCCATTGTACCTAACTAGGTACAATAATAGTTTCAGACGAGTAATCCTTAAAAGGATTGTTTAATGGAGGAAATAACAACGAACGCTCATTGTTGTGTGCGCCGCGATATCTCGGTAAGTACCTACCTAGTTAGTAGCTCGTAATCAAATGTAAATACAATAACATACTTATTACTAAAAGTTTACTGATAGTTAATTTTGTTTTGTTCTCCAAATTCTGTAATGACCTACCGACACCGCCCCTCTCGCGGACTCGTTTCTAGTAAGTACCTACTTACTAGGTACTACCATACCGAGTCATCCGAGGCGACGCGCGGCGCGGGCGGCCGGCCCGGCCCGCTACATCACAGTCGCAGACAGTACGAGGATATGAACACGCCGCAGAATGAACAGAACTTATGTTCTCAAAATGTCAAAATCATGAGTCTCATCACCTCAATGGTGATGTGACGAGGCTCATTCAATCGACATGTTGTTTTTAATAAACCTAGATTTTCGGTAAGATCGTTCTAATAGTTTCGAGCTTGGCCAACGGGTGTGGATACCCGTTTCAACATTCACCTTGCTACACGCAGTAAGTACAAATTGACGTGCGAGCGCCGCCCGCCGCGCCGGCCGCCGCGCCGCCCGGCCGTGCCGCCGCCCGCCGACACGACGCGCTTACCATGCATGCCACGTACTAGCTAACACTAAATCACGGCTAGGTTTATTTATGTCTGTGGTTCACGTGAGCCGAATATCGACATGCTCTCAGACTCGGAACCAGAAATTAAATATTACTGCACACAAATCGATGCTCGTACGTCATACAATGGAGGGTTCTAAGAAGTAGGTAAGTATACCTGCAGAAGTATGTAAGTATACCGTAATAGTTCAATTGTTTACAGTGGTATGCTGCTTATTCGGCCATTATTTACTATTCCGTGGCGACAGCCTGCCCGCCCTACACAATGCTTACAATAGTTAATGGTACAATAATAGGTACCTAAGTACCTAGTTATACCTCGGGTCGGTTTTTTGTACATTTTACCTGTGGCTAAGCTACAACTCTACAACTTGAACGAACAACCGACCCTAAGTAATGTTATAAGTACCTTAATAATCACATAATACACAAGATGGTATAGTAAGTAATACTTACCTAATACCTATTAGTTGAGTATCCATACTAATATTATAAATCCGAAAGTAACTCTGTTTATCTGTTTATCTGTCTGTATATCTGTTTGTCTGTTTGTTTGTTACCTTTTCACGGCTAAACTGCTGAACCGATTTCGATGAAATTTGGTATAGGGGTAGATTGGACCTATGAGACGGACATAGGCTATCTTTTGTCTCAAAAAATAATCTCGAAGGGGATGAAATAGGGGTTGAAAGTTTGTATGGGGAATCCATAATTCCTCAAGTTAGGCATCTGAAAATTCTTATTTAGGCTTTTGGTAAGAAATAAATAAATACGGGTTTCAGCTTTTTTGCAAAATCATCCCTAAAGGGGGAAAAGCAAGGGGGTTGAAATTATGAGGTATTCTTTAGATGCATCATCCCCTACAGACCACAATAAACGGCTAAACGGATCGTAATTTAAATTGGAAAGTAATTAAGAGTGCGATGGGAGGAGGGGGAGAAAGGGGGAAAGTGGGGGAAAGGGGAGAGTGGGGGGAAAGGGGGAGTAGATGGTAGAGCGAGGGGAGAAGAGGGTAGAGTGGGGAGAAAGAGAGGGGAGAGCGGGAAGAAAGAGGGGAGAGTGGGGGGAGAAAGCGGACAGAGTGGGGGGAAAAAGAGGGGAGCGTGGGGTGAGAAAAAGGTTAGAGTGGGGGGAGAAAGAGGGGAGAGTGAGGGAGAAAGCGGAAAGAGGGGGGAGAAAGAGGGGAGAGTGGGGGGGAAAAGAGGGGAGAGTGGGGTGAGAAAAAGGTTAGAGGGGGGGAGAAAGAGGGGAGAGTGGGGTGAGAAAGAGAGTAGAGTGGGAAGAAAGAAAGGGGAGAGTGGGGGGATAAAGAGGGGTGAGTGGGGGGAGAAAGAGGGGAGAGTGGGATGAGAAAGAGGGGAGAGTGGGGGGAGAAAGAGGGGAGAGTGGGGGGAGAAAGAGGGGAGAGTAGGGGGAGCAAGAGGGGAGAGTGGGGGGAGAAAGAGGGGAGAGTGGGGGGAGAAAGAGGGGAGAGTGGGGGGAGAAAGAGGGGAGAGTGGGGGGAGAAAGAGGGGAGAGTGGGGGGAGAAAGAGGGGAGACTGGGGTGAGTAAAACGGTAGAGTGGGGAGATAGAGAGGGGAGAGTGGGGTGAGTAAAACGGTAGAGTGGGGAGATAGAGAGGGGAGAGTGGGGTATGAGGGTAGAGGGGAGAATGAGGATAGAGTGGGGTGAGAAAAAGGGTAGAGTGGGGAGATAGAGAGGGGAGAGCGTGGAGAATGAGAGTATAGTGGGGGGAGAAAGAGGGGAGGGTGGGGGAGAAAGAGGGAAGAGTGGGGGAAGAGGGGAGAGTGGGGGGAGAAAGAGGGGAGAGTGGGGTGGGAAAGAGAGTAGAGTGGGGAGAAAGAGGGGAGACTGGGGTGAGAAAAAGGGTAGAGTGGGGAGATAGAGAGGGAAAGTGGGGTATGAGGGTAGAGGGGAGAATGAGGATAGAGTGGGGGGAGAAAGAGGGGAGAGTAGGGTGAGAAAAAGGGTAGAGTGGGGTGATAGAGAGGGGAGAGCGTGGAGAATGAGTGTATAGTGGGGGGAGAAAGAGGGGAGAGCGGGGGAGAAAGAGGGGAGAGTGGGTAAGAAAGAGGGGAGAGTGGGGTGAGAAAGAGGGGAGAGTGGGGTGAGAAAGAGTGTAGAGTGA
Source organism: Hylaea fasciaria (assembly GCA_905147375.1). NCBI lineage: Eukaryota > Metazoa > Arthropoda > Insecta > Lepidoptera > Geometridae > Hylaea > Hylaea fasciaria. The sequence continues at coordinate 9,792,660 of LR990213.1, read as the reverse complement.
ATAGAAAGAGATGAGATAGTGGGGGCAGAAAGAGGGGAGAGTGGGGGGGGGATAAAAGGGGAGAGTGGGGGGAGAAAGTGGGGAGAGTGGGGTAGAATGAGGGTAGAGTGGGGGGAGAAAGGGTGGAGAGTGGGAGTGAAAGAGGGGAGAGTTGGGCTAGAAGGAGGGGAGTGGGGGGAGTAAGAGTGGAGAGTGGGAGTGAAAGAGGGGAGAGTTGGGCTAGAAGGAGGGGAGTGGGGGGAGAAAGAGTGGAGAGTGGGAGTGAAAGAGGGGAGAGTTAGGCTAGAAGGAGGGGAGAGTGGGGGGAAATAGGTGAGAGAGATTGAGTGCGAAATATATAGAAATAGAGGGAGAGGGAGTGAGCGAAGGAGGGAAAGGAAGAGATATAGACGGAGAGGGTGAGGGAAATAAATATAATGGATGAGATGGACAGGGAGAGGGAACGCAAGAGATTGAGAGTGGAGAGGGATATTAATGATAGAAAGATAGGGAAAGGTATAGAGATATAGGGAGAGGGAAAGAGATGGAGGTAGAGGAAGATAGATAGAAAGAGCGAAAGAGGGAGAAAAATAGAAAAAGAGCTAGAGAGGGAGAAAGATAGAGGAAAAGGGAGAGAGAAAGAGACAGATATATTCTTACCTATAACTGTTCCCCGCGACATCAATTGATTTTCTAAACAGTTTACATTTTATATAAAAATGCGAACGAAGTTGCGGGTATCAGCTAGTAATGTAATATTAATATACTTACCGTACCGTAAGATAAGGTTATTTGGTTTTCAGTAGGCTATTTGGAATTTTTGAAATAATAGATTTGACTTTACCTAATATATAATTTTTTATTCGGCAACGTTAGGTGTTTTTCTTTGCAACATGTTAACTATTTGATTCAATGTTAATGTTTTCAACTAAAGTTAGGATAACGAAGTGTTTCCAAAGAAGATAATATACTTAAGTATACAATTTTGAAAAAACCCCGTAATTACGAGTGACTTTGCACGTCGTCTACTTCTGGTTGGTACACTAAGATTTAGGAGGTATAATTAGAAACTGAATTTACTCATGTAGATAATATACGTTTTCCTAGGATTCTAAGGGTATATTTTATGATAGGCTACTGTAACTTGTTTGAGTGGCTATATTTTTTGTATTTTATGGGATAGGGCTATTAGCAACAAGATTGGGGCTAAGTATTATAAATGTTGTTCCAAATAACCCATCTTTGCAAGGATAACTCTACAATAGTTATTGTTCACCGTCTCAAATAGCTCCAAGTGCGGTTTCTTAGTATACCTACTATTTAATAAGGGATGGTAAACTTCTCAATTCTGAATTTTATTTTATATATTACAGCACACAAGTGACGGTCTGTAAACACCATAGAAAATACACCAATGCGAAAAACGGTAAAGCTCATGACTCATGTGCCATATTAAAAATTTAGAAACATAATAGAAATAATTATTGTTTCTTTCGTTGATTTTGTACATATAAGTAGGTACTTACATGTGGTTGTTTGAGTAATAATAAGTAATTCAAAAGTGCTGTGCTCAGAATATTTTTTATAATATAATATTATTGTATTCTCACCACTATATTATTATGTCAGTTTCGGCTTAGAAAATTAAGTTCCTAGTTTGGTACTTTGATTGTTTTGTGTTTTGATGAATATTTACCTATAGATTAGACTTTGTTTCTACAAGGTGTAACAGCAAGGTGTAGTAATACTGAAACTATGCATACACATACTTATTTCGAAGTAGTCTGGAGGTATTTTAAATCAGTAAGTAGTCACGGTAATGAATTAAGACACGTCAAAGTTTACTGCAAAACTAACCATCGTTCAACCCTAGTTATCAGCTGGGCAATGTCAGTGAACTTGACGCAAAGACTAACATGTGATCCGCCGTCAAATCCGTCAATCAGAATTCGTAAATGTACTAAGGGTTCCGTTTGTTTTTTAAATAATGTTTTTTACCAATTTGTACCAACCCGGACAGATGCAACCTGACAAAAGTATTTCTTGGCGGCTGAGTGATATCTGCTCCGTGTAATGTACCTACCAAAATTATATTCTAAGGCGGTAAGTATCTGAAATGAATTTTAGAGGCTTTCAACTTTGTTACAATACTGAACCCTAAAATATTTACGGCAAATTCAAAGACCGCGGCGCACTTTGCGGCAGAAATAATTCAATGCCAGTGACCGGCGTAACGTGACGTCATCCGTATCATGTTAGGGTTGTAATATTTAGTTATTTTGTCAATTTGAGTGAAAAAATCGATTAGGTATCGATTTCAGGTTTTAGTACCCTGGCAAATGATTCATCACCAGGTACACATACCCACATTTCAATATTACTACACCTTGCCACTACACCCTGTATACTAGAATGTTTATTTTTTATATGTTATCAATTAAACATATTATTATTATTTCAAAAGAAGATTGAAATATTTATTTTTAATGAAAGTTTATACTTGCCCTTAATTCCAATTAAGGTCAATGTGGGGAAGTCCGGCATACTTTTCTTCAAATTGAATTCAAGTTAACATAATGAGTCGAATTAATATGCTTTTTAAAATAATTTGTATAGTCGGAAAAGGTGGATAATATATTGATTTACCTATAATAGTCCAAAAATAAGATCAATTGTAATGATCCTTAGATTTATAGCATTTTTTTAAAAGGTCGGCGTGTAGACGGTCTTCCCATATAGTTTGAGGTAAGTCCGTCTAGTAGCAATAAAATCATAAGTTGTAGGGCAAATATGTTATATGTATGAAAAGTTGCACTGATGGTAACCTGGTGATGAAATTATCGTCGTATCTGCCAGCCCTAAGGTTTACATTTCAAAGATAATTAATTTTATTTACTTTTTGGGTAAGACCGTCATATTTTTCTTGACAGTAGTTGCAAACATTTTCATAAAAAAATAAGTGATTTAAAATAACCAAATAACAAAAAACAAATACTTACCTTCTAATTCAAAATTAGTAGCTGCAAAATCAACAATGAACTTTGATCATTAAATAATTTTTTATCGAATTACAATTATTATTTCTTGGCACCATGCCCCACATGGGCACGCACTTTTGTTCCGGAGAAGATATTATTATTAATTCATAATACAAAATAATGTAGGACATTACTAAATAAGAAGTAGCAAGCAAGTATGAAGTGGGTTATAACATAATAAGCGAATTCCGTTATTGTTTGTTTAAACTTTTAAAATCGGTTTTGCAATAAACCATCGATACCAAAAAATCGCCATAATGTGAAAAGCTACATGGCTTATAATAATTTATGAAAAAATAATGGATTGGATAGTTTTTAGTGGACTACTTACAACTTCTAAGTATAATAGCAAGTAAATAGTAATACTATAAAAATTATATGAGTCATCCATACAATATGTGCTGTTGAAAATGTTGACAATATCTGCATTTGGGGCAAGACCGGCATATGACGGACTTTCCTTTAGCTTGGTAGACGGTCTTCCAAATTGTTACATTTTAATGTTAACAATTTCTTGTACGTTCAAGTAACGAAATTGAAGCGTTTTTAATTAATTCAAGACCAGAAATAATCGTATGGATCATTAAACTATTTGCTAAATCATAGAACCTCTACAAACTCTTTAGTTTTTCCGCATTTTCTTCGAATTTTTAAAGAGACGTCACACTCCATCTACAAGTACAAAACGCGAAAAAAATTGAACAGTAAATTTCTCCTAACATAAGGATGTGAGCGACATCTATGATTCTCAGTTCGAAGTAGCTCCATAATATTGGTTTACTGACCGAGCCCTAAGGCGCTATCTATTCAAAAAAGGAAGTTATTGCCACTAGACGGACTTACCGCCTAGACGGACTTCCCCACATTGACCTTATCTCACTTTTCTATAGGTACTTACTAATATTATAAAGAGGAAAACTTTGTTTGTTTGGTTGTAATGAATAGGCTCCGAAACTACTGAACCGATTTGAAAAATTCTTTCACTGTTGGGAAGCTATGCTATCCCCGGTACACATAGGCTACCTTTTATTCCGTAAAAATTAATGGTTCCCGCGGGATAGTAATTAACGCGGGTGAAACCGCGAGGTGCTTCTAGTAAATTATACCCATCAAAAACATTACATGTACAAAAATGCACAAGAACTATTTCCTTCGCTCTGTATCACTCCTCCTCTCCCTCTGTCTCTCTCGTTCTTCCTCTGTCTCTCTCCCTCTTCAGCTATTTCTCTCCCTGCTCCTTAATCTCTCTCTCCCTGCTCATTAATCTCTCTCTTCCTCTCCATCTCTTTCCTTCTCACTTTTATATCTCTCTCTCTCTCACTCTATCTAAATTGCGGCTATAAAATTGAGATGTAAGCTGTGCTATCTTTCAAGTTAGATCAAACTGCGCACGGTGTGCAAATTTGATTAAAATCGGTTAAGCAGTTTAGGAGTCCATCGCGGACAAACAACGTGACGCGTAATTTATATACTTAATATATTAAGATTAATTTTATTCGAATGTGATAGTAATAGGAATTCTTACCACCGAATTGAGTAGGTACCTAGTAGGTATACCTAAGTATTAAACGGGTCAGACTCGAGAGTAAGAACAACCATTAGGTAGGTAGGTACCTATAAGTACCTACCTATCACTCGGCTAGCTCTAGATCGTGCTCGCACGCTGTAGGTACGTCCCTGCTCAACTAGCAAATTATTTTGAAGGCGATTATAAGCAATTACTTATCAAACAGCAAGTTATTTTCCTCCAGTAATGAGGTAAGTACATAAGTATACTACCTACCTACCTAGTATAATATATTAGTAAGTAGGTACTTAGTAAACAAATAAGAGCTCCTAATTAGGCAGCCACCGGACGCCGCGCGCCGTAATGCCGCGGCCGTGGCCGAAGCGTTGGTATGGGTACTGGGTAGGTAGGTACAGTAATACCTATTCCGTGTGCCGATAAGTGATTATGAACTCGTCGCCTCGTTATTATTGAAGAAAGCCAGCTGCTTATCTCTACATTTGATTTGAATGACGGACGGTAGGTAGGTAGGTTACTATCGGGCGGCGCGAGAGATAGGTAGTAGGGTCATTGCGTTAGTTTTCGGCCTTTTAGCGCAGACGTCAACTTTAAAATTGCATTTAAAATAATTGGGCTGATGTATAGCCGTACTTATTTTTGTTTTTGATAGTGTAAACACTGAAGTTTATGTTGGAGTTAATGTGAGGACGTTAAATACTACAGCTTTTTTTATAAAAAAAGAAACGTCTGCAAAGTGCTAAAATGCTAGTTTTCGGCCTCAAATTTCAGTTCTCGGCCAGATCATGTTTAGTTTTCGGCCGTTACATCGCGCTATATTAAAGGTAAAATGCCATTACTTTAATATCAAAACCCTGCATAAAAAGGTAAAAATGTATTCGAAAAATACATCATCACGCACCCATCTGCTTTCCGACTTGCCTAAGACCCAATTTGGTGGCATGTGTACAACACGTTTTGGTGGGCGAATGTATAAAAATATAATTAATGGCGGACATAATTATTTGTGTTTCAACGTTTCAAGTTCAAGCTCTTGGACTGGAATGGATTCGGCATCGACATCAATGGTGAATACATCACTCACCCTCTTTTTGCCGATGATATAGTCATCATGGCAGAGTCGCTGAAGGTCTTAATATCTGAGCATAGGCTCAGTGACCTCAGTGGCGTTTCCCAACAGGTGGTCTAAAATTAACATGGACAAGACTTACATGTCAAATGTCCATGTATACAGCCGGTAATCGTTGGGAACGATACTCTCGAAGCTGTTGACCAGTACAGATATACCTTGGGCAGATTGTCCAGTTAGGCAGATCCAACTTCAACAAAGAGGTCACCCGAAGAGTCCAACTCGGATGGGCAGTGTTTGGAAAGTAACGTGACATTTACTCGTCCAAAATTCCACAGTGCCTAAAGACAAGGGTCTTGAACCAATGTGTGTTACTAGTGATGGCATAAGAAACTGAGACGTGGTCCCTAACGGTTGGCCTTTTGGAGAAGCTCAGTCATACAGCGGGCAATGGAGAGATATATGCTCGCAGTTTCTTTGCGCGATAAAATCCGAGACGAGGATATTGGCCAAACACCTAAAGTTTACGACATAGCTCTCAGGGTTTGCAAGCTGAAGTGGCAATGGGCAGGCCACATCGCTCGTAGAACTTATAACCGATGGGGATGAAAGGTTCTAGAGTGGCGACCACGACCTGGAAGACGCAGCATAGGTAGGCCTCCTACTAAATGGGCCGACGACATCAAAAGCGTCGCTGGCATAACCAGTGGCTGCAAGTGGCAAATTGTCCTTCGGTGTGGCGGTCTAAGTGGGAGGACGGAGGTGGACGTCTTCAAACTGATGATGTTGTTGAAGCAATGATGATGATATTTGTGCTTCAGCACAGTTAAGTTATCCTACGCACTGCTATTTTTTATTTGATACATAAAGGTTGGGGAACCCTCTTGGACTAAGGCCTTCTAGCTAGAAGCTATTAAGCTGTTGGGCAAAATGCGAAGCCACTCTGATCACCATTGAACATCCGCTCTAGTCTTTCCAATATGTCTTGGTGGTTTATTTCCACCAGGAATTATTCAAGCTCTCGGAACCAGAGCTTGATCGACTCCTCCGTAACACGAGCCCTCGCTCTATTTATTCTTTCGGCTCGTCGTAGTGATAATGCTGAACGCCGTGTTTTTGTTAAAATTTTGGAGGTGCCACCTGGAGAAAGACATTCTTAAACTGCATGAATCGATATCTGTCAAGTTTCAGTAAATAGGGAGAACCCAGTTCGATTTGGAGGGCCTAGTTCTAAAAGTCACTTAGTCCATTCTGACATTTTTTGGGTATGGACGTTTTAGTGACAAATTGTGTGTATTTACGTGAAAATTCTTGTTAAAATATTTGGATAAAAATGACAAACATAGTTCTTAGGACACTGTTTAATGTATCAAACTCCAAAGTACAATAACATTTATATTATTGCATAACATAATTATTATAACTATGGACTTATCGCAAAATCACTGGAGTTGAATACTTTTAGCAAAATTCTTTGGATTTAGTGACATTTTTCAAAAATCATCTCTTGACAATATCTATAGTTAACATTAAATAATCATCTAAAATCGCTTTACCACACCATTTCTCCCGTTTGCTCATCTAATCTCAATGCTTTATTACTATTTTGTTCGATCGGATTATTGTCTTCTATTGTTTATTCATCCTGCGAACTAATATACTTAAAAAACTCTTTTCAATGCATAAAACTATCTGCACTATATTTATTTATGTGTATCTCTCTCTGTCTATCTCTCTCTCTCTGTCTGTCTATCTCTCTCTCTCTCTCTCCATCTCTTATTTTACTAATTGTCATACATCTTTATCAAATCCCTAACTTCAGAAAATAGGGATTGTCCATACAACATTTCAACCCCTATTGCACCCTCTTTAAGATTATTTTATTGTGAAAAAAGGTAGCCTAGGCCTGTCTGCTAGATCCATTAGATCTTTATACAAAATTTCATCGAGACCGGTTCAGCCGATTAGCTGTGAAAAGGTAACAAACAGCAAATGGATAGTTAGGTATGTATAATTTTAGTGTGGAAGTACTTTCCGTTGAAGTTTATGCTCGTTTATGGTCAATATACTTGAAATCGGCACATTTAAAGTTATTGCTTTTCACCAAATATTGACGAATAAATAAAACAACCTTGTTGCACAAAGTTTCTGTCGCAGGTAATATTAACAGTGAAAAAACGGCCACTAATGAAGCCAGGACATAGACTAAAAATGTATGAACTTAGTTACTTTTAAGTGAAAAATAAGTAACATAGTTACTTTTTGCTCCGAATTTAGATTCTGCTTTGTACTTAGTTACGTTATGAACCGAACTGAATGGAGTTAGAGATTTTAGGCACTGGGAAAAACGCACTTAGAGTCACTTTAGAGAAACAAGAGTACGACCAAACGAAAGAGGACGAAAAGTAAAATTTTTTGAACTGGTAATATAAAAACAGCAAAATTGGGACTTAGTGACTTTTAGAACTAAGCCATCCATTTGCACTAGTGTTAATCTAAATTTGTTCACTATTTTCATGATATGGCCGATAAGTGGGAACATCACTCAGTTTTCGGCCACATTTTGTTCCATACAAGTTTCGGTAGGCCGAAAACTAACCTAGATTTTTATATGGTGTGCTAGTTTTCGGCCCCGAAAAAATGGTCATCTTAGTGGCACCATAATTTAATCATACAACTGTAATTTGGCGGCTGAAAAATAACAATTAGATCTTTCATGACGGTTACTATATGAGAGAAAAGAGTAGTCCCATGATGTTAGCCACCAAATAAATAAAAGAGACAAAGTATAACAAGCTATGACAACTTCGTTCTCGGCCACCCGGCCGAAAACTAAATATTTGAAGAAATTACCATGTTAATATTTGGCCACCAAAATTATTGTGTATTTTTATCAATTATGACAATAAACAAGCTAGAAGTATGATAATCAATCATTTATTTAATGAATAACATGCATGTCATCGTTTTTTACTTATAAAAAAGCCTAAAAAAATGATTTAATCATCACGTGCGCCACTATTTTTTTCGTTCAATTGCACATCTTGTGGCACCTCTGTTGCTGGTGTCAAACTGAATAATTAATTAGAAATTCCTGGTCAGAGCTGTCAGACCAAAAATATTGTCAGATATTAGGCAACTAATTTCAGATGATTCAATCAAAATTATTTTTTCAGGCACCTTCATTTATTGCTATAATCTTAATTATACTGTAACACCACAGCCCAAAGGCCGAAAACCAAAGGTGGCCGGGAAACCAACGCACTGACCCTATGCGGCGAGTCCAACACGAACCTTGATCTTTATTACTGAACTAGCTGCGCCCCGCGGTTTCACCCGCGTTTCACGTACAACACCTATTGGGCGGTGGCTGTTAGATATGACATTGTGTCTACTACTATTTCATCCCCTTCGAGATGATATTTTGAGACAAAAGATAGCCCATGTCCGTCTCATAGGTCCAATCTATCCCTATACTTACTTAGTAAATTTCATCGAAATCGGTCCAGCCATTTGAGCATGAAGAACAAACACACATTACACACACTCACAAACTTTCGGTTTTATAATATAGGTACTTATTAGTAAGATAGTAGGGTAGACTGGGTACGTTTGTGCCATGGTACGATTGTGACAGTCGTCATATTAGCGAAACTATAAGGAATTCCGGGGAGGGTGGAAGGGAAGAAAGAAGCGGGACGTCCGTCTGAAGGTGTCTCACTATATTGGGCCAGCCGGTGGGCGACGTTGCCTTTTGCAGATACCTACCTACATGACTTTTTTTCAACGAAAAGTAAGATTTTTATTAGTTTTAATTTGATAATAATAATTGTCGTTATATGCGTACCGAAAGATTAATGAGTAAGTATATTTTCTAATTAAAAGTTACTAATATGTAGTTAATTAGCAGTGATTACTTTGCATGTACCTAGCTTATTCGGTATAGTCATGGTACCTAATTATTATTTTTGCAAATGAGTGTATAGGTACGTTTGTGCCAAAATTTTTGGGTAGGTACGATTGTGACATAGTAATACGGTCAGCTGCGGGTATTCGATAACTTAATCGCATCAAATCACAAATTTTATTAAAATTTGTTTTCTATTTTGTCACAGTCACCGTAATGTAGATATTATAATTAGACGTTTAGCCAACTTTTTGACTAATACATGTGAATACTGTCAAAATATTGTAATTAATAAAGTGCCTGTTAGTTTTTAGGGATTACAATGTTCCCAGATGGTATTTCCTTTACGTATGTTTCCAGAAATATAATATGATATTACGTTATGTTACATTATTGCGTGCAATAGTGCGTGATTACAGACCATTTTGGTGTATTTTTGATACCTACTGTCACTTCCGAACCCAAGCACTGTCACAACCGACCCAGGGTCAGGGTCGATCGTGACAGTTTTTACTCATTTTCTAATGTGTTCCTATAAGTAAACCGTTGCACTTAGGGGCAAAATTGTTCATTCATATTTCAAAATTGTTCATAAAATTAAACCACCTTTCTTCCAGCTAACTGGAATACTAACGAAAATATGGACGATCAAATGAAAATTGTCACATTCGTACCCAGTCTCCCCTAAGATTAGTAAGATGGCGCAAGGGATGATGCCTCCTTGTGTCCTATGCTGCATGGTTGTTTGGAAAATATCGCTCTGAGTGATAAAACCGCCCATCATTAGGTTCACTTATTGTAAGTACCTACCTAATTGTATGGTATCTTCAAAATATTACCTACCTATCGCAATACGGACGGCCGAGAGGTAAAGTCTCTTTGAGGTCGGAAATTGACGATTTCCTAAAAAATGAGCTCCTGAGCGCTCATCTTGGTAGTATAACGAGGATACGAAGGAACCCACGAAGCATCGTCTCTGTCTTCCGTGAATGAACCCATTGAGATCGTGAATAGGTGTAATGAATATTATCAACAGTATTTTGAGGAACAGGTGGCATTTATTGCCGCGTCATCTGCCGATACTACGAAGTACTAAATGGTAAAATAAACTGTGATCTTTTGTAGGTGACTGCAAACAGTTGTCCATTATGCAGAATGACCACATTGTCACTAGATGGCGCTGTCTAAGGTTTATTCTCAACGGAGGAAAAATCCTATTTTCTATGCTCAAATGAAAAAGGAAAAATCCATCTCTTTCGATCTGTCAAAGACTATAATACTGCCCCATTCCTGATTCCACCACCATAGAATAACATTATTCCACCACTCTGGCGGCGGTGGTTAAGACAAAATACTAGTAGGTACCTACATTTTTTTTACAGTTGAGAAAGTAATTATGTACTTACCTACCTACCTTATAATATCCCACCCTTCTATATTCGAAGCCTATAGATTATGTACCAACTTCATCCAAGTATGCATATAATAGTAACGCCTATCAAAATAATCACTGCAATAACGCAGTCCTCACTATGGACTTGTATTACCAGCAATATTACTTTCATATTATTATTATTATAGGCACTACTTCGGGTGGATGGTGGTGTTGGTCTGTTGGTAGGCGCGAGGTAGTACTTTATAGCTTTATACTCTCTTATAAGTTTGTTAGAGCATGGGTTTACATTCATTCATCTCTGGCATACCAATTATTGCTGGCCCACCGTACCATCGACCATACCCCCCGTGGTTCGGTGGGTAATCATTTGAAAAACAATACCACCTAATTAATATGTAGGTAATGTTGTTTATACGTATTTTATAGTAGGTACTTATAAAATAGAGTATAGTTAGTTATATCACGGTCCAAAAACATGATATAAATAAATAATTTCAAGAACGTTTTGACATTTGTACAAAACTCTGATCAATCATATTATTCAGGATATATACTCCTAATTATTGTGTCTATTTATGTATCATTCTTAGTTGTCTTGTACCGTGGTTCAGTAGAGGCAAAGTTGAGCAAGACGTCAATGAATCGTTAGGTAAATACAAAAAGCAGGCGTGGACTATAAAAATACATTTAATAGTAATAGTAAGAGTAGGAGAGGGTCTCGTGAGTAGAGGCGGCGGTCGGGGTCACCGATGCGGCTGCGGCAGGAAGCCGAGCCCCTGCAGCGCGGCGTCGACGCGCGCCACCAGCGGCTCGCGCCACCGCCACAGCGCCGCGTCGCGCACCGGCTCCGCGCGCAGCTCCGCGCAGGACTTGGACAGCGCCGTGACGCAGTCGGCGCGGTAGTGCTGCAGCCGCGCGTGCGCCGTCTCCAGCGCGTACGAGGAGCAAGCGCCGCCGAGGCACGCCAGCGGGAAGTGGTTGTGCAGCGCCAGCACGCGGCCCGTCTCGTGGAACGCCTTCACGTACGAGCCGGGCTTGGTGAAGTTGCGCGTGCGGTACACGTGCTGCAGCATGTGCATGTAGCGCGGCACGCCCGCCTCCCAGCCGTGCTCGTGTCGCAGCGAGTCCAGGAAGTACAGGTTGGAGGCGTGGTACGAGGAGCGCGCCGGCTTGCCGGCCGCCGGCGCCGACAGCGGCAGCGCGCGCGCCATGAGGCCGTGCCAGTCCGCGTCCTCCAGGGGCACGATCACCTCGTCGATGTCGAGCAACGCCAGCCAGCGGTAGCGGTACATGTTCCGGTACAGGCAGTCGTTGTACGGGATCAGCTCCATCTGCCGCTTGTGCGTCGTCTTCTTCTTGAGGTACATGTGCTGCAGGCCGGGCAGGTTGGGCTGCCCGCCGGGCAGCGTGATGGGCGTGACGACCACGTCGCCGCGCGCCTCGTAGTAGCGGAGCACCTTGGTGATGTTGGGGTGCACTTGCAGCTCGTAGAAGAAGATCTTGTCGGCGCCGAGCAGGCGCACCAGCTCGATCCACTCCACGAGGCGCACGGACAGGTCCTCGTGCAGGAAGTCGAGCCCCTTCACGCACACGGCGAACTGGCGGCGCTCGTCGGGCGGCGCGGGCGCGTCGTAGTGCACGCGCAGATTGTTGGTGGCGCGGTCGCAGGGCCGCTCCACCAGCGACACGGAGGCGGGCGCCAGGTGGCGCACCTCCGCCGGCAGCACGCACGCCACGAGGTACGGCTGCAGCACGCGGTCGCGGTAGTTGCCCCACTTGCTGTTCCACACGTACTTGTACTCGAGCGTGGCCACCACCACGGGCGCGGCGCGCTCCTCGAACCACAGCTGGCAGTGCGTGGCCAGCGTGGGCTTGATGCGGTCGTGCACGGCCAGCAGGCGCACGGCGGGCCCGATGCGCGACGCGTTGCGCCGGTCGAGGTACGCGCCGTACAGGTGGAACGTGCCCTCGCTCGAGCGCAGCGTCTGCCAGTAAGTGTTGTGGAACTCGAGCTCGTACACGCTGGGGAAGGGCGCGCAGTCCTTCTTCTTGTAGAACTTGTTCTTGTCGTCCTTGTGGCGGTGCCAGTAGGCGAGCGGCAGCGAGGGCAGCCGCCGCTCGGCGTCGGCGCGCAGCTCCTCCTCGGTGAGCACGCGCGTGTCGGTGGCGGGCTGCGGCGGCGCGGTGGCGGCGGTGGCGACGGTGGCGGCGGCGGTGGCGGGCGGCGTGGCGGCCGGCTCCGACTGCAGCAGCAGGCGGGCGTGGTGCGCGGGCGGCGCGCGCGCCGGCGGCGGCTGCAGCCGCGGCAGTGCCAGCGCCGCCAGCGCGCCCCAGCACAGCAGCGCTGCCAGCCAGCGCAGCCGCGCGCGCGGCCCGCCGCCGCTGCACACACGCACGCACCACCCGCGCATGCTCTGCAACACGATAGAGAACCCGTCAGCGCGTGGTTGCCGCTGCTGCTATACGCCGCGCGGTCGCCTCGGCGCCGCGCGCCGCCCGCGCCGGCCGAGTGCGTTCACATCCTCAGAAACATTCCCGATCGAAAACCCACTATGACCCAATAGGTACAATCCTAAAACTCAACTTATCCTACATCTAACGTCAACTTGACAAATAAAGAGGCAAAGAAGAATAGAGTTTTCCCGGATATGGACGGGCTACACTATCTATGCCGATTTTGTGGCTACCTACACCCAAGATTCATATTATTATCATCTTACTAACAGATATGACATTTAACTCAAGATCCGGGGAAGAAAAGAGATAAGTGTATACAAATAGACAAAGGAGTATAAGTAGGATAGTACGATGATGTTTTGTCTTTGTCGGCGTATGCACAAATTTTTTGCTTGTCTGCAGAAGCAACCCAATCTTGACATTTTAGAATGTCGCACGAATGATTGGAGCCACACCTAAATAACTTGTATTAAATTTCTCCAATTTATAGGGGTTGTAGCTAAATGTGTCCCTTTCGGATATTATACCTACGCTTTTGTCAAGTCTATTTCGGATACTAGGTTCATGGGCTACACTTACGATGAACGTCAAACAACGAGATAATCAATGGGATATCACGAAAGCTGTGGCCGGTCCAATATGAATCCAGAGGAATCATCGACCGAGGAAGGGTCGGTCGGGGTCGAACGGGACGGAGTCAAAACGTGGCGAGCGTGTTGGCATAGGGGATAATTGGGTAATTGAGCACCTGTATGGCGGTTCACTTCACATTGAATAGTCGAGTCTCTTCGTCAAACGAAACTGACTAGCTACGAGTATGTACCACGCAGCCTGGCGCAAGAAAAACCGAATGTGTAAAACCAGAACACGGAAATCCACTATCTGCGCTTTGTAACAGCTGCCCACTCTCAAACATAGACGAGTTATACCTACTGTTGATAGCTTATACTAGGTAGGTACCTACCTATAGTACCTACCTATGCAGTTCTGGATAGGATCTTAGATTATAATATACCATGATAGGACTAGGTACCTACAGTCGATAATTCGTATCGTATTTATCATGCAGTTACCTAAATCGGTAAGTACCTACATCCCTGCGTGTCAAGCAGTGTCAGGTATCAGGGTTGCCAACTTAACGATCTCATCAAATTGCGTGCAGGATCGGTGCGTGTTGGTTATGGTATGAAATGGTAACTCGTATTCATACAAAACTTATTTTAAATTTTTAGTAAGTACTTACCTACCTACCTAATTATACGTATTCGTTATAATAAGTGGTAGCGGCTCGGTCTCAAACAGGAAACAGTCAGCACAAAAACTAAATAACGCATCACTATTCGTCGGCGTCACGCGAGCTCGCCGTCACGACTGGCGCGGACACTCGCCGACACTCGGCGGCCGGCGGGCGCGCCGAGCCCGCGCAGCGGCGCGGCTTATTCCAGGAATCAGCGGAGTTCCTGGGCTTTTAGTCCGGAACCCCCCCAGGCGTGCGGCTTACGTAAAATTTAAAAAAAGTAAGCGCTATCGATGTCGCTCGTCTTCCACGGGGGTTTTTTAATGTAGGGAGATGCGAGTTTTACAGAATCGTGTTCACTATAAGTAATGTCCAGGTCCCGCGCACCCGCCCCGGGGCGACAGACGATACCACCACTGTGTATTTCTTATGTTTAGAGACTATTTCTTAATCGCATGCTCTTTATTATGTTTGGGGGACATATTAATAAAGTGCTCTTTAGCTCATTTAAACCGGTCTCGCCCGCGCTCGCGTTCCGCCGCTCATTGTTTGCAAAGAAAGTAAATTTCAACTGCGCGATGAAGAGAGATCACACTCCGCCTGAGAACCTCGGACATTCCGGTCAAACATAAGTACAACTTGTTTCACGAATTGTCATACAAATGCTTATTGCACAGTCTAAATACCTACATAGGTTCACAGTGTATTGTTTCTTAAAATACGATTACATTCATCACTGTTTTGCGGAATTCAACTCGTAAACAGCAGTTGTAATTGTAATAGGAGCGCTTCACAGTCCAGTTGGCGGCGCGCGGGGCGGCAGATGGCTCAATGATACGCGATAAGTAACTCATACCTATTACGCGCCGGAGCCGGCCGCCAACTGGGCCACTCGGCCACCGGGCTCAGTGCTCGGGTTTGCGTTTTGAAACTGCACTTCTTTGCAATGTTACAACAAAAGGCCCCCGCCCACGCCGTCGCCGCCCGCCGGCCGCGATCGGTATCTTATCTTCGGCGCGAGCCGGTGCGAACAGCATACTAATGCTGAAGATTGTTATACTGACTCCTGTGTTAGTTGGATTATCTTGTACGTAAGTACGGTGCAATGCACAGACGAGGTAGAGCCGGCGAGGTGCCGGTTCCCCCCGGATCGGCGCGGCGCCTCCCGGCTCCCCGGCTCGCCTCGGCGCGGACGGGTCCACTCGGGGAGAGTCTCGCGCTCACGGGGCGGTCGCGCTACAGCGATTATGTATTCTTAGCTATCGAAGCGTGCAGGGTTAACGAATGCTCCACCGGTTTCTGATCGTTGTTGAATCAGTTGTGACACCTCTATCTGGGCCAAGGTTCCAGAAGTATACTTCGAGGTAGGTAAGTATATTACTTTTGTACCTATTTCTATATCGGCACTGAAGTAGATGCTCCCAGCACAGGCCAGTTGGACTTCAGAGGCACCAGATTACGCCGCAAAAACACGCAATAAAAGAACAACAAATACTTATTGAAATTACTCGGCTATATTTTCAAGTCAGTTATACATCTTACCTACCCATAGTATTGGATAGCAGCACGGTTTCAATAATTCCTGTTCTGTGGAGTAGGTATGTCGCATCCTGTGGTCGCATACCTACTGGCATCCCAGTGCAGCCGCGAGGGGCGTCCTTGGCAACTGCAGCCGACGCAGGTGTGCATCCTCCCCGGGCGGGAGGAACCAGTCTAACCCTCCCCCTCACCCCCCTCCGCCGCCCTCCGCTCCGGAGCGACGACCCTCTCTACAACGCACACACGCACCGTCCGGCCACATTGCAGTTTCTCTGATCCTTTTGGTTCGTAACACAACTGAACCCTTTCACAAACAGAGTGCAAGTCTAGAGACTCTTTTCATGTATGTAGCAGCGTATAATTATATTCCTCTATGTGTTTGTGTAGTAAGTTCTGAAATAATATCTCACGTAAAACGGGTTAGTCGCGATTTTCCCCGAATAATCCTACTAATGTCCTCACAACTAATATTATAAATGCGAAAGTTTGTGTTCGAATCGTTTTATTACTTCTTCACGCTCAAACTGATGGACCAATTTTGATGAATTTTAGTGTGAAAGTTACACCCTGAATTAAATATAGGCTAGGTTTTAGTGTTCTCTAGCGGGAGAAACCGCGGTACGCAACTAGTACTCGTAATATAAATAAAATGAACAACTAAACCTTCGCATATTTCCCGATAGCAAAACTCAATATAAGAATATGGAAGTACCAAAAGCCTAGTTACTACCTTTGACCTATACTTAATAATTATTATATTGTGATTGCCTTTAGACTCAAAGTTGTGTTGGCAATCGCGAAACAAGGATAGGTACAAATATTACTATGCTACTTGCTTGTTAGGAGGCGTTCCGGCTGCCTGTGATCGAACCGTCACACACAAGTCAACTCACGGTGGCATACGTAGGTAGGTACCTACCACTGAGTACTTAGTTCCACCGATCGCAACTAATTATGAATGATGCCATCGCTCTGACTCGGCTCCGGACGGATGTGTCCGCCGCGTCGCATGTTTTATTTATAAAGCGTGCACATCAAGGCTTTGTGCACGCGACGGGTAGTGCACTGCACTGCGCCCCTGCGCAGAGTGCGCAGCCGTAGGGCCGGTCCCCCGCCCCGCGGCGGCGCCGTCTCCTGAGGTACCTTCACGAGTTCTATGAATATTGTGCCGTGCGTCGTTGTATCATATATGTACGGGATTGGATCATATCTGTGCGAAGGGGCAGCACAGGGGTATTCATGATTTCAGACAGCTTACAGATTAAATATCAAGGAATATTGTCTAATCTAATCTATAGTTTATATTCTTCTACAAGTCTAGTTTATACGTAAGCGTCTAGCAAGTAGATAATAATATACCTAGGTAGAAATATAGGAAATAAATACCACGTACCTACGTACCCCAGTATACCTACGTAAAAAGAGACGGAACTCCATAGGTACCATCCTACCTAATAATGATGTGACAGGAATACTAGTAACTACTACAGACTACAAGCCGCTACAAAGGTGCAGAATGTGAATGTGTACCTACCTATTTGGTATGATTTATAAAATATATTAGAGAAAATATAATTTATTATTGCATAAAATCTTATTAGATTATTGTAACGAAGTTTGAGATCTCGTAGAAGTGATGATCTAATAATTAGTCGCTTTATTCGATCTTTAAAGTAAAACTAGGTTAGACATTTACCTCTATTTGGTATTTGAGTCATACGCGTAGCAGACGTTTTTGTGAAAGGTTGCAGTTGGATTGTAGATACCAAACCGACGTCCAGCCAGCTAGATCATCAACGGTATATGCTGTCGAATTAGATTGCATTTCATTCGTAAGACTGGTACAATGCGTGAGGAAACCGTGAACAAACAAGCGCTGCCCCGTGCCGCCGGCCGGTGCCACGCGGGCTCCCGACTCTTTATCTGGAGCCCATTTCCAACAGATATGCTGTGGTCGCCTTTACTTTCTTGCGAAGCGTTTGTTAGAGCGGTTGCACCGTTAACGTGTCAGACTTTCAATGCCACATTAAACGACCTACATACTATCTAGCTAGATGAACTGTGAGTCGAGTGTCGAGTGGGCGGTGTGCCACTCGGCATCGGCCGCTCGGCATCGATCAGCTATCGATTATTATACTATCGAAGGTTTTCCAAGCGTTGACACTACGACGACAGTTACCTATGGCTTCCAGCATGTAGTGTCGCGGAGGTCTCAGAATGTCACATAATATTTTTAAAATAAAACATGTAAGTAGGTGGTATCTATATACTTAGTCAGGTCATAAGTATTGTCACACAGTAAAAACTTTTCTTTTAGAATGCTGGCCACAAAAAAGTTTATTGAATTCGAATTTCGAATTGTTCATGAAAATAAAAATGTATACTTTTTAGAATTTTACTCATTTTTAAATATGGAGTGGACGCTTAAAGAAGACCGTGTTGCAGTTATTGCGTTGCATCGTTGCGGTTACGCGCCAATTCAAATTTTTGACATACTGAAAAATTTGAATATAACCAAGAGATTCGTTTATCGTACCATCAAACGATACAATGAAGACTCTAGTGTAGATGACAGGTCAAGAAGTGGTCGCCCTCGGTCTGTTAGGACTCCAGCAGTGATAAAAGCTGTGAAGGCGCGAATTCAAAGAAATCCCAAACGTAAGCAGAAACTGTTGGCCCTTCAGATGGGATTAAGCAGAACCACGGTGAAAAGGGTGTTAAATGAAGACTTAGGGCTTCGGGCATATCGAAGAAAAACAGGACATCATTTGAATGCTCGTCTAATGGACCTGAGACTGAAGAGATGCCGCGCTTTGTTGAAGCGGTACGCGGGAAAAAAATATCGGGAAATTCTTTTTTCGGATGAAAAAATTTTTACCGTAGAAGAGAGCTACAACAAACAAAATGATAAGGTGTACGCACACAGTAGTGAAGAAGCGAGCAACCGTATTCCGCGTGTCCAACGAGGTCATTTTCCATCCTCGCTCATGGTATGGTTGGGAGTGTCTTATTGGGGCTTAACAGAGGTACATTTTTGTGAGAAAGGTGTAAAAACGAATGCAGTTGTGTATCAAAATACAGTCCTGACGAACCTTGTGGAACCTGTTTCTCATACCATGTTTAATAACAGGCACTGGGTATTCCAACAAGATTCGGCGCCAGCTCATAGAGCGAAGAGCACACAAGACTGGCTGGCGGCGCGTGAAATCGACTTCATCCGGCACGAAGACTGGCCCTCCTCCAGTCCAGATTTGAATCCGCTAGATTACAAGATATGGCAACACTTGGAGGAAAAGGCGTGCTCAAAGCCTCATCCCAATTTGGAGTCACTCAAGACATCCTTGATTAAGGCAGCCGCCGATATTGACATGGACCTCGTTCGTGCTGCGATAGACGACTGGCCGCGCAGATTGAAGGCCTGTATTCAAAATCACGGAGGTCATTTTGAATAAACTTTAGTGTCATAAGAATCTATGTTTTGTTAAGTTCATTTTGGTATATAAATGGTTACATAATGAATAAACTTGTTTAAATTATTTTATATAAAACATGTGACAGAATTTATGACCTGACTAGGTATATGCCGTGCATCGGTCGACACGCGCGAGAAGCGCTCGTATTGCTAAATTCCGATGATGAAAACAGTAAAGATGCGTTTGTTGGAGAACTGACTTGTATGAGGTAGATAGGGAGGTACTCTGGTATTGTCCAGTATAGAGGACGCCTGCAGCGGGTGCGAAGGGGCGTCGCGGCACTCGACAGATGATAGGTAAATCAGTTTTCACGGTCCCCACGCCACGCGGCCACTCACTTCGTACTCAAACCGGATATTTCACTGTATCTGTATACGGTAGTATACTACCTATAGGTGTAGCTCTATTCTGGTGGTAAATATACTCGTTTCGGTACTTGTTTGTAAAGTGGTATTTACGTGTTTGCGACGCTGTGTGTGGAGCGCCGCGCCGCGGTTCCTTACGGTGGCTGGCGGATAGTAAAAAAGGTAGCCGGTGGAGGCACTTGCGGTGAAACGAATCGAGGAGATGCAATAACAATACAATAACCATGATTTGCACGGTTATGTTTTAGCCGAAAGAATATTGTACCTATACATACACTAACGAGTAGATACCTAGAATATAGTTAGGCGATTGGTCTATTGGGAATAGTGATGTTATTGTTATAATGTTATGTGCCATTGCTTCGAGAGGGCAGCGAGCCGACCGCATTATATAAAGTGTCGGCTCGGATGAGCCAAGATCATGTGAAGAGCGAGCGGAATCCGTAACCGAGAAAGCGTCATTCAAACAAGCACGTTACAACACTGCGACCTTTCGTCGGTCGGAGTGATGCCATCACGTAGTTAGACATAACACGAACACAATGAATGTGTAGCGAGAGCGAGGGAGCTCCGGCGCCGCGGCGTTGAGCGGCGTCGCGCGGCGTGGGGCGGCGTCTGGCGAGCCCTGAATCTGGGCAGAAACGTTACAGGCCACTTGCCCATATCTGAACTAGGTACTTATGCGTAGAAATTATTCCAAAAGAAAGTAATATACCTAAACATTTGTAGAGTGGGTAGATTTCATAAAATTATTCATTTAATGTAAACAGCGCGCACACTCTCTTCCACTAATCATAATTATGAATGATAATAAAGCGTAGCTTAAATGCTCTGATTAATAAAATGTGGTTGAAGCAGAAATAACGACGCTACCTAGTTTTCACCATCAGGAATCAGGCCGTTCTCCCTACAGTAGAGTATAGCTCTACATTGTACATTGTACTACAGGATATCGGTAGAGCGGCGCCGGGGACAGAGCAGGGGAGAGCCAGCCAGCGGCAGCCGCTGCTCTATTACGGAACAATGAGACGCCGCACGAGGTGATGCGACCTGGTGCAATCCAATGAGTCGTTATTCAATATCGCTTGTGCTTGTTGAGCTCATTCCGATAACGTAAATAAACATCGAGAAATAATCTGTTAGTGATCGGTTACTAAATAAAAGGTATGGGACAGAGCACAGCGACAGCCGAGGGGCGACTGTATCCCGTGCAGACAGCGGACTGAGACGGCGCGGCGGGTGCCTGTGCGAGACACGGGACGACACACAGTGGCTTCGTGCTCAATATTTCACACAACAGCGATGACATTGAACACTAATAACAGGAAATTCGACGTCGCCGTGGAGCTACGCAGTACGTCCTGCGCAGTGCGCGTGCCGGTGGCGGGCGGCGCGGGCTCAAGGGCAGGCAGGAGTCTGCGGCCGGCGGAGTGCGCACAGGCGGGGGGCGGCCGGTGTCACTATGGTCCCGGACAGATACAAATAAAAGCCATGGCTGTGCTGCTCATACAGTTACGGATCTCTCTCTCTCTCTCTGACGACAACCCAGTAGTGAACGCGGGCAGCGTCGGAACGGGCAGAGTGATGCCCGACTTCTGCGGTCATGCCGGCACTAATCTCATGGGAAAGTTACAAAAGGTGCAGGACAAAGTGGAGACATCGTCCCAGATTCCAGAAGCAAATAGAGAAACGATAAAAAATATTGAATTTATTGCGCGATATAAATCTTAAGTACTTATAAAAGATTACGTGTAATTTGGTTACCCTATAGAAATTAAATAGACCTACGCAGTACGCACTACGCTCCGTCGTTTGGACTTCAATTTGAATTAAGTTCTCATAATTATGTTCGCCATAAATTATTGTTCTGATATAAGGAGCGTGGCCGGAACACAAGTTCCCTAGAAACGCAGCCGGCCATCAGAGCGCTAAACCAGCTTGGCAAGGAGTGCACACGCAGATCGTGACCGTGGCTCGGGACGTGGCGCGGAGACGTGGTGCGGGGGACGAGGCACGGGGACGCGGCGCGGGGGACGCGGCGGGGATACTAATGGGAGGACAGAAATAGACGTGCAATGCGTTGCATCCGCGCCGCGCCGCGCCGCGCCGGAGGAACGCCACTCAGGAGCGGGAGACGGCATGGTTGGCGCTCTCATGGTAGAATGATATTTATCTACCTATATGGACGAGACGTTATAGAAAACTGATGTATGTAAAGCAAAAACGAGCGAGGATCCATCGTCTTCGAATCCTGAACACGATGCCGGGTCGCTCGACGGTGTAAGGTCAACAGAAAAAGGTACAAAGTAATGACAACAAGAACACACAATTAGATTCGGAGGAGAAAATATTAGACCAATTCCGGATGTGACGTCGTTACATTAAAAAGATGACGTCGTAAACTGTAGAGTAACGTACGGTTCATTGACTCGCAGTCAAAGATATTTAATCAGTCGTAAAACGTAGGAGCAACAGAGGCATAGGTAGCACGACAGCACCTAACATAACCCTGGCACTCGGCAGCCCTGCGCCTGCGTGCCACGAACCAGGAAGTCTAAGTTCGTTTTACACACAAGGTTTTACAGTGGCTGCAGCAAAGAGAGCAACAGAGTGACGTGTTGCGCCGCGACAGACGCTTTGATCTCGCACACGAGTAGCAAGTAGCACGAGCAACACGACCGACGTCGGCTCCGTCAATCAGCAGCCCCGTGACGCGCTGATTGATAGCTCTACACACTGCGGCCGTCGGCTTCCGACAAACATTACAGCTTCTACAGATTGAAACGAGCGATATTGTCACTGATCAATCGGACAAAGTACACTTTGTATGAACATCGACATTTTGTAATATAGGAAGGCAAAGGAAGGCAATTAACTAGAATGAACCACTTGTGAATCTGTCGCTAATTAAATTTTTAATGCTATTGTTCCGAGGTAATAACCGCAAAGATAAAGAGTTCCACATTACGTACACTGCATTGATGGCTCCTCGTATAAAGGCTTCATAGCAGCTAAAAGTTGCTTGCAATATGATCGATCGCATTATTTCCAGAGATATGGTAAATGAGAGCACAGAGGTGAGCTGCAGCGTCGTGCAGCACTCGGCTGGACGGAGCGATGCACCCTCCGCTGAGTGTGAGGCGATGCCCGAGTCAGTGGGCACGTGAGGGTTCGAGATGACACTACTGTCTAGTCCGTGAAGTCGGTTTCTTCCCCCAGGCCGACCACCCGGTGTGGCGGCACACTTATGACACTTCGTACTATGAGAATCGACGCATTCACCGCCACATCGAAGTGCCGAAGCATCGTAGCATCGTCTACAAAGAGTCATCATCCACGGCTAAATACCTCCTCTGGAAATAACAATTTACATCATTATACTATAACGATGCCACGAATAATGACCGCAAGCGAAATATTGGAATAAATTAGAAGCATCATTTTGGAAAGTCAAACGCATTACTCACGTTATGAATAAAATGATAGTTGTGAGCAATGTGCTTAGGTAGGTGCTTCTGTTTAATGAACCGAGTGAGGTACCTCCGCGGTGCGCCGCTTCGCGAGGCGGACTCATCAACGGCGGCTCACAAGTATCCTAACTGCGCGCGGACAAACAAACAACCTCCCCGAACAACATTTAGAGAGACATGCAAGATCAGAACAGAGTCGCGCTCAGAGGCCCTTACTTCGGAGTTCGTCGCGGTGGGCGGCGTCATGAGGCGGCACTGCACGGGGGCACTGCACGGGGGCACTACACTCTGCGGCGGGATCGTCGGCATCCACGCGGACCGCCTCGTTCCCTCTCGCTGTCGACACTGAAGCGCGCATATTCTATCCTTATCTGACTTTATCGTTCCGTTTATCAATATAATATGGTATTAGTTACCTTACTTACTTGTCACGAATATTTTGGGAATCGCGATAACACACAAAGATCTCGTTGGTATTATGGCGATTTCAAACGTTTTAGAGATCATATCACAGAAGCAATTAAATAAATATACTATAATATATATCAGTAGATTAAAGAATTAATATATGTTTATCACTTTACAAAAAATGTTAACTTGACTGTAATAAAACTGTACTGGTTGACTGATTCATGCCTGTACATTGACTAATGTATGTACATTGAAGATACATATTATATGAATAAAATATTAAACACAAATATGAATTAAACATGAATTAAAATGTCTGATCCAATTAGTTTTGCAAAATTGTGACACGGAAGACAGAAAGTCGTACCTACTCGTATGTGCCACTAGCCACTCCGGGTGTTCGGCGTTGCGATCCCTTGGACTCGATTCAACCCACAGACAGACCCCACAGTCACTCACTAGCTTTTGAGAGCTGTGTTCCATTAACTAGGAACAACTGTTAGCACAATAACTGATGTTCAAAAACTGAAATAATAGTGTGTATTATTCATGATTTATAAGCAAACATCGGAAACGCAGGGGGCATTTTGGAGCGCGGCCAATGTGGCCCCTCTGTGTTCATACAATATTGTTATTGCAATGAGGTAAGTGTACACTGAAGAGGTATAATAAGTAGGTACCTACTTATATGTGTAACGTAAGATATGCCAAGGTTATGTCCATTTCCGCGGGCAGCCCGTGCCGCAAGCCCATCGACTCGCGCCGCCCCGCACGCCGCCCCGCACGCCGCCCCGGACGCCGCCCCTCACGCCGCCCCGCACGCCGCCCCGCACGCCGCCCCGCACGCCGCCCCGCACGCCGCCCCGGACGCCGCCCCTCACGCCGCCCCGCACGCCGCCCCGCACGCCGCCCCGCACGCCGCCCCGCACGCCGCGCCGGAGAAAGCGGCTGATGGCTTCTGAATATTGCGCGAGATGTGCGCTTTTGCGCTAATGTGCAATATGGGCAACCCCGCCGCCATTAGCGCCACCCATCCCGCCTCCGCATTACCCTGCACAGGGTTTGTTTACCTCGTCATTTGTATTGCTCATACGCGCTACGAGAGCTCTCTACGGCCTACAACTCCATTATGGTATGCACAAACAATAAACAGAATAGTATCTTAAATAAATACAATACATGTAAGTATATGTAGCCCTGTTACGTAACGACAGTCGTAGCGATCAGTAACTTTGTTTACTTACTTATACAGTAGTTGTCGACAAAAGATGTGGTCTGTAGCAATTAGTAGCAACGCGTGACCTGCTCGTAGCAGGCAAGTTAAGAAAGCTAAGTACTGACTGCTTCTTTAAATTCCTTTCAATGTAGGTATGCCTAAATAAATATAAGCAACCTGTGACACGCGGATACCTACTAGGCAGGTACTTAGACGACGTCGAGGCGTGTATAATGATATTCGTTGCCTACTCTGTAGGTTAACGAATTAACCTAATTGATTTTCTATGCTCGCTCTTATTACCCACATATACCTACAAAAAGAGTATAATATACCTACACCTAGTAAGTATATTATACTCTTTTTGGATTGCACTTTAAATGAGTCGGGAATCATATCGGCCGAAAGAATGTAGGCCGAATGGTGAAGTTGTCCCTATTCAATTTTATTACTTATTTTAAACTCGGCCAACAGCTATAATTCAAGGTGTATCCGCTGTCGCCGCCGCCGGCGTCGGCGCGTCGGGCGGAACTCGGAACTTTGTAACGGTTATAATATCGAACGCATTCATTAGTTTCGATTGGTATTCAATAGATTGAATCGGTCACGGTTTGTCGCACCTCCAAATAACCCGTACTATACAGGCGTCCATTATTTCGACTAGCCACAAATTAACAACACTACGGCTTATCTGGACTTAGCTGTACTTACATAATAACACTGAAGGATTTATAGGATACAATTATTCATTCTGATAATATAACTTCGCCGCGCTGTCTCGACACTCAGTCCGGCTCTGAAGTAGTCAAGAGACAAACAAACCCATTAGACGCGTGAGCGCGCTTCGTGCGCAGGCCCTTCAGTACAGCTGAGGGGAGCATGTAGGTAGAGCCCTATACATTATACAAATATACATACATACATACGGTATACAGATACACCAAGCTGTATCACATAAATCGATAGGTAAGTATAGTTAGACAATTGAAATTTTCACAAAGGATGTAAGTACTATTTCTGTACCGCCAGAACAACAAATACCTAAAGAACAGAATATACTCGATATACAACAAACGTGTCTTTTTGCCATTTTTATAGATAGGTAATGGTACGGAACCCTTCGTGCGCGAGTCCGACTCGCACTTGGCTGTTTTTTTTTAATTTTGCAATGTTATATTATGATATAATTCAGTGCTGCCCGTACGACACAGTAGACAGATACCTACTATAGATGAATGTGTTTGCCCCTCGTCGAGTTGTTACATAATATACTAGCTGTTGCCCGCGACTTCATCCGCGCAGACTATATACTTTACCATAATTCCAAATAACTAAAAATAGACCATGACCTCGAGTTCGACATCGACATCCGCGATATATCCGCATATGCGATATCCAACATTCTCGTACGACATCCACCATCTTCTATCAAAATTACCATTTTATACAAAAACCTGGCATTTTATACCAAAATCTAACATTTCATACAAAAATCTACCATTTCCTACCAAAATCTACCATTTTCTACGAAAATACCATGTTCTACCAAAAGCTACCATTTTCTACTAAAGTCTAAATTTTTCTACCACAATCTAAAATTTTTTTGTAAATCTATTATTTTCTTTCTAAATGTGATATTTTCTACCAAAAGCTCCCATTTCCTACCAGATTCTACCATTTCCTACAAAAAACTACCATTTCCTAAATTAAATCTACCATTTTAACCGTAATCTACCATTTTACCATAATCTACCATTTTAATTTCAAATTCACTAATATCTACCAAAAGCTACCATTCCTTTCAAAATCTACCATTATAACCAAAAATCTAACATTTCCTACCAAAAATCGACCATTTTCTACCTTTAATTTATCATTTTCTACCAAAATCTACCACTTCCTACCTTTTAAAGAACATAGATACTACGTTTGAAATTGATCAAACCAATAAAACACGTTGTTCCATCCAAACTTTGCAACCCCTTTTCACCCACTTAGGGGTTAAATTAAAAAAATATATAGTCAGGTTCTTAGTGCACACCTACGTCTCCTAGTGTCATCTACGAATGTGTACAAAATTTCAGTTTTGAACTAAATCTGATGAAAAATATTCTGCAACCCCTTTTATTATTTTAGGGGTTGAATATTAAAAAATGATGAAACACGTGTTTAATTAAATCTTAATAATATAAATGCCAAGTTTGAAGCTGATCAGACAAAGAAAACACGTTGTTACACAAAAACTTTACAACTTGTTTGCACCCCTTTAGGGGTTGAATTTTCAAAAATCCTTTTTTAGTGCATACCTTCGTCACCTAAGGAATACTTGTGCAAAATTTCAATTATGAACTAAATCTGATGAAAATATTTTGCAACCCCTTTTTATTACTTTAGGGGTTGAATATTAGAAAACGATGAATAACATGTTTAATTAAATGTTTTAAAGAATATATATGTCAAGTTTGAAGTTGATCGGACCAAGAAAACACGTTGCTCCATACAACCTTTGTAACCCCTTTTCACCCCTTTAGGGGTTGAATTTTCAAAAATCCTCCTTATTGCTCGCCTACGTCACATAAGGAATATTTGTGCAAAATTTCATGGTTCTAGACCTAGTGGTTTCGGCTGTGCGTTGATCGATCAGTCAGTCAGTCAGTCAGTCAGTTCTTGCTTTTATATATATATAGATAACCACTCGAACGTGTTGGACGACCAGCGCGAGAGCTGGTGCCGCCGCTACCGTGTCTTAGCTTTTAAGATAACCCACGTCCTAAACTGTAACACAATGGGTTCTACTTATTATACGTATATTGTGCACCCACAATGACAATGATCGTGTAATCTTTTGAGTTATTGAACGTCCGAGCAGAGCCTGTTGTCTTTTGTAGTGCCCATGACGCGACGTGCGACGCGACGTGCGACGAGCGTGGAGCTCCCGTGCCTGGACCACCTCCTGACCGACAGGAGGTGGTCGCTCATTGTGTCAAAACGGTGGAGACGAACCAGGCGGAGCGCCGCCGCGCGCCGCTCCGGTAGTCTCTCAAGGAATAATGGATCCTGAGAGTCTTCATTATCTCACAAACGCCGACCTATAAATTTACCGATGAATTTGTTCCATTGAATAATACGTGATAATACTTTGCTCGTACGTAGGCCCCGATAATGTCTAATGATTCCGCTTTTTAGTTTCGCAAGCTGGCTGAGAAGTGTCTTTTGTGTTTGAAACTGTGTGAACGTATTTAACATATAATACAATTAAATGAGGATCTATGTAGGTACCTATATTTAGGTAGGTAAATGAAACATTATAATTAATTATTTGGTTTTGGTAAAAATACTAAATAGCATTGGACAGAGGAATCGGCACTCACACAAGGACAGTTGAGGACGGTACCTATACAGTTTTCTAGATTTTGAGGACAACTGAAATGTCGTTTGTAATAGATTAAAACGAGTAGGTAGGAACTACGTCAGTTGCCTCGAGGCAAGAAATTAGATTATACTTACCTACGCTTTAAATTTCATAAGGATGCGAGTATTAAGTATAAGTAAGTATATATGGCAAGAAACTGTTTCCGATCCGGCTCGTCGGCATCCAGCTTAAATACTATTTGTACAAAGATCGAAGATCAAGACGAGGCACAACCTTCGTATGCGGCGGCTCTCGAAGGAAGCGGAGGGATCGCAGGCGCCAGCAACGACCCCGGTACACCGAGCAATGCTCAAACTGAAGGCAACACAGCCACAACCATCCTCCGAGGCTGCGGCAAACAAACATTCCACGACGAGGGTCACGTTACGGCTAATTGCACCTCCAAGGAAAATAAACGATACGTAGTTCTAAGTCGGAGCAGACGCGGAATAATAACTACTGATTAGTTTGCAGAACAACAACACGCTACCTATGTTTAGCTCACAAACAATGCTCACCCAAGGATAAGGAGGATGTCACAAGTTTAGCGAACTAGCTGCGAGGGCAGGAGGATAATACGTTCGTTGAATACATCAGAGTACTTATACGAGTATGTAACACTTCATCTCGATCTCACCGAGTGCCGGCGGACGGCACTCGTTTAGTAACGCACGTACAATAAGAACATGAATAAACAAGAATTTATTATACCTAGCACTAAAAATACTCATTTGAGTAAATTACGTTGTACGTATTTATCTAACTTATCATATCACTGGCATTGTTTAGTTCAAGATGATATTATCATTCGGAACATTACAAGGTGGCAATTGGAAAATATAATTATATGACATCCTCCTACTTGGTCCGGCGCGGGTGCGGATACGCCGGCACAGTCGTCTGGAGGAAAGGTTGCGCCGCAGAATACGCGCCAGTGCACGGAAGATGCCAGATACAACAAACACAATGGGTGCTGCGCGCGAGCCGCGGCTGGCACGGGCCGGCCTGCTCCGACCTCCATTCAACAACGGACGATGTGCTAATCCGATGTATTTCGGATGACTAGATCCTACCTCCCGCCTGCGTTCTTTCCTTGCTTTCTGTTATACGACCATTAGTAAGCGTTCCTATCCATAATAATTGTTTCTAGGATACGTCCACAGTGCAGAGGGTGTTAGCCGAACCAACATTATACCTACATTACATATACTTAAATGCTAAGACGTGTGCTCATGCAAAATCATGCACGACATGTCGTGGAGCCTAGCTGCCGTCGCCGAGTGTCCTCGCCGGCGGCTGTATATTATTTAATCGATTATGTGCAGATAGCGCGAGCTCCCAGCATTGTCCGCGTGCGACCGCGCGGCGCATTGCTGACGTCACGCTCGCCTCGCGACGCCTCCATGACAAGCAACCTACTCTACCCACAATAGCGTTGCTATTAGCCATGCATGTACATCGGCCCTTCGATCACTTCTCTGAGAAGACAAACGCGTGGTCTCACTTTGCAGATGACCTAACGGCAGCGTGACTTCGAGTAATATTGTGTGATCTAGGCTTCTCTCGAAGTTGACTTTTCGATGAACATTCCAACATTATGAATGATCACAAAGGAAACTGTGCAAGAGATATGCATAGCACATCGTGCCACTGCCATGCATGGAGAGGGCCATGTAAGGTATCAACATCGAGAGTTCAAAAGTAGGCCCGAAAAATAACTCACAGAAGGTAAGTAGGTACCACTTAGAGTTCATGGATCTGCTCGACGCGCGATGGGTGGGCAGAACTCTCGGTATAGTGAAGTAGAGCGACGGCAGGCGGAGTGCGTCCCTGACGGAGCGATGGCCACGAGTGCGTGAGAGTAGCAGAGATAGAGCAATACCATACCAGTGTACATACGTCGTCGCAAAACGTGTTAGAAGCGCCTGGACAAGATTGTCCCAATACAGGAATTCATGAATCGGATACGCTTTGCAGAGTCGTAGTAGGTGGCTGAGCTAGTGATGAGGACGATGTCGAATAATAGGAAAATAACATCAATAGACCTAGTAGAACTGAGTTTGGAAAAATGTGTCCGAACTTTACGTGTAAATTACAACAATATGCATTCCATTATCGAAGTCACCCACGACGAGTACTACGCAATGCAAATAATATGAAAGTAGGAAGCTGCACAGCGCAGCTTGTGGCAGGAAAGAGCATTACCAAACGTCGCATGCGCGAGCCGACAGTGAAGGAACATAGAGTGGCCGCCGCCCCGCGCCGGCGTGCGGGGACGCTGCGCCCGGCGCGGGGCGGCCGCGGCGTGCGGCGCGGGGCATATGCGGGCGGTGAGTTTCTCCGGTCCCCGGAGTAAAGCGCGTTTCACCGGACCCGTTCCCGCCGGCCGCCGCGCCGCTGCGGACGCGCACATCACAGAGCAAAAACTATTGATGTTTGACACGCCTATGATGCGAACGACGAGCGTCGCTGCATATTATGTCCATTAGTTCCGATGATAACTAGATTTATATTTATTGTGTGTGTAATTGCAAGCATTGTGATTGTGACATTGTATTTTCTACGAGTTCAATTCACAGGAAATAAATATCTGCTAAGAAATATAAATTCTGAACTTGTTTATAGAATAGTGGCAAAAGTTGTTTCAAAACTGTCGCTCCACGAGCTGACACTTATTTATTATCAAGTCGTGAACGCGGCGGCTGCGGTGCGCAAACGGGTTTCAATGTCGGTCAATAGGTTTCTAAACAAAACCGTTCAAGAATATTGGGCCAGGAGCGAGCGTCGCACATCTCGTTCATTGTGAGATTGTGATGCAAATCGCAAGCCTGCGCACGGCGCGGGCGCAGCCTGCGAGTGCGAGGTGAGATGCGTTGCGCAACTTCCTGCTCAGTGTTTGTGTAGCTCCGCGCGCGGCGATGTCTCTCGGACGTCACGCGGCTCGTCTCTTAAAATATGGCCATTGATGTACGGCGATGTTATACGAGCGAGCGAGCGAGCGAGCGAGGCGAGTGATAAGTAACAAGCCATCACCGGGACGCGCACCTATCACCTAGAATCTAGATCGTGACTAGATCTTCATCTAAGTAATAGGAGCGCGTCCCGGTGATCGCTTGCATTTATTCCTGTGGGCAACTGATGCCTATAGGAAGTGCGATATTGCAATTTCGAAATTTAATTTGTATGCCCATTACATAGGCACCTAATAAGAGAAGCTCGAAGCTTTCAAGTTTTCAAGCGAGTATAGTATGTACCACCACTCACTGATGGCAAGATCAGTGGTGTTCGTTGGGAATAAACCTATGCTTGCATGTCTGTGGCGAGTCAGCCGTCGACGGTACGATGTACAGGAAACAGCGCAGAAGCAACTCCTGGCGGCGCCGCCGGCTGGGGCACTGGGACACTCCTGACTCTTTCCTCTGCTCTGAGCGCGAGCAGTTCCACACACTCCTATACTGCTGCCGCCCCGCCCGCCGCCCCCGTGACATCGCGCGCTGCCTTATAATTATTTACATCGCGCGACACAGTTTGCGACGTGGTTTACAGGCCGTAAATGATGTCGGTAAATACCTACGTAACAATCATTATAATGATATCTATTCTAAAGTTATAAAGTATCTACTTTTACAGTAATAGATAGATAACGTTATATTACTGGTGTTAATAAAGTAAGTAAGTATACTTATTCTTATTCTATTATGATTTTGCATGCACATTGTACATACTACGATGTACAGTTCCCAGATCAAAAGCTCCCATTGTAGCGGCCGAGCCGTGAGCTGCGGTCACTGTTGGTTGGCCGTCCGATTAGCGCAAATCAACGACGCGACGCTCACCAGGCGAATGTGTCGTATTATTTACATAAACATGAAGTTATATCCAAAATTAGAATATAACTGCACTAATAATATGTTTATGTGTATAATTTTACCAACCATCTCTTCTGGCAAGTACATACTCAAGTACCTTTTCTTGAAATGTGTTACAAAATGAAACGTAACTTTCTAATTTAATGACAATAAGTGTGGATATTGTAATGCGCGATGATACTAATTATGTGTACCTACTACCTACCTAATGACTGAGTAATGCGTCATCATCATCAGCCAGAAGCGTCTACTGCTGACTGAACACAGGCCTCCCCAATAGAACACAAAACGAAACTTCGCATCCAGCATCGAGTGATGAATTACTTTATTATAAACATTAGTCAGAAAGTTATTATTTATCATCGATGGTGTCATGCGTCTCAATCTGGCGAACATCGTCAGTGTGACCACCGTGAGCATGAGCAACCCGCGCAACGCTTCGAGCACGAGCCCCGAGCACGAGCATGCAGCACACGCTCCCCGGCCGCTGCGCTTGCTCTGCGTGACGCGGCCCGAGGGTCACAGAACTGCGCATAATGTATTTAGAGACAGAATTTTAAGTGAGCGCCGATCGGCATTGCTAATTTGCCGTCGTCGGCAGCGACGAGGCCTCCGGCGCTGCCTCCCGTCTGACCGCATTCCTCCGCGCATATCTCTCTATCCGAGGATCGCTCTAGCCGTAATCGTTTCATCCACCAGATATACAAAACAAACCCGAAATAGACGACCTCATTCGATCCACTCGGACCGTTCAAATTTCACCGAATAAAGTAACGAAGGTTTAGCACGGGACGGGCGGGGCGGCTCCGTCTTATAGGAATGTTTGGTCGATACCAACGGAGCGAGGTGCATCCGACGGTAACAGTTTCGCTAGGTATCGATCGGCCCAAGGCCTGCGTGACGCACGGCGGGGCTCCCCACGGCGCCGGTGAGTCAGGCGGCGGCGGCGCTGCGCCCTCGGCGACGGCGAGCCGAGGGTAGGTCGCGGGTGGCTCACCTTGCTAGTCTGTGGCCGGTTAGAGACGAGAGTTGGGCGCGGGGAGAAGAGGCGGGCGCGCGATCATGCTCGCGCGGTCGACGACCTGTCGAGTCGGCGTAACTGTTCCACACACACTGTACTGACACTCCGAGCTGAAGACGCGGGCGGACGCTGGCACGGCGCGGGACGGACTGAGCCGGCGGCGGCGGCGCCGCGTGCGCCTGCGGCCTTGACCGCCCACCGCCGCCCCCTCCCCACCCCCCTCGCCGCCCCGCACCGCGCGCGCGGCGCATCCGCAAGCGGTGCCCTGCGCGATGCGCCAGGAGAGGATGCCCGCTGCCGAAGCTCGCAGTCGCAGGTAGCCGCGGAGCCGACTTCGGCCGAGCGGGCGAAAGTCAATACCGTTAGGTAATCATCACCTACGATTGTGCTTTTTGTGCACGTTATCAGATAGCGGCAGTGGACTCAAATTGGATCATGTCTTTGTCCGGCCAGACGTTCCTTTCGTCCGACGCCCCTTCTATTCGGATGAGTTGCAGTTTTGCAGCATTGATACCTAGATATACTTAACAGTTTTTTCGTAACAGCAAAGGCATGTCCATTACGTACCGCCGAAGACATGTACTTAAACAAAGCTTCAGCACCGACGACGGTGCGGTGCGCGGTGTCGACAGCTGCGCCATAATATAATATGCATCGAGCGAGAGTGCTGCACCGGCTGCACCGCGCCGCGCCGCGTCCGACCTCGTCGCGCTCAATGCTGTCTCGGATACCCATCACACCTCTGCGCTATTTTCCTCTTCAGCCTACAACACTACCACTTACCGTTTAGGAAACCATCACCGAGCTCGTGTCTGTCTGTCACTCGTTCGACCTTTGCACGTTCGTTGCGAGCATTTTCCGGAATGTTCCTATTCGCTTCTGCCACAAATCAGCGTGGAAGGCCGCAATGTAAGCGAAACTGCGAGCTTCACATCACAAGTTAATCACTCCGCCATCGGCGTCTGCCTCCTGATCTACACCGAGCTTGAGTTCATCCTACATCCCAACATGTCTAACCGTCTATTAGTAACGGTCCGTATAACATTTCACTCAGAATGTCTCATTCATTAAAACTTTCGTTCTTCTGTTAAATAGTCAAATTTGATACACCTACTGCGGAACTGCACAGCAGTAGACTGTAGATAGATGCTACAATGGCACCCTTCTCTATTATAAGTCGAGTAAAAATACTGGTTGTCTGACGCCAAACTACATTCTAACCGGTTCGCCCAGCGCAGGGGCTGTACACTATACGAATAGAGAACGATAAATTGATTTCAGATTTTAGAACAACCAGCTGGATGACCGAGCTTTGCTCGGAATTTTTTTTTTTATAAATTATGTTTTTTGGAAAAAAAAGTAGTATTATTATTCGTCAATAGATGTCAGGAACAGTAATATTTTTCAGTATAAATTGAGGTTACTCAACGCCTCCTTTATCTGGGGGCACGGCAGTGCCCCCGCCAAGTCGAGCAAAACAAAAGGCACGGCCGTACTATCCTTTTCTCGAAGCGATTCGGGCCATTTTCGACCCCCTGTAACTTCGTTATGGATAAACTTAGAAGCCTAAATTTTTAGTGGCCAAGAGGGCGTCACGTTTACAGATAATAATCCAAATTACATTAAATTTGATCCAGTAGTTTAAGAATTATTGCAAGTCAAAGTTCCTTAATTTTGTTACCCACTCACTGACTGACTCACCGATCATCAAAATTCTAAGGTACTTCTAGCCGTCCCACAAGTTTGAAATTTTGAATATAGCTATTGTTTAGCCTATAAACTATGGAAAAATTCTGACATTCCATAATTTTCATCCCGTTTTCTAAATATATAATCTGCATAAATAACTTTGTATTCTCATAAAAATCCCATTAAATTGTATGTGATTACAAAGTTACTTTTACAGTTCATAATTAGACTTCATTGAAATTGAATGAAATGGGTAGCAGGGGTTAAAAATTAGAAATGGCTTCGAGAAATTCGACAGTTGAGCGATTTTTAAAAACTTCCACTATAGGTACACCTACGGCAGATAGAGAGATACAAATCGCTATAATATATATCTACCTACACTTTTATAGGTCGAACAAATTCGTTACCTAGGTACATTAAAATAGGTACCTAGGTACCTTATACCTTATACGCATCTGTGGAGACGCAAAGACACTCGTCCATGATAATCTATGAGCATGACCTATGTCGGCCCCGGCCGAACAGGCGCGGGGCGCGCGTTTATGCGTGTTTCGCAAAAAAACGAAACAAAGAAAGAAAACCTACAAAAAGAAATGAGATCCCATCAAAAACATTACATGTACAAAAATGCACAAGTCTCGCAACGCAGTTTATCTGCCGTAAAAAGTTGTGAGATCGAATGTAAACCAAGTCGGTTAATTTCAATACCTACCTATACCTATCTATGGGAGCAGTTATATCTTTATTTCTTTAGTAAATAGAGAGTCTTGGCGATTGTACACGGCAGCATAATCTACTAGGCAATCTAAATATAGTCTTCCGTATAGGTGTACTTTCAAACAAAATCAAGCACAAAGCGCTTAACATAGATTTATGTTGCCGTGTGCAATTGCCAAGACTCTCTATTTACTAAAGAAATAAAGATATAACTGCTCCCATAGATAGGTATAGGTAGGTATTGAAATTAACCGACTTGGTTTACATTCGATCTCACAACTTTTTACGGCAGATAAACTGCGTTGCGAGACTTGTGCATTTTTGTACATGTAATGTTTTTGATGGGATAAAGATATTAGTGCTCCCATAGATAGGTATAGGTAGGTATTGAAATTAACCGACTTGGTTTACATTCGATCTCACAACTTTTTACGGCAGATAAACTGCGTTGCGAGACTTGTGCATTTTTGTACATGTAATGTTTTTGATGGGATAAAGATATTAGTGCTCCCATAGATAGGTATAGGTAGGTATTGAAATTAATCGACTTGGTTTACATTCGATATCACAACTTTTTACGGCAGATAAACTGCGTTGCGAGACTTGTGCATTTTTGTACATGTAATGTTTTTGATGGGATAAGATATACTCGTAAAAGAATTGCTCATTTAAAGATATAAGATAAGATATGCCCTGTCGCCTACGCACTAACGAAAGCCATACCCTTCTCAATCCGAATTCCGAGTAGTAGTAGTAGCACTAGGCGCGACACAGCACAGCAGCACAGCGAGGCCTCGGCTGGTCGCCGCGGCTGTCGCGTCTGCCAACTTAAGGTGCACGATTAATATTCCATCAAATGACTCGAGTCACCAGAGTGGAGCACGCTACCATTATACTTCGCGTCGTGAATTCCCTTTCATTGAACACAAAACTTACGTTGGACCTAATTACATTCTAGAACAGTAACAAAGGAACAGCTTATAATAGTACCCCCCCCCCCCCCCATTTCACAAACAAGGATTAAAGCAGGCGTCTTCGCCCTGTAGTGTGTAAACACCCGACCTATTTATAGGAACCGCCGACTTAGCATTAAGTGTAGTTATTTGATATATTAGTATCACTAAGGCAGTCATCATGTAGACGCCTAGCAATAAACATGCGTCCTTAACTCCGCTCTTTCACTTAATTCTTTCACCACCCACCAACCAACATTACATGGCGACCCTGCCAGGATAGTAACAACTTTACATGGCGACTCTGCCACTGCGAACCAAGGAGTCCAACAATATAATGGAGAAATAATTATATAAGAATGCCAGCAAAGGAAGAAAGAAAAAATCAACAAAGAAGAATATAAAGCAAATAATATGAAGAAGAAACGACAGGGTAATCGTAAATAAATGATATAAGGAAAAAATGAAGTATTAAATATGAAGATGAAATTATAAAGAATAAGAAAAAAGAAAATAAATGAACAAAGAACATTATTATATTGAAGAATAAGTTATGAAGAAAGAATTACATTTTACGAAGAATAAGAATTATTACTGTGAAGACGGTAAACAATTTAATGAAGAATAATATAAGAAGAAATGAAAAAATATGTGGGGAAGAAAGAGAACATTATTATACTGAAGAATAAAAAATGAAGAATTGAATTTTACGAAGAATAAGAATTATTATTGTGAACACAGTACACAATTTAATGAAGAATAATATAAGAAGAAATGAAGAAATATTTGGAGAAGAAAGAATAATTTTACGAAGAAAAAATATTATGAAGACAAGTTATCTTCGGCCTCATGGAGTACGGGATCAAGGAACGGTGTCCAGGGTATAGCCCGGCCCAAGCGCAAGACGGATAGTAGCAGCGAGTATCAGCGCCAGGAACCAGGATTTGGAGTCCAGAGTCCTGCCCAACCGACATCAGTGAACTTTATACGAAAACGTGTTATATTTTTGTGAGTTATTAATTATGGAGGCGAAAAGTAAGTAATTCAACAATACATATTTTGAAGTGATTATTGAGAGAAATATTGTTTACTAGAAATTTTGTTTAGGTGACCTGTTTATACAAGTTTTTTTTTTTTGGATTTATTTTTAATATATTTAGTAATTTTAATATTTTAGATATATTTTTTAAAATCTTATTATCATGGAGAATTTTGACTTCGAAACGGCGATTGCCTTGTTACCTGTAATGACGGGACAAGAACATGTAACTAGATCTTTAATAGATGGGATAGATTTATACAGTAGTATGTTGACAGAAAATTCGAAGCAATTTTTAATTAATTTTGTTTTAAAAACTAGACTGACACAAGTAGCAAAATTTTATTTGAAACCAAATTATGATAATGTTGAGAGTTTAATAAAAGATATGAAAGATATACTGTTACCTAAAATGTGCCCAGTTGCGTTACAAATTAAATTATCAAATTGTAGACAAGGGAAAAGATCAATTAAAAACTACGGAGAAGAAATTGAAACCTTGTTAACTGATTTAACGTTATCACAATCAGAAGGTAATAGAGACAAAATAAATATTTTACACCCAATTAATGAGAAAATGGCGATTAATATATTCGCAAAAGGAATTTCTAACACAAAGTTAAGTACAATTATTTCATGTAGACATTTTAAATCTTTACCAGAAGCCATACAGTGTGCATTAGATGAACAAGTTATCATGCCATCTTACAATGAATTCCAGAAATCTTATAGATGTAATCAAGTTTCAAACAAAAATAGTTATAACATCCCACGTAAAAATTATAATTCCACAAACGTGAGGAATAATAAATACGAATCATTGTGCAACATGCCTTTGAATATGACGTATCAGGTTACCATGCCTAGCAACGCTCATACTTTGCGCGATCAGCAAATGCAGCAAGTAGGTGATGCTCAGTGCACTTTAGAGACAAGTTATAAAACTAAAGTAATGAAATGTGATTCCACCTGCATTCCAAATGTAAATTGTCTTACTAATAACGTTAAGATTAAAACGGAAGATAATGCGGTAAATGAAAAGAAACAAATAGATTCAATGCGAATTAAAAATATTTTATGTTTCACCAACGTTCAAAAGAATAGGTTCGAGACAAATAACTTGGATTTGACGAAGCCGATATCTGATCAACCTGCGGTAGATAAGAAAATCGAGGAGTCTGAGGACTTAAAATGTATTGATAAGAAGAAGGATACAAATATGGAATTAAGAAATAGTAATGAGTATGATGAAAATAATATGAAATATAAGAGATTTAAAAGTAAGTTAAGTAATGTTATGATGAAAAATAAGAAAGCGGATAATGATGTTGAAAATAGTAATATAATAAAGAAAGAGGTGAAGAATTTTATGACACTGAGGAAAAATGATTCTGAATTTATATTAAATAATATTAAAGCGGATAATTATGTTGAAAGTGGTAATGTTTTAAAGAAAGAATTGAAGCATATAATGTTGATGAAAAATGATGACGATAAGAAAATAAAAGAGTTACGAAGAATAAAGTTAATAAAACTGTATCGTATATTGCCGATAAATGGTCAAGTAAAAAGTTTAATGGCAAACAATTTCGAAAAATTTAATAATGGTGATAGCTCAAAGATTATTTTAATTTGGCCAAGTCACGAGGCATTAATTCGAGCTAATAAAAAGTTTGAAAGCCGATCAGTTGGCATAACTTAGGAATTTAGATTAATAATATTGTGTAACCATAGTATACATAAGTTGTAGAAATAAAGAATATTAAAAAAAAAAAAAATGTGCTTTTACAGTGTTTAACGAATATAGATAGTTTTTTTTTTTAATCAGATGTTTAACTAAATAGATTTTATGTTATTTTTGTTTTTATATAGTTTTATAGACTAATGTAAAATTTATGATTTTTGTTAAAGGATATTAACTAACTAAACTACTACCTAACTATGAATCAAACTATCATAATTATTGTAAATTTATATCGTGGTCATTATGTATGAAAAATACTTAGTACTTAGTACTTGTTGCAGTATATTATAATAAATCCAATAGTAAATAAAATGTTTAAAATGAATACTGCGAAAAATTTTATACATTTTTTTTTATGTACAATAAGTAGGTATATTATCTGTATTAAGTCGGTTTCAGGAACAATTAATGTATATCTTAAATAGTTGATAGTGAATTTTTTTTTGTGGTTGATAATTAATTTAAAAAAAAAAGAAATATTTTAAAGAAAACATTTTTTTTTTTATTTCAATAAGGCGGGTGATGTAGTGTGTAAACACCCGACCTATTTATAGGAACCGCCGACTTAGCATTAAGTGTAGTTATTTGATATATTAGTATCACTAAGGCAGTCATCATGTAGACGCCTAGCAATAAACATGCGTCCTTAACTCCGCTCTTTCACTTAATTCTTTCACCACCCACCAACCAACATTACAGCCCGGAATTCGCATGATAACGCAAAGTCCTTGGTGTAATTAATCACTAGTGTACCTACGTGGATTGTTTATATTATATCGAAGCTGTGCAAATAATGCGTGACGAGCACGCGGAAGGTGCGTTCAATCAATGTAAACAGCATACAATACCAACGCTAAAGTTCCAAAATAAGTGTGGTTATCAAAACAGAATGAGAATCGTGTAAGTTGCTACTCGATACAATGACATGATGCCGATAGGTAAGTATACCTACCATGCGCAAGCCCGCGCGAGGGGCCGTGGAGGGAAAGAGGCACACCGTGCTTTCTTCTGCGGCTGCAGCTGTGCGCCTCATCTGGCACCTGGTATCTACCTGCCGGTGCCAGAGTTACAAATAAAAGGGCGACTACTTACACTATTCACTACCTATGTATTATGTTACCAATTTTGTAAGCTGACCTTGCATGCAGCGCCGCGGCCGCGTGTCAGACAGCTCTATTTACTCCAGGAACCTGCGCATCGTCTCTCCTCGGTTCATTACGGTGAAGCTTTTGTCTTCGCTGCGTGTGTAACGTACAACAAACGCATGTTATGGTTCCATGCCTACCTCGGCTGAGGAGCGTGGCAACATGACCGCAACTTCAGAGTTGGCATCGTGCGTGACCTGTGTAGTAAGAGCTCCACCTGGCCGCAGACTTTAACCAGCTACTTACCACCTTCGAGCAGACAATGTTTTGGTCAGTCCATATTGGAGTGTTCTGGCAGTAGTTGAGAGCTCTTCGACCCTTTCCAGGTTTAACATGTAACACGTATATTATGCTACATGCTACATGACTGTCATGCTCCGACCACACCATCAAGATGTTGAGGGAGAACATTAAATAGTGGTCGAGGGAACCGATTTTAATAAAGTCAAGAACACCTGTGGTTTGAGGAGCAAGCGCGCTCAAACGTGGTCGGTCGTCGAAACAAATCGGTTCGATTCGCGTACCGTTTGTTATTGAACGCAGCAAATTAATTAGACTATTTAAAACCTTCTCTCTTGAATAAATACCCCAGGACACCTGTGTACGTGTACATGCTATGTCCGCGTTACCACCCCGTCTGTCTGTACTCTGTGGACACTCCACACGCGCACGCCGACTGAAGTAAACAAAGTGGGTGCCAACTGTAAACTTAAAAAAATAGTAGGTAGAGTCACACCCACCGCCGACCTATATATCCTAATAATAGAACGCGCCGCCGCAGAGTTCAATAACTTGCATCGGCTCATAGCGACTGGCGGCGCGGCGGCCCGTGCCGTGACGTGTGCCCGCGGCAGAGGCCTGCGGAGCGCCAGCACCGCGCAGCGCAGCCGAGGCGAAGCCCCCAGCTCCGGAGCACACGAGCGCGACGAACCCAGCGCAGCAAATCCTATAAACGAGTGTAATCAGTATTAATTACGAAGCGCGATAACCGCTTTAACGAGTGTGACACGATCGCGACACGGCTGGTTCCGTTGAATAGCAAGTAGGTACAATCTTAGATAGCGCGTTTTGCGCATTACCTATAAATTGTTACGAAAATTAAATGATAATCAAATCAGTTTCGTCAATAAATCCTTCTCATATCAATAATAGATAAGGCTGTGATAATAATCTGTTTAATCTATCGATATACTTAATCGACCAATAGTTCCTATTCAGAATGTATTATGCTTTTAAATCATTGAGTGATGATTAACCGAGTGAGCTGTGTGTTGAGTGAGTTTATACAATATGCTTATAGAAATCCCATTGGCTAAGAATCGCTAATCCATGGCTAAGCCTAACCCGGCCGTGTTATCAGCTGTTGTAATCAGTTAGTAATGTAATGAGGTGAGGTGCGCGCGGCGTCGCGAGCTGCGCTCCACAGCTTCCTCCGCAAACTTGATATGACTGATATCTGTTTGCAGAGCTGTACGTACAGGTCTGCAAACAATGTATAAGTAGTGCGGTTTAACACATCACAAATATAGGTGCCTAACGTACTACATTTACTTGCAGATGTGTAATCCTCCATCCAGGTCCACCGGCAGGTGAGGGAAAATCTAATTTCGGATGAAAGTATTAGCATCTGCATCAAGCCCGTTTTAACAGCATTACGACCCTCGTAAGCTATTTCGTATTGTTGTTGGTTGTTGACGAATGTAGTGTATCTCCACCCTACGAGATGACATGTCAAACAAATGAGAGGTTGCGCATCGAGTCACCACGCCGCGCCCTCCGCCCTCCAGCAAGCGGGACTTGCGACGCGGCGGCGGCGGCGTGGTGCGGAGCCGCGCCGCCGGCTGCACGGACCCGACGGAACCCAGCAGCTGAGCAGCTCCCACGATGCCTCACGTCTACGGCACCACTAGTGATCACACACCGGACTAAACACAATTTTAATATAATAACTTATGTGCACGCTCGATTCATTTGTTTATACTAGCTATTCATTATAATCGAGACGAGCGTCGAGTCGCGAGCCACGATCGCCTCATCAGCGGGTGTTCGGGGCCAACTTGCGAGATTGACAAAGCATCAAAATTGATAATGTCAACATGTTTTGTTCGTCTCCGAGGCC
Source organism: Hylaea fasciaria (assembly GCA_905147375.1). Classification (NCBI taxonomy): domain Eukaryota; kingdom Metazoa; phylum Arthropoda; class Insecta; order Lepidoptera; family Geometridae; genus Hylaea; species Hylaea fasciaria. The sequence continues at coordinate 9,749,867 of LR990213.1, read as the reverse complement.
TTCACACACATTGTTGCTAATTAGCTGCCCATCGAGCCGACGCTCCGGGGCGGGGCGGGACGGGACGGGACGCTCGCTGTACGAGTAGCCCCCGTGCTCGCCACTCGGAGGCTCGGGACTCGCACCCGACGACCGGCTCGGGTCCGTCCGTGACAGCGTACATTATACTCGCCGCGTGACGCGTGCTGCAGCTGCTGGCCGAGCGTGACGCGGCCACACGGCACCGTCATCTTATCCTTCAGAATAGTTGTTTTGCCGAGATTGAGGCTCACGCTGTTCCAGTTTTATACTTAGTAAATACTGAACAATACATAATTATATAGACAGTGCGCGTGTGCACTCCGGCTCCGGCCACGCCGAGCCTCCGCAAACAGCGGCTTGAGCGCTTCCGATGTCAACAGGAGATAACGATACCGCAGGCGCAGCTAGTTGGAAATCATTATAATAATAGACTTCTACATAATGTTAATTAGGCCATTGTAATAATAGATCAGTCTTGGAGTTGAGTTGAGTCTTGTACTATTATGTATTTTGTGATTGAGGTTGCCTCTTCGCCAGACACTCACCTAGCTAGCTGCCTGTACCTCCGCGTCGCGCGGCACCGCACGGGAGGCGGTGCGGCCGCTCGCGCCCGCCATGTTGTCACCGCTAATTGAACTTCGACATCGCAAACAAAGCGCGGAGAATGCGACCTTTGCAGCGTCGTCGTCAAGGTATTGTCAAATGTAACATCGAGCAATTATGCGCTCGCGTAGATTGTCACAATTACCGCTTGCGACACCGAGCCGCGCCGCGCCGCGCCGGCGCGCGTGCGCAGCTGTCGCCGGAAGGGCTGGCGCACGATTAAGTCGATAGTTCTCCATAACTATACAACCTACATTCATTAGAATGGCTGTTCGTGAAGGACAAGAGACGATCAATCTTTGCACTAACCAGAGCTGCGGAAAGCCCCTTTGAAAATATTCTAATTTAATAATATATTTTTAGCGAAGGCTCCATCACAAAGATTCAATAATTTGTAGCATGATAGAAAGAAACAAAACATTTCGCGACAGCGTGCCTTGCCACCCACGTGTTGCAGACTGCAGGCCCATAGGGGCATCAAGCAGAGCTTTGCTAGTAGCGGGTAGCGTCTGTGGTCTGGTTAGAATGAGTACGTGCAGCGGGCGGCGGGCGGCGCAGCGGCGCAGCGGCGGCCGCGTCTATAATATGAGAGAACCCGTTCCGCAGCGGGCCGACTCTGCGCTACGAGTAACTGTAAGACCAGTACTATCGCGCGCTCGTGGAACGAAGAAACCTAGTTATAAAACGCGTTGACTATTGATTACTTATTATATAGTTTGCTGAGGGCTTTCGATCCCAACGAAACGCATCGGGCTCGAGGAAAACGGAATCAATAAAAACAACGTAATTGGTAGGTACCTATTATTATATAAACAACCTTATAAAGTTTCCGACTTTGCGATGATGACTCGTTTCAAATTATCGGCGTAGGCACTTATCAGTTAATATCGCAAAAACAATATTGCATCCTGCAGTGTAAGCCTGAGTCATCGCTCCATCAAATCTGGCGATCCGACAAAAACATGGCGCACAAGGCTCGACTGTTTGCTGCGAGGAGACTGGCGAGGCGACACCGAGCGTCGATACGAATTCATTATGTAGTTATAACTAACCTTGCACAGTGGACTGCGCTCCGCTGCAGCTGTAGCCGGCTGCGCTCGCCTCGGGCTCCTCGCACGAGGCACACGGCCAGGTACAGGACAACTTTGAAGCCATGAAAGCGTAGCACCTGCAGACGGTCATACTGGCCGCTCGTCATCAATACCTCGGAATGAGTGAATCGACCGACCGGGTGCCGGGTGATACATAAAATATGAGACTAGGTATATTGCTGAAACACGAAGCCTGGAACTCCCTTGAACCACCTCGACCTGGCGCGCGGCCGGTGGAGGTCTCGCGGTATGTATGCGTGACATTTACGATCTCCGCTTTGAAGGAGGAAGACAAAAGCAACAAAAGCTGGCCAAATGAGTATCTTTTGAAAGCTTCATTACGTCGAATAGGGTTGTGCAACGGCGAGCCGGCTGCGCCGAGCGGGGCGGCGCAGTATGGCATCACCGCGAACAATACAACCGCGGAGTGCGGAGTGCGCTCTCTGGGAGATATCTATCAGTGTCATCATTCTGATTAAAGGTTGAATGTGCGCCAGCAAAACTAGCCAAATAATAGAGAGATCAGCCGGGCCGCTTCGTTATGGACGTGTCCGAAAACACAAACCCCATTTATTTGTTTGAAATGTCATGGACTCCGGTACCCAAACGAAGTTTCAACCTTCGACAGAAGTGTAAATGTTTTCTATACTACTCGTAACAATAACTAAAACAAACTTATAAGGTGAGATCGCTCAGCCAGCATGCGCGTGAGGCGTCCGGCGCGGCGTTCGGTGACATTATTGGCAGACGCGCGGATTTCGCAACATTCCGCAAGGTAGGTAGGTATATAACAGCTATGTGCCCTTTGCCGTAGATCTCAGTTTGTTTATCGCTGGCTGGCTGGAGGGCACGTACTGTGCTGTGCGCTAAGCAGTAGGTGAACTGTTATCTACTGCGCAGTGGACAGCTCAGGAGCGAAAACCGTTACCGTAGATAAGTAAAACGGTTCATATTGAAACTGTTACCTACACATAGGAACTGCTTCGGAAGGTAATCTTCGACAAACCTCCGCTAAACGCGGCTTAGGACTGTCAAAAAAGTGGACCAACCAAGCGACATCCAAACAGCAACTTCTAACCAACTAACCGAACCGATTCAGTTAGCACGATTATCATCTTACTAATATTATAAACGCGAAAGTTTTTAAGTTTGGATGGACGGATGGATGGATGTCTGTTACTCTTTCACATAAAAACTACCGAATGGATTTTAATGAAACTTTACAATAATATAGCTTATACATCAGAATAATACATAGGCTACAATTTATACAGCTATTGTGTGAATTGTCTAAAATATGACGATAAGTGTCAAGTAAGGAGGAAAAAATCTACCATCTGCGTGCTAATCAGGCGTGCGCTGCCAAAACCGCTAGAGCATATGTATACATAATGTAATGTATGATGGAATAGTTTATCTAAAATAGTTCTACAAAAAAGCCCGCCACAGTGTATATCTATATCTTATGTGTAAGCCATTATAGCCAAAATAGTGAACCATAAAAATGTGTGATTTTAATGTCATAACGTTAGTTCTACGTCACGCTAATAATTATAAGCTGCTCTAAATACTAATCCTGCGCAGACGAAGTTGCGGCCATCAACTAGTACTTTCATAAATTAACTTGTTTGACAATAACGTATCGTTTCGTTTCATACAAATAGAACACACATACCTACACATATCCATCCCACATCATCATCATCCACTGTTTCATTCTGCCTAATTTTTCTGTTTTTCTACTGTTTTTATTTCGGTGCAATTTATTGTATCAGCACGGAAAGAGCTGGAGCTGGTGCCCTGCGGACGGCCGGCTGCCCAGGGTCCGGTGGCTCCGGCAGTGGTCGCGGGCACGTCGCGCGATACTAGCGGGTGCTCCGCGGCTCGCATTACCACAATGATTAGTGTCAATAAATCACGGCGTGTCAACGGCCGCGCTGACCCTCGGCCGGGGACGCTTCCCTTCCATCCACCGCTTCGTGTACGTAGCTAGCAACACCTACCACTTGACTACTTACATCACTAATGTGAGGTCAATGATAGATGCTATATTGTATACTTACAAACTGCGTGCATTTCGAAGTCTATTTTGTATGACGACTATGGATTTATTTATACAGGTAAGTGAGTACTAGTACCTAGGCCTACCTACTAGTACCTAGGCTTGACAACTTGAAAACGATAACTGGTTCTGGGTAATACTTGTTGCGGATATCACGTTCGTTCCAAGTCTGATCCGTTACACAAACGGTAGAATAATTAGTTGTTAGTTAGGTATCTAGGTAGCTGTTATATACCCCCATTTTATCTCATCTACCTGTGTTTTTCACCGGTGAACTAAAAATTTTTTTTTTTTTAAAGATGTACCTATCTGACTTATTCCAGTAGAGGGTGTTCTCGCAGAACACTGTCCCGCCCGTGTCGTCCCGTGTCGCGCGGCTCGGTGTGACATGACGCAACGCAACGCAACCACTCGCGCGGCGCTCGCAGATGCAGATCGCCGATCGATCGGTTGGGAGTGCATCCGCGTTTTTAGAAACTGGAGCACCGCCGCTGCCGCCGCTGTCACGACTCCACTTATCTAATACATGTTGCATGTATCTAGACCAGCTGATACCCACTGCAATAAAGAGGCCGTCCGTCTGTCCATAAGTACAAAAGCTATAAGCAAGGACTTATTACTGGTTTGGGCGCGAGGAGACTTCCGGTGCGGCGCGGGCGGAGTGCTTTCGTAAATAACTGTATTGCCTATCTATGTGTATAACTAGTAATTTATTTATTTGATGGCTGACGGCCAGTTACTTGTTAGATACCTATACTTGAAATAATAATATTATGGAACTCTAGAGAAGTGGACATAATTCACTAAAATATAATAAGCGCGGCCGACGACGCGGCGTGCCACGAGTATGTACCGCCCCAGCCGCCAGCTGAAGCCTATATTACGTACCGATTGTATATGACTCTACTATAGTTGCTACAATGTGAATGTGACGAAATATTGCTCCTAAGTAGTTTTAAGAGTACCTAGATTAGATAGTTATGATTGCCAATATCAAATATGGATTATGACCTTTATGTTATTTTTTGTTTGGTGCTGGCGGTAAAGCGCTCGTGTAGTAAACCGGTCGAAGGTGATCAAGATAGAGATCGTATCGAAGTGGATAACTAAGTACGCTAAATAAGCTTTAGTTTCGGACACATCACTTATGTTTTGATAATCCGGTTGTGTATTTTGTTAAACATAAGGACTACTATGTATTTTGTATATATATACTGGTTTCTATACTAGTTTAAATAAAGATATACGCTAGCGTCGTGCAAGGGGCCGTGTTCTCCGAATTCCTCAAGTAGGCATGACAATCAACATAACATGTGCGGCAATTAGCGAGCGGTCGCCGCGACCGCGCGACCGACGCACTCTTACTTACAGCTAATATTTAAATAATGATGGCTTCCAAGAACCGCCGCGCCGCCGCCCGGCCGTGCCGCCAGCGCACCGCGCACGACGCGCCGAATTTCAATACTTACTGTGCGCCAATTATAAATAAAGGCATTGATGGTAGCTATGTAACTTACCTGTCTGATCATGATACTTTTAAAATGTAAAATATACTAAGTGTATAGAAATTATAACTGTCCAAAGCTGAAACGAAAGATATTAATTTAAATTCAAAGCAGGCACAGAACGGATGTGGAGTGTGCCAAGGAGAGAGGAGAGCGTAACAGCTTTGCGGCGCACAACAATATTCAACAATATTGGAGTGTAACGTTAGCTTGCGGAATATATCACCGACCGACCGAGTGCGACCGGCTTCAGCTACTCGATATACATCTAGATTGTATGATCATAAGCTAACTTTTATTATAAGTGCTTACCACACTATACACCTATCGCGTAATGTAACCTTTACTTTGGGGTTAACCTTGTTCATGTTGTATGCACTTTATACTCGTGTAAGCACTTAGAATTAAATTGAATAAAGGTCATAAAAGCCGTTGATCGGTGCTCATAAAACTAGGGTGGAACATCCCTCCTCTAGCAAGTCGAGCCGCGCCTTGTCATCAACTTTAATAGTTCCCAAATTAAGTGGCTACGAGGGTTTCTGTAGGTAGCATTGTATACAAGATTAATTAATTTCCGCAATACTTATTCGTCAGCCTCGAGCGGTCGCCGCTGCGGGCCGCACGACGACTCCGGTGGAGGTCGAGCCACTATAAGCACCGCCATCAGCACGAAACGACTCTAAAGAGCTTCTAAGCTCAATACATTAGACGCGGGCTACCACATAATAACCTTAAACGTTGCCGTTGGTTGTATTAAACGTCGGATTCCGAAAAATGTATAATTGAGCACGATCACGAACATCATTGTGTTGCGTAACCAATGATTATGTTGGAAGTGGTTCTAATGATTATTACAGTGTCAGGAAAGACGAAGAACATTTTCGAGAGTATCTCGGTTCATTCGACGGAGTTGCGCGTCAGTCAGCACAGCCATCGATCGATACATCGGCGCTGGACTCGCAATATCTGTGGGCCCTGCGCCGGAATCGAACCGGCAACTTTACTAATAACAAAACGAGGCAAGCGTACGCTTAGCTAATCAACTAAAGCATTTGTAAATCAAATTGCCAACGCAAGTATGCGCGCCGATAGATCGTAGCGGGCGGCTACCAACTCTATCTCGTATACTGTAGTCGGGATCATTATCAGCCGCGACCGCGCCACTCGTTATGCCGTCATCACTATAAGTATACCTAGTTATAGACAGCTCGGAGCCGGCTCCGCAGGATCCCGCGGGAGCCTGCCTTCAACATTATGATTATTCCTAATTGCAGAGAACTGTCGCGAGGCTGTAACCTGAAGTGCGTCGGCAAACTGGGACGTAAGTACTTAGTCGTTGTGTGAACTGCGATCTGCATTTTTTCTCACGAATTTGCAGTCAATTATCAATTTAATACAGTGAGCAGTAGAAATCCAGCTCAGATAATTCATTAATATTTGTTATTTCTTAATTATATTTAACCATTATTTTGTTTTGATATGAATACTCTGTACTGAATGCTTGCACAGCTGCAGTGTAGACAGAAGCAGCCGCGTCTCTGTTGCGTCGTGTCACGTGTGACTGATGGAACACGTAATCGACTGCACTTAGTTTTAATTGTCAGCTCTTAGGGCCGTATTAATAAATGAACCTCAATAGCGCTACTACGTGCACTACCAGCTGATCCACACTCAAAATGTAATCTACATCTTGAAATCGTTGCTATTTAATAAATGGATATTGAGATGTAGCTCTGGCTACTTGATACTGTCTTGTATGTGTCAATAGTGTCATAATCGGATACCACTTAACCGTTGAGTGGCATTATCATGTAAGTTTCTGTTCCTAATGTACAACTTAAGATGACTGTATACTTATATTAATTAGAACGAAAGAGCAAGTGCACACTGAAGATAGCTCTCAGAGCTAAGTTTGATTTATTAATACGGACCTTACAAACCTTTTTCGGTAGGGTGAGCAGGAACCTCTATCTTGAAACTACTCGATACGTTAACTGTCAAATTTGTTTTAGATTTGATCAGTACTCGTACAATAGGGCAAGCACGACAATTTTACCGGTTCGTATCGTTAACACATCGATCAAGGTAACCGTTCGCGGACGCATCTTGTCGATGTTGCAAGGCGCGGATCAAATACTTTATCGATAGAGGTTCCTGCTCACCCTTCTGCTCCCAGAATAAAAATAATTGTTATGAGCCCCAAACATTCACAACATAAAACATAATACATAATTATCACCCATCAGTGCAAACTCCATTCAAATCACTGACTTTAGTGGTCTTACCACATTTTTTTAATTTAAAGAATTGAACATACGATTTAACATTATCTCCACAAATCGACGTCTAACACTCGCTTTTTCTAACTCAATAACAAATTCACAAGTACTCGTAAAATAATTAGGAATGCCAGGATTGAGTAAGAAAACGCGAGTGGCATACGTCGATTTTGTGGAACGAAATTTTAGAAACATCGGGTTAATTCTGTTTTCAAATTTAGTGGTTAGACCGTAGGCGTTCCTTAGCCAGTTTATAGAATCTTACCAAAAAATCCCCGTCTTCAACGTCCGCTTGTTACATCATCAACATTGTTATTTTTTAAAATATTTTTTCTTACTTTTGTTTTACATAAACAACCTTGCCGAGCGCTTCAACCTCGCGGTAAAGAACATCCTCATCACGACGCGAGCCCCTGTCAGTGTGTCGACTGTCGGCGCGATGACGTCACAGCACGCTCGGCTGATGATGATGTGGCACGATGAGTATGCACGCCGTGTCGTGCGCAGTCGGGCGACCTCGGCGCGTCCTTGCCGCACGACACGTCGCGCGTGTCGCGTCGCGTCGCGTCGCGTCGCGTCGCGGCTGGGAGCACGCACGTCGCACCTGGGGTGACTATTCCAGATGTCTATGCCATCTCCAGTGATGAAAATGTATCGCTGTGACGGCAAATTATGGACTACCTAGTACCACTCACTATACGGCATCGAGTATGCAACGTAGCAACGTAGCTACAACCATCTTTACAATCACAGACTGTGAGTTGGCCAGTTGAATTGTATGCTTTACTTGACCGCTTTTTGGGTCTTATTATTTTCGTAATCTTAGAGAGCCGTTAACCTGGGCAGAAAACCGATAAAAAGGTCAGTGAATAAAGCAACCGTTCTATGAATATTTATTTTAAAACATACATTTTTAGAAGTGAAATGACGCGGGGTGCGCGCCCGTTGATGTCTTTTGTTAGCGCATTTTGTAATCGCTCGCATTCTGCGGCAGGGCGCGAGCGCGGGCTGGCCGGCGCGGGGCGGGCCGCCGCCGCCGGGGCGTTATACCATGCCGCAATCTCTCTGACACATCACTCAATCAAACTCTAAGTAGGTAGGTATATTAAACCATTCGCATAAAAAATCTAGAACAACGGCCGATTCTAAAGTAAACAAACTGCATCAAAGCACCTATAGTTGTGTTAGGAGCGAGCGGTTCTATACGTGTTGGTTTTGTTTACCCTGATAGACGTGCAGAATCAATAATAGTCCCTTGCCTGATGCCCGGTTTTGTTTGGATCCCTTTACTTGCTAGTTGTTTGTTTTGGCCCCAGGGCCTCACACCCTCGCAACCCTTACCCGCCCGCGGGGAGGAAGCAGCCCGCCCCGCTGTAGCTATGCGCACGCTACTCGCAGCGTGCGCCGCGCCGGCGCCGGCGGACACGCTGCGTCGTTAGCTCAATCAAAGATAAGGTGTTATGAAAGCGAGCCATTCTCTCGCTTAATGTTGCGTTGCATTATCTGCTCCGTTCTAAATTGTAGTATGAGAGCGCTATAATACACTCGCGCGAATGCCCCAAACGCTTCCCATGCGGGCGGTGGCGGTGGCGGTGGCGGGGGCGGGGGCGGTGGCGGTGGCGGCCGAGTAGCAACTGTGTGCTGCGATCCGACGGCACTCGGGTGGAACCTCGGCCACGCACATGATTATTTTATTTTATGGACATGTGAAGTCATGCGTGAGGGTCGGCGCCTGGATGTTGAGTAAACAAACAATGTCTCTACACCTTTATTATAAACCAGGACTGTATGCACAGACCGGATGGGCAGACGAATGTTTATTTGGAATTGTTTATACAATAATTCTTTATTGACACCAAATAACAAATTACAATACAGGAAATAATCACTAAAAACTTACACACTTAGGTACTTATTATTTTTTAAACATGTATCATACCTACATAATATGGATAAAACGTATTATCATATCTCGAACACCTTTTGTGCGTCATTCGGCTAAACGTCGACCGTGGTCCGTGACGTATCAGAGAGGCCGCTCGATAAGGGTATCAGAATAATATCTGAAGTATAGATTTCGGCAAACTACGACTTTTTTCAGATAACCGATAGATAAGGATATACGATCCGAGTATCCATAGAATATGCATGTTGACATCCTCTGGGATAGCGCGGTGGGCTGCAGCGATGATCCCAGCAGCAGCTGAGCTCAGGAACAGCTGTGGCTCAGCATCGCCGCCGACCCTGCGCTCGTCTAATGCCCTTCTCGTCTCAGTGCAAGTATATTAGTCGTTGGTATGTTTGTTATTGCTGTAGGTACTTATTATTTTACGTCTCATTTACCTACTGAGTATATATTGATTCACGTTTTATTGATATCGGGGGCGTTCGGAACGCTCGCGCCGTATACATACTTAGTCGTAGTAACTCAATCGGTTCAGGCGTGCGATATTAATAATTGAAACGGCTAAATATACTCGTACCTATGGGTAAAATTATTTTGTATTACAGTAAACAACATGATAAATTGTACAATCTTTTGAAAGCAATCTTCTAGTATAGTAGGTATATACTAGAAGATTGCTTTCAAATCCAATCCAAGTCGATAACTTGATAATGGTAGTGATGGGTGAAAAGGATTTGGATGACTAATTTATTATGGACGCCTGTATACTGATAGAGTTGTTGTTCTGGATGGTTCAGTTGATAGGATGTAAGAGGTTAACTTCCCATGCGAGAATAGTTTGCTTGTTGACTTTCTAATACCACAGTTTGCCACATTTGAGTGAAGCCATCTCTATTGTGTGCGAGTATACCTCGGCCGGCGACAGCTCGCCTGCAAGCACGGCGCCGCCGGCGGACGCGCGACACGCGGCCGCGTCGCGCGGCAACGGAGACAAACAATACTACCTGTGGGCGACCGTCTCTGAACGTGGCTCGGCTCAGGTAGTGGACTGTATAACGGTGACGACGTTCGTTCGCCACGCTCAGGTAGTCCGACGGCCGCCTTTTTTTTGTATGTGCCGGGATTGCCCAAAGAAACCAATGTTTTATGGCGGTACGGAGGGAGCGGTGACTTTCACCCCGAGGCTTGCAGCTGTGTTAGATGTTTCTTCGTCGGTTGCCTGCAGTGAACTGTCTGTGAATAGTTCCTGCTCTATTATTTATCTAACTATTGTGCCACCCTGTGACGATCCCACGCAGGTAGAGGGTACGTTCCGGCCAGTCAGGGAGCCCGCTGTCTGCGAGACAAAGACGGAGGACGGTGTGCGACTGAAGGCCCTCCATCTTTAAATCCCTTCCCTGATTGGCCGTCCCGATTTGGCAAAATGTCGGTTTGTTCCCTAATTTTGCTATCGGGTGCTCACATTTCCTCACTTATTTCCTAACCTAGTGTCCCTATCTGTCTATATCTAGGTTGATGAAGTGTGAGCCCTATTTTACCTACCTAATGCAAGCCTTTGGGTGAAATAAAGTGACCGCCCCCTCATTTATTTACATAATACGGCAATATAACGGAAATTTACAAATACACAAATCAACCTAACTAAGATGGTCCTCCCGTCCCGCTCACGTGTCGATGCAGTCGTCCCGTACATACTCCCGCCGTGTTGAGTCCTGGCTGCGGACTCTACACCTTGGCTGGAAGGGCGACTGGATCGGTAGGGATCACGATGAGCCTCTTGGTCGGTCTGCGCAGGATTCCGCCTTTCGTTTTGACGTCCGCGACTCGTACGACGCCGTCTGGCCCCGGGTATGTTGTAGTGACGACTCCACGTGGCCACGTGTTTCGTGGCAGGTTGGTGGCGACTATGAAGACGACGTCACCCTCCTTCAGCGGCGGGCCCTTGTCATGCGGCTCCCGCCGGTGTTGGAGGTCGGGGAAGTACTCCCGGAGCCGTCGATGGCTGCGGCGGCGTGCTTCTGCGGAGACGGCACGGGATGCAGCTGTGCACGATCATTCTTGTCACGGGCCGTAGGCGAAGGACCCAGTAGTGCTGTCGGCACTCGTTGATGGTGGCTTCGACTCCGGCGTGATACAGCTGACGGTGTATGTGGTCGATCAGGAGTCGTGTGCCGTGCTGATTGCCATCTAGCACGGGTGGCGATTACACCGTGTCGGCGACGTCATGCGCTCGTTGTATGCGGCTTTTGATGCGTGTGACGCCGTCCACGTACGTCAGCGACAGCGGCCTGAGGCGGCTGCCTAATGACACGGTGTTACCCTTTTCTAGGGCGGCTATTTCTTCGGTGAAAGCATCTTGCTGTGATGCCTTGATAATTAGTGTTTCAGCGCGGCGTAAGATTGATGCGTCAAGTGTCAGGTATCGCCGCCGTGATGAAGCAGGTTTCTTCATTTCTACTGTCTTCTTATTCGTCTTGTGAGCTTGTTTCCACAGTGGATCTTTGTCTTCCCAAAATATCTTATTCTTAACCATTATTACGGTAAATGATACATCCAGCTGCTCTAACACAATAGGGCCTCGATACAATGGCTAGTTGTAAACTATTGAAGTAAACTTATATTACGGCAATAAGACATTCTGCCTGGCTTGTACAATAAAGACCGTAATACAAATGGTAAAGACAGACAAAACTATCTTACTGCTAAAATAAACTTATATTACGGCAATCAACACATTCTGTCTCGCTAATACAATAGGGCCGTAATACAATAGATAAAACTGAACCTAATACAAATGCCGCGTACATCTGGCATGCACCCATCCTGCCTCTTTCTCACGGTAGCGCGGTAATTTCTAGGAGACGGTCTGCGTGGTGTTTTACATACATCTATCAATTATCTAATGGCTACATGCTAATCTCATTATCATATATCTACTTATTTCAACTACTTAGACTTAGGTTGTGGCGCTCGTTAACATGTTCCCCGCTGTATGAGGGTTCCGCCGACATACACAATGGTTTGAGAGCACCACAACCTCTGCTACTGACCTAAGCATAGAATTAACACACGACGACCGTTGTGTGTCTGTAGCGCCTCGGAACGAGCGCACTGCAGATTTTGAGTCTTCCTCGTCTCCGTAGCAGCCTGTAGCGCCGCGGTTCGTGCGCTCTGCTAGTCTTGAGTCTTCCTCGTCTCCGTAGCAGCCTGTAGTACCGCGGTTCGTGCGCTCTGCTAGTCTTGAGTCTCCCATGCGCCCGTAGCTGGGACTGCCTGGTCGCTTGTGTAATAGCAGAGGCCAGCTCAGCAATGTCACCCCTCGGCGTCGACGGTGGCTGAAGGGCGACGGCAGCGTTCGGTCTTGATGTCGCAATCCCTGGATGTGGGAAGGTAGCTTCCCTTTGCGGCGCAGGCAGGTGTACTTGTGGACGGGGTTGCGGCGGTTCAGCTTCAGGCAACGCTTGAGTCTTCATGAAGGCAGCAAGCGCCGGAGGTGGCACAGGAGATGCCGGCGTTGCTTTCGGTAGCGTTTGCTGAACGTCTCTGTTTTCATGTTCAGTGATAGCCAGTATGTGAGTCTGGCTATCATGCAACCATGAGTCCACACGTTCAGTTGGTTCTTCGTCACCGAGGGTAGTGCGGACATCTTCATCTTCTTCATTTACAAGTGCTTCGGTTTCTAGTACGGCGACGCGTGCGGCGGCGAGTTGTTCGCGGGCGCGCGCTAATTCCAAAGCTCTTGCTGCTTTGCTGCTGTTGCTGGCTCTTGAGCGTGTTTGGTGCATGTGCAGTGGTTGTCCAGACATCGCGGCAGGCGGTGCGGCGATGGACAACCGGGCGTCAGGTATACGGCTGGACGCGGCGATATGACGCACCGGTGTAGGCGTTGCGCTGATGGGCCGTGCAGTTTCTTGAGACGCGACGATGAGCGCTGCCGGCAGTGGCGCGCCCTCAGTAGCGGTCAGTGCTACATGCGTCTCTCTTGCAGGCACGGTGCTGGCGCGGGCCGCGCCGACATCGACAGCGGTCGGCGGGGCGTGTACAGCTGCGGTGACTCGACGTGTCTCTGCCCTGACAGTATGGGCAGACGTCGACGCCACTGCTCTTGAGCATGTTCGGTGGGTGTGCAGTGGTTGTCCAGACATCGCGGCAGGCGGTGCGGCGACGGACAACCGGGCGTCAGGTATACGACTGGACGCGGCGATATGACGCACCGGCGTAGGCGTTGCGCCGATGGACCGTGCAGTTTCTTGAGACGCGACGATGAGCGCTGCCGGCAGTGGCGCGCCCTCAGTAGCGGTCAGTGCTACATGCGTCTCTCTTGCAGGCACGGTCTTCGTAGTGCTGGTGCGGGCCGCGCCGACATCGACAGCGGTCGGCGGGGCGTGTACAGCTGCGGTGACTCGACGTGTCTCTGCCCTGACAGTATGGGCAGACGTCGACGCCACTGCTCTTGAGCATGTTCGGTGGGTGTGCAGTGGTTGTCCAGACATCGCGGCAGGCGGTGCGGCGACGGACAACCGGGCGTCAGGTATACGACTGGACGCGGCGATATGACGCACCGGCGTAGGCGTTGCGCCGATGGACCGTGCAGTTTCTTGAGACGCGACGATGAGCGCTGCCGGCAGTGGCGCGCCCTCAGTAGCGGTCAGTGCTACATGCGTCTCTCTTGCAGGCACGGTCTTCGTAGTGCTGGTGCGGGCCGCGCCGACATCGACAGCGGTCGGCGGGGCGTGTACAGCTGCGGTGACTCGACGTGTCTCTGCCCTGACAGTATGGGCAGACGTCGACGCCACTGCTCTTGAGCATGTTCGGTGGGTGTGCAGTGGTTGTCCAGACATCGCGGCAGGCGGTGCGGCGACGGACAACCGGGCGTCAGGTATACGACTGGACGCGGCGATATGACGCACCGGCGTAGGCGTTGCGCCGATGGACCGTGCAGTTTCTTGAGACGCGGCGATGAGCGCTGCCGGCAGTGGCGCGCCCTCAGTAGCGGTCAGTGCTACGTGCGTCTCTCTTGCAGGCACAGTGCTGGCGCGGGCCGCGCCGACATCGACAGCGGTCGGCGGGGCGTGTACAGCTGCGGTGACTCGACGTGTCTCTGCCCTGACAGTATGGGCAGACGTCGACGCCACTGCTCTTGAGCATGTTCGGTGGGTGTGCAGTGGTTGTCCAGACATCGCGGCAGGCGGTGCGGCGACGGACAACCGGGCGTCAGGTATACGACTGGACGCGGCGATATGACGCACCGGCGTAGGCGTTGCGCCGATGGGCCGTGCAGTTTCTTGAGACGCGGCGATGAGCGCTGCCGGCAGTGGCGCGCCCTCAGTAGCGGTCAGTGCTACGTGCGTCTCTCTTGCAGGCACAGTGCTGGCGCGGGCCGCGCCGACATCGACAGCGGTCGGCGGGGCGTGTACAGCTGCGGTGACTCGACGTGTCTCTGCCCTGACAGTATGGGCAGACGTCGACGCCACTGACGGGGATGAAAATCCCGCAGCTCCTTCCGTAGTCGTTGTTTCGGTACAGGACTGCGGCTCCGTAGCGACACTAGATGTCGGGGCTTCTTCATATTGTTTTCTTCTCTTTTCCCCACATGAGCGTGTCACCGGCATATTGGCTTCTTCAGGAACATCCGGCTCGACAGGACCAGACAATGTGGGCGACCGTCTCTGAACGTGGCTCGGCTCAGGTAGTGGACTGTATAACGGTGACGACGTTCGTTCGCCACGCTCAGGTAGTCCGACGGCCGCCTTTTTTTTGTATGTGCCGGGATTGCCCAAAGAAACCAATGTTTTATGGCGGTACGGAGGGAGCGGTGACTTTCACCCCGAGGCTTGCAGCTGTGTTAGATGTTTCTTCGTCGGTTGCCTGCAGTGAACTGTCTGTGAATAGTTCCTGCTCTATTATTTATCTAACTATTGTGCCACCCTGTGACGATCCCACGCAGGTAGAGGGTACGTTCCGGCCAGTCAGGGAGCCCGCTGTCTGCGAGACAAAGACGGAGGACGGTGTGCGACTGAAGGCCCTCCATCTTTAAATCCCTTCCCTGATTGGCCGTCCCGATTTGGCAAAATGTCGGTTTGTTCCCTAATTTTGCTATCGGGTGCTCACATTTCCTCACTTATTTCCTAACCTAGTGTCCCTATCTGTATATATCTAGGTTGATGAAGTGTGAGCCCTATTTTCCCTACCTAATGCAAGCCTTTGGGTGAAATAAAGTGACCGCCCCCTCATTTATTTACATAATACGGCGAATATAACGGAAATTTACAAATACACAAATCAACCTAACTAAGATGGTCCTCCCGTCCCGCTCACGTGTCGATGCAGTCGTCCCGTACACTACCTATTACTGCACGAAGACATGCGTTTCGACGCGTTCATTGAGAGCCAGCATTTTTTGCGCACTCTCGCTCATCGATCCCATAAAGCGCGCGTACGCTCACCCACTGACAGTGATATTGACGACATTGTCGCGCTTGTGCCCGTGAGAACGCACCGTAGTAACAATTACGTTTACTTTCACGTGATTATGATTAGCTTGTTAGTAGTTCTAGGTATTATTCGTCATTACGTGCGAGGACCGATTGCGGCGCGGCGGCGGCGTGCGGGCCGGACGGCGGGTGTCGGGTGCACTCGCGGCGACGACGCTATCATATTACTCTTAGAGCCCAAGTGGAATGTACATTTCTTGGAACATAGTGGTATATTAAGCCATCCCATCAACTCCTCCATGTACTTATTTCTTACAGCTAATTAAGTTATCCTAACCCGTCTGATAACGCGATAAACCACTGCGCAGATTCGGCAGGTACTCGTAGTACGGGTCATCCATCCATCACGCATATTGATTCAATGCTTATAAAAAACAGACGGTATTATAAATTGCGAATTGCCGACCTTGTAATGTGCTAATAATGTGTTTTTAATAACTGTTTAGCTTCGTACCATACGGACCCAACGAAAAACGTTAGTAAGTAGGTATAGCTACATACATAAATCATAAGTCCATAGAGATACAACACGTGTAACTAATAAATAGGTAGTTACATCTAAGTTGGTACACAGGTAGTTTGAAGCGGTGGAAGCGAGCGACCCCTGACCCGGTGATGTCAACAATACACACGGTAGGTATGCACTATTCATTAGATTACTTAATTATTCTAAAGGTTCATGTGATGAAACAACTCAGATCAAATTACGCAAAGCAGCACCGCGGCCTGACCCTGATACCTCCAGGAATGTGGTGCGAGAGCTTCCTTATTGTATGTTATGATAACAATGTAGGTAAGTAGGTAGGTACTACTACTTACATTATGAATATGAAGAAATTGCATCAAAATCGGTGCAGTAACAACTTGGTTTCGAAAAGTCATGATTATAATGTGCACGTGATAATCAGAATGAGTTTCATATGAGAGTGCGGTGTGGGTGTACTATAGTTATTTTCAGGTGGCGGCTTCCGATCCGAGTGCACTGCGCATGCGCAGCCGGGCCGCGTCGCTCGGCGATGGTTGTCACCCGCCGCCCGGGAGTGTGCTCGGAAGCGGGCAAGATCATTGCCACGCCGCGCCGGTTACCGCACTTCCGCCGCCGCCGGCCGCGTCGCCGCAGCACGCGGCTCGCTCGGACGCCGCACCCGCCGCTATCTCCACATCGGCGGGACGGACAATGGCTCGGCATGTGGGAAATGTTCACCAGGAAATCACGCATTTGTTCCACCTACGGACAGGCCATTGTAGCCTGCCGGGAGCACGCGCTGGCTAAGCCGACAACGATGGAACCTTATGATTCCGAATCAAACAATACAAATTATATTTCACACTTTGTACCTATTCGTATCAAAATGTGCCAAAACAGATTGATAACACGTTATATTGCAGACAGAGATTATTATAAATCTGATTATAGTGGAATGATAACAGTGCGTGCGTTACGCTGGCGTGGCCTCGACGGTCGACACCGACAATATACACCTACCTACTATTGTTGTACTCTGTCGCATTGTCGCCGCGTCGTGTCGCCGCCGCGCCGCCTGCGGCGGCCAATGTCACCGCGCGTCCGTGCGCCGGGTCGGCTTGCGCAACCCATTATACTATAAAATACCATGCGTTATTATGTAAAACGGACCGTTTAGTCGCGCCATGACCTTTTTATTGTCAGTCTGTTTACTGAATATCGATGAAGATGATCTCGTAGTACCTGGTTACCGAGTAGCGGCGTAGCACTCGCAGCACGGTGGCGGCGAGTCTGGCCACTGTACGTACATGCGACGCGAGCTAGGAGGGGAGGACTCGATGTATGGGAAAACTATGGTTCCGGATTAGTCCCCCTTGATGGCTAAATAGGCACCACCGCCGCCCACGCGGGGCCGCGACCCGCTTGGGTAGAAAGCCTGCAAGCGGCTGCTGCCAGTGGATAGATAATGCGCCGCGCTAACGATGCTTCGTAGAAAGTCTTACGATTCGATGCTTACTTGTTCGCGCCCAGTCCTACCCAGTCATTACCCACATGAACATTGAAAGTGTAAACAAATTCATTTCCGTATTAATTTGGTAAGCATAATCATAATCAGCCGAATCAGAAATCCGCAATCATCCATAATAAATACATAACATACCTACTCGTAGCATAGTTTAAAGGTGTGAGTAAGGCAGGAAGGTAGTATGTACCTAAACCGAAATCCCTGAAAGTGTTCCGCGTCTGCCTCAGCACATCCGGCGCCGGGAATGTTCAGATTTCTAAGACATTTCAAGAATGCGCTCGTTACAACGCTTCAGCCGGATTCAGAACGCTAATAATTAACTTAGACAGAGTATTTCAAGTTTAAAATGCCTGTGTTATTTCCCGTGGTTAAATTCTAATTACCTAACGTCAAATGGGTATTTCGAAGTATAAAATAATTCCAAAATCAACGATTTGTTTTAAAAACACTTTGAGCATACCAACACTGTAATCATCTGCATTTATTTGCATGATAAGTATACTTATAGGTAGGTAGTAGATAATAATATGATAGAACTTCAACAGCTATAAGTAGGTAGGTATGTATAGTGTAGGTATAGGTAGGTACTTACCTGTACTAATAAGTAGTGGTTCTTGGAATGTTATGCGCCCCATTTCTCCCCTCCCCTCCCCTATGAAAAATCGCTCACGGCAAAAAAAGCAATAAAAATCAAAAAACCTGTAAGTATACCAAATCTTGTAAAAGTCGGATGAGATTTGCGACCTGCAGCCCGAAACAAACATACTTCCGGACAAAAGCAAAAACGCCCAGTTAAAAGGAAAGCTTCGCTCACTGCGTTTGCTCGGTCAATAAGTACATAATTATAAATTAATGCAATAGTAAGATTACTATTGAATTAATTAACCTACTAATTGAAACATTTTTGCCGCCGAAAACAATAAAAATTGTAAGTGAATAAGATACCTAACCGCTATTCATTACCTACTTACGACTTATTGCAAGAAGATACGCCTGTGTATGTACCTAAATACTACCTAATATAATAACTTATCCGCCGCGCGTCAGTTGTGCGGAAATATAGCCTACCCATAATATTATGTCGGTTGGTAGGTAGGTACAGTAGTACCCAACTTATATGGCGCGTCGTGAATCTTCGTTCGCGCAGAAAAGAAAGTATGGTCCGAAGATTGACGAAAGAATGCTTAAAACTTACAATCAACCTAAGATCACTATTATAAGGTTCATAATACACTGCAGCTGTTAGTTCCATCTCACTCATGCCACGCGGCGATCGCTATGATGGCGGCGGCTGCCGACCAATAGCGGTCAATAGCATTTCCCGCGCTTTGAAAATTCATCTTCTGCGCAGGTACATCGGTAAGCCATATAAGTTGGGTACTACTGTACCTACATATTGTTATTATTGAAGCCACGAAACAAATTCATTTAGCGAGAGTGGGTAGGTAGGTACAGTACGATTCACGAAAGATGACTACAAATGGCGGCCGTCTGCGGCACGTACATTCATGAAGAAAAGACTTAAGACAAAATAATTTTTAATGTTGGTTAAATAATTTGGCGTCGCTCCGGTCTTGACACATTCCGCCCGCGCCTCACCTCGCACCTCCAAAGGGACCTAAAATATGCCTTCTGCGCCGTGGTCATCTTTCGTGAATCGAAGTGTACTCTATAGGTACCTACCTACTTACAGTTTTTATTGGTAGCTCGGATTCTACTCATTGAATTATGATTATAATAATATAGGCATACATTTACGTAATTATCACTATTCAATTACACGATTCGGGTTCAAAGCTGCTAACAAACAGTGAACCAGTGAACATCGCATTCCTTACATTTAGTAACTTGCCCAAATCCTGCAAAGTCAAAACATTAGAAACAAACATGATATACCTAATATTAGATTATTTATAGATAGTTAGGTACATTGTAGGTAATGCCAATCATGGAGTTTTGGCGGGAATCCGATAGTGGGACGTTGTTGGTTTTGTATTATTTTCTCAAACTTGTGTTTCTTCGAGTGCTAATGTGTAATATTGGTGGAATATTAATCATTAAGTGTTCGTTAACGTGCATGAGTGAGGGGGTATGATATAAACTCAAAAAACGTGTCATTTCGCATTTTTTCTAAAACTCCCAGGAAGTTTCAGTAAAGCATCCACTACTTTACTGAATCGTGACTTTGACGATGTAAATAATTGACTTGACTACTTGACCACGATTGCTATAACATTGTTGTGACTTTCTTAATGTGAAATTAAGAAATACTTAAAATAAAATACTTGACACTGGCTATATGAACAAACCGTGCGAAGCCATAACTAAAACAAAAAAAATCATTTGTCAAGTGGTCTTGACTGTCATTGTCAGTTGCGTGCCTGCCCTGCTAGCGAGTATACCTAGGGATGAAACGATATCATTGAGGTATCAATACTTACTCAGAATCATTTCAAAAGTATCGATACCTACTCGTATTGAATACTTCTTGGAAAATTAAAAGAAAAACCCAAAAAAGTAATGTTCGTGAAATATTGCCACACATTAGACTTTATTATATATATATATCTATTGGCTATCACTTAAAAAAATAAAATGCTTCAAACAGAAAACAAACACTTACCTACAGTTACTGCTGTTAAAAGTTAAGTTATGAACACGGGCGGAATGAACGAAAACAATGAGAATGATGACAAAATATTATGACGGTGCTGTCTGACTGTCTTTTTTTTCGCCTTTTTTTATTGTCTTCCCAACTACACAAATCTAAAACAAAAATGAGAAGTAAAAAGCGGATGCGTTCAAAAACTTCATTATAATACTGTTTTTATCAATTATTATAAAATGAAACAGTGACATTGGCATTACTTTTGACTGATATCTACTCGATTCTTAATTTCAAAGTATCGATACTAAAAGTACTTGGTATCGGAGAAAAGTATCGAGTATTGTATTTGTATTTATTTATTTACTCGTAAGTCGTATTATCGTATCGTTTCATCCCTAAGTACGTACCTAGACCTAGGAATTTATTTTATTAATTTTATGTAGTAATTCTGCTTTTTTTATAAATAGAGTAAAATGCGTATTTTGCCATTTAGTTTCTTAAAAAATTGCCAATTGAAAATATTGTGCTATCGTGTAACGAGGCAGCTGACTAATGACGTGATCCCCGCCGAAGCAGACATAGGTAGGTAAGTGAGGAAAATAGTTTTTGTCAGGTTTGTGTGTTCGGTTTTAACTTGTAGGTAGTATAGTACAAGTTATATGACAATTTTAAGTCGTTTCCTATCAGTGAAATGACAGTGAAGTGTTACAGTAGGCGATGCGTCCCTCGTGGAGGTGTCTCCGCTCTGGGCGGCAGACGAGGAGCCGGCGCTGCGCGCGGCCGCCGTGCGGGACATGCGCGTGCTGCCCGCATTCGTGTCCGAGGCGGAGGAGGAGCGCCTGCTGGCCGAGCTGGAACCCCAACTCAAGAGGATGAGATACGAGTATGATCATTGGGATAATGTAAGTTATCAAAAACATATTACCTAAACCATGTAGCCGCAGTGCTAGTGGTTGAGTCTTTTCATGGGTACCTACAATGTCTGTATTTCCAGGCCATCGAGGGTTACCGCGAGACGGAGCGGACCCAGTGGAGCCCCGAGAATGAGGCAGTCATCCAGAGAGTGAAGGCCGTAGCCTTCCACGATGAGGAGCCGCTGCCCCATGCACATGTGCTGGACCTGGCCGCTGGGGGGCACATCCGGCCACATGTCGACGCAGTCCGAGTGAGGGTGACCAGAATATAAATATATTAGATAGTATTTCATAACTAAATATGGGGCAAAAGAGGTTTCTTGATGGGTTCATTGAAACTTTAAAAACCTTCAGTGATTGAAATTGGGGAATAATAACATTGTCTTAGAAGCTGGATACCATAATTTGAATATTGCAATTTTCTAGATGTCACCACTGTCTAGAGTATCCAAGAAACATTCTTTCTAGTTCTGTGGTGATGTGATAGCCGGCCTGTGCCTCGCCTCCAGTGCTGTCATGCGGCTGGAGCACTGCGACAAGAAGCACCTCACGCTGGATGCGCTGCTGCAGAGGCGAGCCCTCTACATAATGAGGTTCGCCATCCACCATACCATAAACTTCAGGCACCCCATGTGATCATATCATAATATGGAATTCGAATCATGTCAATATGGTCAGGCATTATAAACCTAGTCATTAAAATGACTCTATTGTTTATTAATATATTATACAGGACATAAACAATTGTTGCAGGGGTGTAGCGCGTTATTCCTTCACGCATGCAGTGCTGGGCGCCGAGCACAGCGCGTGGCGCGGCGCCCGCCTCCCGCGCCGGCGCCGCGTCGCCGTCATCTGCCGCGCGCGCCCGCGCCCGCAGGCGGCGTGACCTGTAGCCACCGCCTCCCGCGCCGGCGCCGCGTCGCCGTCATCTGCCGCGCGCGCCCGCGCCCGCAGGCGGCGTGACCTGTAGCCACCGCCTCCCGCGCCGGCGCCGCGTCGCCGTCATCTGCCGCGCGCGCCCGCGCCCGCAGGCGGCGTGACCTGTAGCCACCGCCTCCCGCGCCGGCGCCGCGTCGCCGTCATCTGCCGCGCGCGCCCGCGCCCGCAGGCGGCGTGAGCTGTAGCCACCGCCTCCCGCGCCGGCGCCGCGTCGCCGTCATCTGCCGCGCGCGCCCGCGCCCGCAGGCGGCGTGAGCTGTAGCCACCGCCTCCCGCGCCGGCGCCGCGTCGCCGTCATCTGCCGCGCGCGCCCGCGCCCGCAGGCGGCGTGAGCTGTAGCCACCGCCTCCCGCACCGGCGCCGCGTCGCCGTCATCTGCCGCGCGCGCCCGCGCCCGCAGGCGGCGTGAGCTGTAGCCACCGCCTCCCGCGCCGGCGCCGCGTCGCCGTCATCTGCCGCGCGCGCCCGCGCCCGCAGGCGGCGTGAGCTGTAGCCACCGCCTCCCGCACCGGCGCCGCGTCGCCGTCATCTGCCGCGCGCGCCCGCGCCCGCAGGCGGCGTGAGCTGTAGCCACCGCCTCCCGCGCCGGCGCCGCGTCGCCGTCATCTGCCGCGCGCGCCCGCGCCCGCAGGCGGCGTGACCTGTAGCCACCGCCTCCCGCGCCGGCGCCGCGTCGCCGTCATCTGCCGCGCGCGCCCGCGCCCGCAGGCGGCGTGACCTGTAGCCACCGCCTCCCGCGCCGGCGCCGCGTCGCCGTCATCTGCCGCGCGCGCCCGCGCCCGCAGGCGGCGTGACCTGTAGCCACCGCCTCCCGCGCCGGCGCCGCGTCGCCGTCATCTGCCGCGCGCGCCCGCGCCCGCAGGCGGCGTGACATGTAGCCACCGCCTCCCGCGCCGGCGCCGCGTCGCCGTCATCTGCCGCGCGCGCCCGCGCCCGCAGGCGGCGTGACCTGTAGCCGCCGCCTCCCGCGCCGGCGCCGCGTCGCCGTCATCTGCCGCGCGCGCCCGCGCCCGCAGGCGGCGTGACCTGTAGCCACCGCCTCCCGCGCCGGCGCCGCGTCGCCGTCATCTGCCGCGCGCGCCCGCGCCCGCAGGCGGCGTGACCTGACGGCATCGGCGTCGCCCGTGTCACGTATAACGAATTTACTAAGCCTTAGCATTCCCCTTCCTCTTTTCTCCTCGGGTGGCTGTGTAGTGTAGTGACGGGTCCTGGTTTTCCGCCAGGTTTCTAGAGGATGTATGTATGTCATGAAAGTCCCATTTCCTAGTAGACGTAGCATTAAAATTAAAACAGAGTAATCGGTCCTATAGAGGAAATAAATACTACGTAAATGGGTCCATCAAAAGGCGATATCGCCATATCGCATAATATTATTATGTTAGACCTTGACCTACTATAGTATTTTTAAGTTATTGTTGATTATTTCTGTTTATTTTGTTAAATTGTGAATAAATTGTTAAAAAAATATAGCAGTTTGATTGATTCAGTGGGCCCAGTACACTTTTATCCTACTTCCTATTCCTACATCCAATTTTTCTAGATTTCGACGTCAAGCTAGATAGTGGTTAATTCATATTTCACTCGAATTAGTGATGAGGCCCAAATAATTTGGAGCCGAGGGTCTCACATGTAACTATGTATACTTAAAACTTTCCACATTGTATGCAGAAAACAGAAATGAAAAAGATCATTCATTTAATTATTTAATCTAAATTATTATTTTTGGAAATTAAAACAAACAATTATTGTACCATTTATTACTTATTCGTAGATATATTACAATGAATAACAATTTTCAACCTTATCTTCTAGAGAAATTAGCAAAAATTGGGATGCATTGATTGTAGCTAAACAGATTTGCAACGAGCACGCGGCATGGCGATCCAGCACTGGAAGCCAGTACTGGCGCAGCTACTGGCCCTACTCCGCGTCCATCTCCTCCAGCGCCTCCATCTCCAGGTACTCCACGCCGGCCTCCGCGTCCGCCGCCGCCGTCCACTCCGCGTCCTCCTGCAACGTACGCCGCACGGTACAGGCGCTGCTACGCCGCATCTACGCATGGCGCTACGCGTCACACAAGGACGCACGGGTGGAGCTACGCATCAGCTACGTGTCACACAAGGAGCTACGCATGGAGACTATACGTGTGACACAAGGACGTACGGGTGAAGCTACGCGTGACACAAGGACGCACGGGTGGAGCTACACGTGACACAAGGACGCACGGGTGGAGCTACGCGTGACACAAGGACGCACGGGTGGAGCTACGCGTGACACAAGGACGCACGGGTGGAGCTACGCGTGACACAAGGACGCACGGGTGGAGCTACGCGTGACACAAGGACGCACGGGTGGAGCTACGCGTGACACAAGGACGCACGGGTGGAGCTACGCGTCACACAAGAACGCAAGGGTGGAGCTACGCGTCACACAAGGACGCACGGGTGGAGCTACGCGTCACACAAGGACGCACGGGTGGAGCTACGCGTCACAAAAGGACGCACGGGTGGAGCTACGCGTCACACAAGGACGCACGGGTGGAGCTACGCGTCAGCTACGTGTCACACAAGGAAGGAGCTACGCATGGAGCTACGCGTGACACAAGAACGCACTGGTGGAGCTACGCATCATACGTGGATCTATCTACGCATAGAGCTACGAGTCACAGAAGAAGCTACGCATAGAGCTATGCGTCGCACAACTTGCGAGGAGGCGCGCGATCACGCGGAGTGAGGTCGTTCCCGGCCGACTCACCTGCGCGTGCGGCGTGACGCGGTGCACGCGCACGTGCCGTTTCATAGCCGCCGCAGTCGCGAACCTAGAAATTCACGGTAGTATATTAATCACTGAAGAAAATACGCCCGTCACGCACGGGCGGCTGCTGCGAGAAAAGAGCTACGTTACACACGTGCGGTCACAGTGCGCGCAGGCGACGGGCCCGGCGGCCGGCGCGGACTCCGACGCGGGCTCCGGCGTCGGCTCCAGCTCGGCAGCGTGGCACTTGCGGATGTGCGCTAGCAAATCATTCCTGGAACCGAGAAAAGCGACGCTTAGAAAGATTCGGGCGGCAACGTTCGAGACCGCCGACTTCACCGGCCGCCACGAGAGCCCGCCCGTACCCACCTGCCCGCGAACCGCAGGATGCACCCGTCGTACCCGCACACGAACTGCCGCGCCTGGCGGTGCGCCAGCGCGTGCGCCTGCAGCGCCGCCGCCGACTCGAACGCCTGGAAGCAGGCGCCGCACAGCCCGGGGTGCGCGCCCGCGTGCGTGCGCAGCGCCGCGCGGGACGCGCACTGCAGCCCGCACGCGGGGCAGCGCGCCGGGCAGCCCGCCTCGTGCCGCCGCCGCTCCGCCTGGCTGCGGAAGCTGCGGGCGCACAGGTGGCACACGAGCGCGGCGGCCAGGCCGTGCGAGGCGCCGTGCGCGGCGGCGGCGCCGTGCGACGCGAACTGTGCGCCGCAGGTCCAGCAGGAGTGCCGCGCCGCCGCGCCGTGCGCCGCCACGTGCGCGCGGTACTCCGCGCCGCGCTGCAACCGAGCGTCCGTCAGCCCGCGCCCCGAGCGTCCCCCGACCTCGCTCGGGTCCCCCGCCGCACCTGGAAGGTCTGGGGGCACACGGTGCACTGGTACACTTGGTCCCCGCGCAGACTGCGCGCGCGCAGCAGCTCGGCGGCGTCGGCGCGCGCGGCGGCCGCCAGCGCGGCGCGCTCCACCATGATGATGTCCTCCTCGCTGTAGGCGCCGTCCGCGCCGCCGCACCCCACCACGATGAACACGTCGATCTTCTGCGTTAGCTCGTGGAGCCTGCCACCGTTATGTATGTCATCTTAGGCGACAAATCTAAAGGTCTTTTCTATCTAAAGGTAATCTAAAGGTATGATCGCCGAGGTCGTTGAAGTATAGTAAGCCATATCGTATCGTAAGCCATATCAGTTGGGTACCCAACTAATATGGCTTACCGATGTACCTGCACAGAAGATGAATTTTCAAAGCGCGGGAAATGCTATTGACCGCTATTGGTCGGCAGCCGCCGCCATCTTAGCGAGCTCAGAGTGCGATGGAACTAACAGCTGCAGTGTATTATGAACCTTATAATAGTGATCTTAGGTTGATTGTAAGTTTTAAGCATTCTTTCGTTAATCTTCGGACCATACTTTCTTTTCTGCGCGAACGAAGATTCACGACGCGCCTTATAAGTTGGGTACTAGTATACCTATGCTTATTTATCAAATTTGTCAACTTCTACAACAGAAGATAATGTTATCATGATCCTGCTAGAGTACATCGATTGGCTGGTGGTACTCATGCCATGGTGAGAAAACCAATATCAACCAATTGATGATAAATTGCATTGATTGATGACAGTCTACGAGGCACCTTATTGTGCCAATTAATAGACCTTTTCCTCAGAGCCCTGATCTTCTCACTGAGCGGCGGAGGACCCTTGGCAGCCAGCATGGTGCTGAAGTTGTATGCCTCCACTGTCTTGTGGATACAGCTAGTGCACAGCCGCCCACTCGGCACCATCTGGAATGTGGTCTTGTGCTTTAAAACTTTGAAAATTACTACATATCATATTCTTCTTTACAAAGACCACTTAGCCCCGTCACAGCTGTGTGCAACTGTCCCCTATCGATCCCACTGGTGGGGTTGATAGGGGACAGGGGGAATATTTTTAGGACATTATTATTGAGCCCGGTAATTAAAGTAGTATGGTAGTACACAAAAGCAAAGATGATAATGATGTGACACATTGCATTATGTATTCTACTAACTCTACAGAAGGTAATACATGATGCGAGTGTGAGACACCAGTCTTCACCCCACCCTCAGGCACGCTTGTAACTTGTCTTATTTTAAGAGTCATAATTTATACTTGTCCTTGTTCACCTATAAGGTGTGTAGTTGTGGAACAGACAATAGTTACCTACATTATTACGGTGATTTATTAATTATTTAATTGAAGGTCACTCGATGAACCCTGTTAGGTATAATTACTATTTGTGACAGGTACCATAGGATAGAATATACCCAGCCTAGGCGGGGAGCGGTAGCTAGGTAGAGGTACCTTGGTGTGGTTGAGATGCAGCAGCATGGCGCGCAGCGGCGCCGGCGCGGGCGCCGCGGCCGCGTCGTGCTCCTCGGCCGACACCAGCTCCTCGCCCGCCGCGCCGCACACCGCGCACGCTTCCACTTCCACCTCCACCTTCAGCACCTCCGCATCCATCGCTCTCCGTTGCAATTGTGGACAGTGGAACCCACAGCACAGGAAGTCACGAACTTCAGGAAGACTCTTGCGTTGTGTCTGTTGTTATATTTTTTTCACTTTAATACTTACCTACCTCCTTGGGTAATGGTAATACCTAAGTACCCACCCACTTATTTGCCTACTTTATTTTTTTCGTAACGTTCTTTGAGAAATGAAAAGTGTAAATAGGCGGCTGCGTCTAAATTCACCCAGTAACACAGATAAAAAAAAAGAATGAAGTAAAGTAGTAATAATAATAATACAGTAGACCGACAACCACTACGTAACCCCGTGAATAGGATTTTTACTTGTCATTGAATTGTATTACCTGTTAATACTTCATTCAGCGCTAGGGGTACCTATTGTGGACTAGGTACAGTATAATATGTACCGCTACCGATCGATGCCAGTGGTGCCAGATTAGGGGAATTATCGCTATTTAGACTACTTCCAGACCAAAAAATCGAACGGGCGATTTAGGCTACCTCAGGATTTTTTCGAAGCTGCTTAATTTTTTCTAGGTATTGCATTCACTATTTGTAGGAATGAGATAGAGATAGACAAACGCGTATAAACACCAGAAAACAATCTTTCTTTCTTCTATTCTACTACCCCGCCAAATTAAGTGGCGCCGCCCTGGGATAATTGCCTAAATACGGTGGTGCTCTGCAATGAAATGTTGATTGATGACCTACCTAATTATTTACTAAAGAGTAAAGTAATAGTTATAATATGCGGGTAAACATATTTTTTTAACATGATGGCTGTTTTTGCGCATCTTCTTTATTTGGCATAAATATAGGCTCAATGGCAAAGACAATAAGGTTCAAAATACTCAACGTGGCACGTGGAAGCGGTTTTTAGATTTTTTTTGATTTTGGATATACTTTTATCAAAATGTTAGGCAAAATTAGGATACCTGTGCATAATAAATATATTAGGCTATTTAGGCTACTTGGTAGGCAAAATTAGGCGTATTGAGCTTGCTTTACTAATTTGCTTTGCTAGTGCTGATAATCTGGCAACCCTACCGAGGACGCGACGCGACGTCGGTTTGTTATTTTAAAATGTATTTGTATTTTGTTTTATAACTCAGTGCATTGCTATTTTTCTAGGTCCCTGTGGATTCCGTGATGTCTCTTTCGAAAGCAATCGTGACCGTGAGTTACTTACTATACTTAGGCGGTATGCGCCCATCCCATCACATTCGCAGAATAAAGGATACTGAGGTCCGAAGACAGTATCTAGTTGCCAGTGCTACATCTCGATATCCAGTTATTAATAAGCAACGATTTCAAGATGTAGATTACATTTTGAGTGTAGATCAGCTGGTAGTGCACTTGGTAGCGCTATTGAGGTTCATTTATTAACATGGGCCTAAGATGTTTTTCGAACCGGCTAGATTCACGCAGTAATTTTGACAGTCACAAGATTTTTTTTTTTTAATTGCACAATTTTTTTGTCTGTGCAATTTCGGTCTTGCAGGATTGTGTATATGAATCCCGCAAATGAATGAAAAAATGGAATATGAGTTCATTTGTTCACTCACTTACTCATTAGGATGTTATACATATCCTGTGGTACAGACGATAAATGCTGCAAATTTACATACGTGTGCGTAATTTAGTTTGACGTCTTATGCATGTGTGCACTTTTTTGACATTTATAATGGTTTGTTTTGGCTATTCTTACGCAGTAAGGCGTATTACCAACATAAGAGCATTTTTGTCAGAAAACAGCAGCTCTAACATTATTGGAATAGAGACTATTATTGTAGTCTTAACAACTTTACGATAATTTGCTACGTGTGGTATATATATAATAAAATTGTGTACAGTGTATATGTGTACACGATGAATGCAGATAAAGAAAGAAAACGAAGTAGGTAGGTAGGTACCTGCCTATCTTTTTTGCGTTTTATTTTTCCTTACAAAGAATATTAATTTCTATGTAATAAATTGGCTAGATAGGTAGGTATGGTATAGTAATAAATTGTAATAAAAATGTATCTTATACATTTTTAGATTAGGTAAGGCTGACACAACATCTTATTGACAACAATCATAATATTTTGATCATCATTTGAATTATTGTGACGTCGTAGTTGAAATGTTTAATGGCTAAGTAGGTACCTACCTACCTACTGTATAATGAAATAAGGGTTTACCTACCTACTGATAGGGACTGATATCGATATTTCCAAAATATAGGTGTTTGCTACGGAAATACTTATAATGCTATCGATATTTAGCTAAATATCGGTACTATTATGTCTAGGTCCTATTTGTCTTTTACTGGTATAATGGTATCGATACCTATGTACTCATATCGATACTTTGGAATAATGTACTTACTTACCTACCGACATTTTAAGAAAGCGATGCGATGTTTGCCAGAATAGGTGCCTACCTACCTATCCTATAGTTCATTGATCATTCCACTCAACACCATAGGTACGTTTAATTTCATATTCCGTAAGTCCCGTACTTAACAACTTTGACCTAATCAAACATCATAAAATATAATTAGTCCAGCTGTTCTGAAGTTATAAATGGTGTAACTAGCACGAATTTGTTTATTACAATTTTCGTACATGAACTAATGTTTTAAAAACAAATGCACAGACCTACCATTCTAGGGGAGCGGAGGGTGAGAGGCAGAGGCTTATTTCGGAGATCCCCCTAGGCCATGTGCAGGATTTCTGGGTTTGCAGAGTAGATTATACTTAACACTAAAAATATTTAAAAAACCGGACACATTATGTGAGCAGTTTTCAGAAATAAAACAATTTTTTCACAAGTAGGTGCATAATTTAAATTTTATTGCAGTATCATATCAAAATAAACAATCTGATAACTAATCTTTGTAACCAAGGAGTAGTAAGTAAACTAGTTGGCTGCAAAATATATTCACAAACAATTAGTTAGGTAGGTACCTAACCTACTAAAACTGTGTTTTAATTATTAGATACTGTACCTTCCTCCTTAACCCGGGCTTAGAACCGGAGTCATAAATGTTAAATTATATTAACATTTATGTGTATATGTATAAATGTTAAATTATATTAACATTTATGTGGCGGAGTTACACAGTCATAATAATTTGTCCCTTATTATCATAAACATACATACATACACCAAGTGAAATGCATGAAATAAATATTATAATAAATAAATGAAGTAGGTATTACATATGTACCTATATACCATTTAGAATCTAAATTTTAGATATTATTATTGACAAAACAAACATATTATTATAATGTTTTAATCAACAAACACAAAAAATATTCACACAAACAAAATTACTTAGTAAGCCAACTGCTAATAACCCACTGCAGGTACCTACATAATATACTGCCACATTGTAATAATATGTACACAATGTAAATTTTGTTATATTAGGCTGGCCTTTTGCAATGTCTTGCAGAAGACCAGCACATGGATGGTCTTACAGTCCATTGAATATTGTTTTTATCCAAGCAAGTAATAGGTACCTACCTAATAACACATCAAGATTTTTTGAACCCGCAGTAAAGTTGAAATAAACTGCTTCCATAGCAATAATTATGCATGTTATGGTATGCAAACTTTAGGTACCTGCCTGCACGCATACCCTATAAAACATGCAAACTGGCTTTGCAACAACCGATAGGTTATGTAGCTCACGATTTTTTACGAAAGGGTCAACATGGTAATCTTCTGAAATAATGTAGGTACTGTGAGAATAAGGGTGGTATTGATATTATAATATAATAGTATCCTTTCTGTGATGGCCATCTGCAAAGTGCAAACAAATGTTTTTACTTGATTTTACATGAAACTGATACAACACCAACGGGAGACATGTCAGTCAGCAGACGACGTATCGATATCTGGCTGAGACTATATGCACGCAGTAGCACAGATAAAAAAAAGAATGAAGTTAAATAGTAATAATAATAATATCATAGCCAAAAAACCACTACGTAACCCCATGAATAGGAACTTTAAAATTTTATTATCTGGATAATACTTCATTCAGCGCTAGGAGTATTTTGTTCTGTGGACTATAGTACCGCTACCGACTGACACCAGTGGTGCCAGATTAGGCAGATTATCGCTATTTAGGCTATATCAAGGGGCAAAAAATACAATCGACCACAAGTAGCCATTCAAGCTACCTAGAAAACAAAAACGGGCGATTTAGGATAAGTACTTCAAGATTACCCCAAGTATGGATTTAGTAATTTCTTGATAAGTATAAATAAATGCTTGTAACTAAACTTAATATTATAAATGCACGTCAACCTTTCGTTCCTCATGTTTTTTCCGTACTGCTTGCTTTCTTCTAGTTAGGTACATCCACTATTTATAGGAGTGAGATATGCATATTGCATAGACAAAAGCGTATGAAAACGAGAAAACAATCTTTCTACTATTCTACGGCCCGCCAAAATTAAGTGACACCTCGCTGGGATGCAATTGCCTAGAGCCCTAGAGCGCGGTGGTGCCCCGCAATGAGATGTTACGAATCCAGTGAGTCATTATATATATTGTATTATTAGTATGTATGTTTATTATATTAAGTTTATATATTATGTTACTATTTATGTATTTATGTTTGTAATTACCAACTTGTTTATTTATTTACTTAAATGAAAAACCACCGTCCGATCTTCTCGTTATTCCTCTCCATGCATGGTTGTCTGGAAGAGATCGCTCTGAGCGATAAGACCGCCCATTGTGACACTAATTGTTAAATCTGTTTTGTTCTAGTTTTAAGTTACTTTTGTACTGTGGTGTCTCAATAAAGAGTTATCTATCTATATATCTATCTATCAATTTGATATGTCCGGGTGATATCTCATTCTGTCTTTTTTCGCGTTTTCTCTTTATTTGGCCTAAAAACATAGGCTACTTAGCTCAAGATGTAAGGCGAAATTGGGCTACTTGTCAAAATAAATATTTAGGCTACTTGATACATAGGCAAAATAAGGCTAATTGAGTTTGCTGATATGGCAACCCTGTCACATCTCACACATAGATATCGATACGTCGTCTGCTGACTGACATGTCTCCCGTTGGTGTTGTATCAGTTTCATGTAAAATCAAGTAAAAACATTTGTTTGCACTTTGCAGATGGCCATCACAGAAAGGATACTATTATATTATAATATCAATACCACCCTTATTCTCACAGTACCTACATTATTTCAGAAGATTACCATGTTGACCCTTTCGTAAAAAATCGTGAGCTACATAACCTATCGGTTGTTGCAAAGCCAGTTTGCATGTTTTATAGGGTATGCGTGCAGGCAGGTACCTAAAGTTTGCATACCATAACATGCATAATTATTGCTATGGAAGCAGTTTATTTCAACTTTACTGCGGGTTCAAAAAATCTTGATGTGTTATTAGGTAGGTACCTATTACTTGCTTGGATAAAAACAATATTCAATGGACTGTAAGACCATCCATGTGCTGGTCTTCTGCAAGACATTGCAAAAGGCCAGCCTAATATAACAAAATTTACATTGTGTACATATTATTACAATGTGGCAGTATATTATGTAGGTACCTGCAGTGGGTTATTAGCAGTTGGCTTACTAAGTAATTTTGTTTGTGTGAATATTTTTTGTGTTTGTTGATTAAAACATTATAATAATATGTTTGTTTTGTCAATAATAATATCTAAAATTTAGATTCTAAATGGTATGTAGGTACATAAATGTAATACCTACTTCATTTATTTATTATAATATTTATTTCATGCATTTCACTTGGTGTATGTATGTATGTTTATGATAATAAGGGACAAATTATTATGACTGTGTAACTCCGCCACATAAATGTTAATATAATTTAACATTTATACATATACACATAAATGTTAATATAATTTAACATTTATGACTCCGGTTCTAAGCCCGGGTTAAGGAGGAAGGTACAGTATCTAATAATTAAAACACAGTTTTAGTAGGTTAGGTACCTACCTAACTAACTGTTTGTGAATATATTTTGCAGCCAACTAGTTTACTTACTACTCCTTGGTTACAAAGATTAGTTATCAGATTGTTTATTTTGATATGATACTGCAATAAAATTTAAATTATGCACCTACTTGTGAAAAAATTGTTTTATTTCTGAAAACTGCTCACATAATGTGTCCGGTTTTTTAAATATTTTTAGTGTTAAGTATAATCTACTCTGCAAACCCAGAAATCCTGCACATGGCCTAGGGGGATCTCCGAAATAAGCCTCTGCCTCTCACCCTCCGCTCCCCTAGAATGGTAGGTCTGTGCATTTGTTTTTAAAACATTAGTTCATGTACGAAAATTGTAATAAACAAATTCGTGCTAGTTACACCATTTATAACTTCAGAACAGCTGGACTAATTATATTTTATGATGTTTGATTAGGTCAAAGTTGTTAAGTACGGGACTTACGGAATATGAAATTAAACGTACCTATGGTGTTGAGTGGAATGATCAATGAACTATAGGATAGGTAGGTAGGCACCTATTCTGGCAAACATCGCATCGCTTTCTTAAAATGTCGGTAGGTAAGTAAGTACATTATTCCAAAGTATCGATATGAGTACATAGGTATCGATACCATTATACCAGTAAAAGACAAATAGGACCTAGACATAATAGTACCGATATTTAGCTAAATATCGATAGCATTATACGTATTTCCGTAGCAAACACCTATATTTTGGAAATATCGATATCAGTCCCTATCAGTAGGTAGGTAAACCCTTATTTCATTATACAGTAGGTAGGTAGGTACCTACTTAGCCATTAAACATTTCAACTACGACGTCACAATAATTCAAATGATGATCAAAATATTATGATTGTTGTCAATAAGATGTTGTGTCAGCCTTACCTAATCTAAAAATGTATAAGATACATTTTTATTACAATTTATTACTATACCATACCTACCTATCTAGCCAATTTATTACATAGAAATTAATATTCTTTGTAAGGAAAAATAAAACGCAAAAAAGATAGGCAGGTACCTACCTACCTACTTCGTTTTCTTTCTTTATCTGCATTCATCGTGTACACATATACACTGTACACAATTTTATTATATATATACCACACGTAGCAAATTATCGTAAAGTTGTTAAGACTACAATAATAGTCTCTATTCCAATAATGTTAGAGCTGCTGTTTTCTGACAAAAATGCTCTTATGTTGGTAATACGCCTTACTGCGTAAGAATAGCCAAAACAAACCATTATAAATGTCAAAAAAGTGCACACATGCATAAGACGTCAAACTAAATTACGCACACGTATGTAAATTTGCAGCATTTATCGTCTGTACCACAGGATATGTATAACATCCTAATGAGTAAGTGAGTGAACAAATGAACTCATATTCCATTTTTTCATTCATTTGCGGGATTCATATACACAATCCTGCAAGACCGAAATTGCACAGACAAAAAAATTGTGCAATTAAAAAAAAAAATCTTGTGACTGTCAAAATTACTGCGTGAATCTATCCCGTTCGTAAATAGGCACCCAAAGAGTTAGTTATGGGTGTTATTTAGCATAGATAGTTATAACTATCTATTCAACATGACAACGATAACTCGTTATCCTAACCAAAGACCAAAACTATCTATTTTAATTAATAACGCTTGGTGGACGGAAACGGTGCGGTTTCACAACCATCACTCGTTTTGTAGGGAATGCAAACCGTAGTTATCTCACAACGCTCTCAAAACACGCGATGTTTAACGATTAACGTCATTGAAGTTAGCGTCATAACTGCTACGCCAAAGTTCTAGGCGGTGGAAACGGTGTTTTCACAACCATCACTCGTTTTGTAGCGAATAGAAACTATGTTATGTCACATCGCTCTCAAAACACGCGATGTATAACGTCATTGAAGTTGGTACCCTTTTAAGTAGGCAAAATAACGAAGTTATAAAAATAGACAGTTATTGGAAATATAATAGTTATTATAACGTTATTGAAAAACCAATAACTGTTTCGTTTCGTTATTTGAAAAACCGGCAACGACACATAGCTACAGCACAGAGCACTACGTTTATAAAATAACTTTGACTGTCAAGTCAAATGTCATCTATCAGCCAGTATGACGCTCACTGACGTGCGACACTCTTTTTTTTTGCTTTTTTTTTTTTGTTTTAGTTATGGCTTCGCACGGTTTGTGCATATAGCCAGTGTCAAGTATTTTATTTTAAGTATTTCTTAATTTCACATTAAGAAAGTCACAGCAATGTTATAGCAATCGTGGTCAAGTAGTCAAGTCAATTATTTACATCGTCAGTCACGCTTCAGTAAAGTAGTGGAGGCTTTACTGAAACTTCCTGGGAGTTTTGGAAAAAATGCGAAATGACACGATTTTTGAGTTTATATCATTCGCCTACACTCGTGCACGTTAACGAACACTTAATGGTTAATATTCCACCAATATTACACATTAACACTCGAAGAAACACAAGTTTGAGCTAATAATACAAAACCAACAACGTCTCACTATCGGATTCCCGCCAAAACTCCTATTTTTTGCTTGGCTGTAGAAGCAAATAAATCTTGACAAAAATTGAAAAAGGATGTTCCCTTTCAAACTGTTAGTTTCTGTATGTCACTGTCAAGTCAAGGATCTGAACTTTTATTACTTATTATATTCGTTTTTTTTTAGTTATGGCTTCGCACGTCAGTAAAGTAGTGGATGCTTTACTGAAACTTCCTGGGAGTTTTGGAAAAATTGCGAAATGAGTTTTTTTTTGAAACGTTTTTTGATTTTATATCATTCGCCTACACTCGTGCACGTTAACGAACACTTAATGATTAATATTCCACCAATATTACAATTAACACTCGAAGAAACACAAGTTTGAGAAAATAATACAATACCAACAACGTCTCACTATCGGATTCCCGCCAAAACTCCTCATCTGAACTTTTAAGCTGTCGTTTTGATTTCTGACGTTTGACTGATGACGTTTCTGATTGTCTTTTGCTGCCTGTCTGTCAGGTTCAGGTCTATGTCAATTGTCAATCAAATGTCTGGCTGAGCTGAGGTTGTTCGGGGTATTGTTTTGTGCTTGATGGATATTTTTGTCGGTTTATCCAAAATAATCCAGAGATTGTGACGATAATCTCATTCGTTTAAGATAAATTGTGCCACATTAGTATTCGAAATGTCTATCGGCGTGCCTATTAAAGTACTTCACGAAGCGGAAGGACATGTAGTGACCTGCGAAACGAACACCGGCGAAGTTTATCGCGGGAAGCTGATCGAGGCTGAAGACAACATGAATTGCCAGATGACGCTCGTCACTTGCACCTACAGGGACGGCCGCGTCGGCCAACTCGAAAATGTGTACATCCGGGGATCCAAGATCCGTTTTCTGATCTTGCCTGACATGTTGAAGAATGCTCCGATGTTCAAGAGACAAGGCAACAAACCGACCGCTGGACGCGGGAAAAGCGCGATATTACGAGCTCAAGGTCAGTTAGATGCCTGGTCCTCGATTCAGCTGAGCTAGAGCAACAACAACAATTATACTTTGTTTGTAAACAAGAAAGTATTAATTGTTGTTGTTTGCAAGCTTACACAGATTCTGTTTCAAATTTATTTTGCTAGATAAAGCACGAATAGGGGTAGTTATCGTAGTACCTACTGAAGAGTTACCGATGTACAAAAACATCGAAAATCACATTGATAAAAACGATATAAGGCCTCGTTCATTTTGAAATTTTTGACAATAGATTTTTGATTATTCATTATGATGCTTATCTGTAGTGCAGCCAAGCTTTACCGAACCCAGTACATACCTCAGTATAAAATGAGAAGCTCTAAGATGTGTATTCTGTTTCAGCTGCGGGTCGGGGACGAGCAGGCGGGCGCGGAGGGGGGCACCGCGGGGGCTGGCAAGGCGGCTCCGGGCCCTCGCGACGTTAACTTTTAAGCCAACACGCCTTAGCTTAAGTATTGTGTCTGTGTTGCCTGCAAGTGCCTTGTGTGCTATGGTACTAAGGCAGATTTGTAATTTGTGAGCATCTTATACCAAAAACCTTTAACAGTGCAAGTGCCACACATTTGTGAATGTCAATACATGCTATGACATCATAATGTGTGAAAATGGCAATTCAGAACCAGATTCAACGCAGATTCTAAAAAGCATTTTTTCTTAGATAATAAGGTGATATTGCTAATAGTGAAGGGACTAACTCTTTGTAACTTATCAGTTAGAAATGCTGGCCGAGGAAATGAAATGGAAAATAAACACTTAACAAGTGGCTGAAAGTTTTACTGTCCCAAGAACAACTACATGAATAGAGCTGTCTTTTATCATACAACTAGGGTTGGCCCACAGCTTACACACGGGTAATCACAATTATTATTATTGTAATCACGGCTTGCCCTACTGTTTATATGGCATAAAGCCAACAGAAATGTGTGGAAATGTGGCTTCCACCGCCGACATACAAATATTCTGGTATATATCTGCTTTTGAGTGCAAATGTGTGCAGGAGATGCTGAATATTTGTGATAATATTATCTGTAATTGGAGTGAATAAAGTCATATTGTGAAATCTGGATTTTAATGAAACCCCCAATGTATTTATAAATGAGATATATTGTCACCAAATCTTACACAGATATCTATTTAGAACTAAATACCACTCTTCCCGAGTGTAACAGCTATGTTGCATATTATTCTATCACAATAAATTATTGCATCATTTAACAATAACTTAGATAGTTCTTTCCTCTGGTGAATGTTTGGTGCCAACCAAACATTTCAATGCTGTCCATTTTTAGAAAATACGTCGTAATCCACCATGATGGAGAATAATTATGGACCATGAGTATCCATAATGCCTAGCTATAATATATAGGATGAATATTATGTCATTTTGTAAACAATACGAAAGATTCGACTAGTATCTTATCCAAAGTTAACATTTTTGTAACCCATCATTACCTTGAGAGATAGTTTACAATCCACACTATCTTTTAACTTATCCTATGCACCTAATCAATATAATAATTTGCCCTATATCTTACTTATTCTACATAATTCTTAAATGTCACTCTTGGAACGATAACAGCTAATGTGATTAGAAATCTTATGTTCAAGTGTCTGTTATCAATCATTGCAAGCTTTAAGTACATGCAGCAATTCGTTTAACATTTTTGAGATCTTCGGATCAGCATCTGCGGCGCCCTCGTCACAGATTGGAAATCCTATCTTCAGTCGTTGAAACGGTTTGTGGGAGAACTAGTTAGAGACTAACAAATCGGCAATCTTCTGTCTAGAAAAGTTCATTTCCGGTAGCGTCGCGCAACCGACGCCGAGCCGGTCGGCTCGACGAGCGATTACTAAACGTTACTTATGTGTAACGCTGCCGATGCCTGCGGAGCGCATCCGATGCGGTGCTACATCACGAGTCCACCTTCTGCGGGTGTTCCTTCTCCGGCGGCGCGCTCGGCCGCCCCGCGCCGCGCAGCGCGCGCTGCAGGCGCTGCGCCGGGAGCTCCACCGCCAGCGCCAGCGGCAGCGCCGCCGCGTACGACACCGCCGCCACGCCGAACCACTCCACGATCTGTCGACACGACACGCACGCTATACTCTACAGGTACCATAGGTACACGAAGCGTCGCTGCCTCCGACGCTCCACTGGCGGGAGACGAACGAATGTACCTCGGAGTGCACTCATCTCCGCTCGTCTCCGCACAAGTCTTCTTCGGAAGATTGTCGCACTACTGGATGACATTATTGTGAGACTGGCCGTCTAAAATCGAAATCAATATGAATGCAAGCATTTATACATGAGCCTCGTATCGGCCGTGGTGACGAGCTGAAACCATGCTACTATTTATGTAGCGGCCAGGTTCTGCTAGGTTATGGAACCATGTGGGTTCGTTACCGCGGACTGTCGGTCGAGCTGCGTGGGCGCCAGGCGCGCCGCCACCAGCGCCTTGTTGAGGGGCATGTGCAGCAGCAGCGCCCCGAACGACAGCCGCGCCCACGGCGCCCAGCCCGGCCACGACACCACGCGCCCCACAGCCGCTGCAACAAACCATCGACCAACTGTGAGGGACGACGCTAACGAGCTAAACGACTCCCTAATGGGACAAGTGGAATCCCGACTACTTCCGAATAATAACTTGACGGCTCCGATCACATAACGACTAACACTGCTGTTACCTGTGTGTGCCTACTATCATATTATGTAGGTACCTACTTGATAAACATCGGCTATACGGCTCGCAATATTTCCTGGGGTTTCCGTCATTCGCGGCACATTGCGAAATGTATTAACTACATACCTACCAAACCAAGTAGGTACCGTAGTAACTATACCTACCTGCCTGCACAAACATGCCCAATGCAGCCAAGTGTTAAGTAATATCAGGAAGAAAG
Organism: Hylaea fasciaria; assembly: GCA_905147375.1. Lineage (NCBI taxonomy): Eukaryota > Metazoa > Arthropoda > Insecta > Lepidoptera > Geometridae > Hylaea > Hylaea fasciaria. Next base: position 9,709,797 of record LR990213.1, on the reverse strand, counting down.
CAAGTAGGTATAACTGCCATGTGCAGTTAGTTACATGATGTGTACTTACTGATACGTTCTACGAGTAAGGTGGGACCTAGGTACTTTCTATTTACTTACCTAACTTTTAGGTAGGTACAAGTTATTTCAAATTTAGTTGGTTTTATAAAATAAACTAAAAACGAAAAGTAACCATAGGCAGGTACAACAATGATGTATAGGTACCTCTACTTAGCTAATTTACAATAAGTCAAAATAACTATTTATTTACTTAATACTAAATACTGATACTTCCTGGAAGTTTTAGTGAAAAACGACTCGTATTACCTACTAAGTAATATACCTAACTTCAGACTCGTTGTTATGTTTATAGATATCATTATTATGCCTACACTCGTGCATGATTACGAACATTCTTATTGTCATTTATTTATCTTACGTTATACCTATAAATAAACACACCCCCAGCATGTATACTACTAACTATTATTGATAACAAATGGGTAGGTACATAAGTAGTACTCACAGGGGATCCCGTGGATGGCGCCGAGCAGCGCGACCGTGACGAAGGCCGCGAACACGGGCCGCTCCAGCACGGCGAGCGCCGCCGCCGCGCCGCGCGCGCCGCCCGCGCCCTCCACCAGCCGCGGGCTCGCCGCCACCCACCACACCGCCAGCGGCACCGCCGCCACGCTCGCCCATCTGAACACCTGCACCCGACACACCGAGCGTGAAGCTGAGCTACATGTGCAGTGTAGTACCCGCTGCACGGCTGGCGAGGCGACACGCGGAGGAGGTACCGTAGGTACAGGATATAGGTGTCATTAGTACTCGCAACCTTTCGAGTTATTGTACGTTTGACCTACATGCTACATTGTAGAATACAAGACCTATGTAGACCATAATTGACCTTAGTTATCAGTCAAGTGATGTGAATAGATACCTTACGCGGTGTGATATCCACATGTTGGTATCTCACTAAGAAGGCATATAATTATAGTCACTGATATACACCTACCTACTTATTCCTGAAGGTATTAGGTATCTACTCGTACTTCCCATCTAAGTGGTGACATTTGGATTTGATTGGGAGATAGGTAAATAAATATGACAGTTGATGTTTTCATTTCGTCAATAATGGGCGCTAAATGATGCCCTTAATAACTGAGGGCCGACGATCAAAGGGGTGGGGTAACAAGTTAACAACACAATGCCGGTGCCGCACAAATTGACCGGTCGCTACTGCGATGAGATGCATCTTCGACTAATCATCATGTATAACCTACCTACTCGTAGTTAGAATGACTTGCACAACAATAGCTCGACCACGCCCTAATACCTACTGTTTATAAGTAGGTAGGTACAAATAAACATAAGTAGGTACAGTCGAATTGAGAATATCCTCCTTTTGTTAAAGGCGGTTAATAATAATAATTATAGGTAGATAGAATAGATAGGTATAGGTAAGTACACATTTTGGCTATGACTTGCGCATTATCAACTTGGGCACGAGGTGCTCTCATAAGAGAGGATAAATGCAATCAAAGGGGGGGGGGGGCTTTGAACTAGTACCGTACCTACCTACGTTATAATTGTGTATAGTTTCATTGGTTTAGCAATGATTATATATAGTTAGCGATAATTTTAATCCTACACAGCCTCTGAAACCGTCCAACTAAAATTACGCAAGCGAAGGGAACCGGACCAGTCCTGAGGTGAAAGCTGTACCGCTCAGCAGATCTAGCGCTCCGTCCGCAATACTCCGCATGGCTCTGTGTAGGTTCCTACTATCGATCGGTTTGAATATCTAGGTTATAGTACAGTGATGTAACGAAACCTTAAAATTTCATATGACTGTAGGTAGGTAACTATGTGATCGTATCGTATGGCGACTCGTTAGAGGTCTACAGATGGGAACTAAGTGGGTAGGTATATGAATATTATGACAGTTTGCTCGCTAACGCGACGACGGCAAAGTCTAAACGAGAAGGATAGTAATATTGAGAGAATGACACGACCACAAAGCTCAAAGGCATTGACTTCCATCATTCCGTAATCCAGGGCCGAGCGCGGCCCTTGAAACAAAAGAAACCAAAAGTTCGCTCATAGGTACAGGGTCTGCAAAGCGCATCGGGACAATAGTACCAGCCTAGTGCCGGGGGGTGTATAGGTTTCGTGTAGGCATGAGCCCGGCTCTCGCGCGCACCCGGTAGTCCGCGAGCTGCACGCGGCGGTCCAGCAGCGCGCGGTGCGCGTGCGCCAGCAGCAGCCCCGCCAGCGCGCCCGGCGCGTTGGCCAGCGGCGACTGGTACAGCACGTTGAACGAGCGCCCGTCGCGGTACGAGCTGCGGACCGACCTGCGGACCGAACATTACCTGTATACATTGGGTTGGAACTGGCCGTAAGCCACTTACGAATTCTATATCGTCGACTGAGAGCTTCCGGCGTTTCCTTTTCATGACGACATAACCAAATCCCGAGAACGGTCGCCGTTCATCTACTGGTGTTGTAACCGAGTGAAAAGTCAAGAAGAATGTATAGGAAAAGAGGCCCTCTCGACTATCCCGTTGAGCATTCAAAAAGCGCGAAGAAAATGAGATTTGTGTGAACGTTCAGTACGAGCAGCGAGGATGCTCACTCGGGGTTGTGCATGACGAACGTGGGCACGAGGCGCCAGGAGTAGGCCAGCGCGGCCAGCAGCGCCAGCGAGGCGGCCAGCAGCGCCGCCAGCGTCGGCAGCGCGCCGCGCCGCAGCCGCTGCAGTGCCAGCGTCAGCGCCAAGCTCGCCGCGTACAGCTGCATGTCAGCCGCCAGGTACCTGCGCGGTGGCACACATCGAATATCATACACCTGTACTCCGACTCGGGGAAAGGAAAAAGACGAGAACGCAGTAGAAGGACCGGGAGCCGGACCGACATATTTAGTGTCTCCCGGCACATGAGACGGGCGCCGATCTCCCGCGGCACTCACCAGGTCTGTATGAGGCATTTGTCGTCGGCGTCGAGGACGTTGTTGAGGTAGAGCAGGTGCGTCCACCACTTGCGGCGGCAGACGGCGGCCTCGGCGCCCACCAGCGGCGCCCACATCGGGCCGCGCCCCAGCCGCTCCCACCACGACGTCGCGAACCACACCACCACGAAGTACGACGGGCTGATCCTGCGATCGGGGAGGAACGAGTGCGGATCGGCTTACAACTTGTCGCCATGCGTGACGTAACTGGAATCGTCATATCTAAATGTGCCTCTAACCTGACGATCCTATTGAGCATGGTCTCGAAGAAGGTGGAGAGGGGCGCGGCGGGGCCCCCTCGGCGCTGCTGCTGCAGCAGCTTGTGGGCCAGCAGGAACGAGGACATGAGGAAGAAGATCTGCACCACCAGCGAGCCGTTGGCCATCAGCATCGCGTCCGTGGCGCGCCGAGTCTGCGGGCCGAGGGGGCGTCAGTGGAGGTGCCATTCCTGCTTCAATGATTCTCGATTTTTTGTACAAATCAGTCGGTACGATCTCTCCGAACCTTTCCTCACATGTTGACAGACGTTGTGTAAGTGTTGCGTAGGTGACGATAATATAATAATATCTGCCTTAAACTTGGCCACAAATTTGTAATAGGTATTTCGTACGTTCTACCCATCTAGTTCTACTTAACATGGTAGGTATAGGTAGCACAACATAGTCGTTCGTACCTTCTCTATGCGCCTGGTGTCGGTGAGGTAGGAGTGCGTGGTGATCCAGCACACGTGCTCGACGATGACCACCATCATGCAGAACACGCGCAGGCCGTCGAAGGCGCGCAGGTCGGCGCCCGCGGCGGCCGGCGGCGGCGCGCGCAGCGAGCGCCAGCCGAGCCGCAGCGAGAACGCGACCGCCCACCCCCCGCCTGCACAGTGCACAGTGCACAGTTGCACACGCATAAAGTAGGTTTACACGTATTTTGTAGGATTGTAGCGTACCTACTTACAACAGTTTGTGCATCCCCCCTGGCCCTAGTCACTTGTTTGAGTATGGTCCGTATTAATAAATGAACCTCAATAGCGCTACCAAGTGCGCTACCAGCTAATCCACACTCAAAATGTAATCTGCATCTTGAGATCTTTGCTATTTAATAAATGGATATTGAGATGTAGCACTGGCTACTAGATACTGTCTTGTATGTGTCAATTGTGTCATAATCGGATAGCACTTAACCGCTGTGTCATTTATTAATTTGCCAGAGATCATGTAAGTTTCTGTTCCTAATCTACAACTTAAGATGTATTTATTAAATAGAACAAAAGAGCAAGTGCACACTGAAGATAGCTCTCAAAGCTAAGTTTGATTTATTAATACGGACCTATAACTTGTTTAGTGTAAGCTACTATTTTATATGATGTAGACCTAATTGTAGAAAAAAATATTACATCAATCAGTAACGTTCCTGAGAGATGCGTTACAAAAAAACGAGTGATAATTTATTATATAGCAGCTACCCAATGTGGTTCTACGAGTATCAACACGAAATTGTGCTCGCGCTGGAATTTGAACTCGGCACCCCCTGCTTAGCAGGCGGACTTACGCCCACATAGTTTTGCTAACATAGCCTATAAAATAATAATTATGGTAAATTAATTATTAAGGTAAATAGGTAGGTACCTACCTACCACAATATTATCTGTAATTATTAGGTTAGGTATCTATGTTACTAACGATAATACAGAGCCACAAGTAGAGCATGTCGAAAATCATGTACCGTCAGCAGCCATCAGATCAAAACTGCACGACACGTTCAAACCTACTGATCTGCTCACTTGTAATCCCTTCAAAAAGAGATAAAAGCATATTAGAAAACGTCGATTAGAGTAAAATACCGGCACGGAGCGGTCGGACTCGCGCGGCCGCCCGTCGCCATTGCGACACCACGTTTCGCAACCCACGCCGCACTACTTAGACACTTCGATAGCTCCGCTCACAGGTATTTGAGGATAAAGCTATTTAAGGCTTAAGGGCTATGTATATAAATTAACTTTAGATATAGCATAAACTGCATAAAGCAACTCAAGAAACCGTTCACCGAGTGATCGGTTTTGCTTGTCCATGAGCCAGAACTCTACCTCTATCTTCCCTATGAAAGTTACGCACATTGGGAACCATAACTACGCCCTTAGTATCTATTTTCTTTTATATTATATTTGTGGGCATTTAATTACACGCAGTTGGCCACGGCCGACAGCTTCGCCGCTAACTCGTTCCGTGGTTATAAACAAATCAATTTCATCACTTCGGCGCTCCGGGGTGTTATCTAACTCTGGCATTCTCGTTGAAAGATCTCAACGAGCGAGTTCCTTGTCTCACCACGGGTGATTACTATCTAAAAACCCTAAATCTAGCTTGTTTGCTGCGTAGTCGTTCTTTTAATTTAAGTTATATAATTATGCCTCGGAAAAAGATTGCACGTGCTAACCCGACGGAACATTTACATAACGTTAAATAAAAGAATATAGAAGAGCTAGATAAGAGGTCTACTAATGTGGGGCCCAAATCTGCTAATTTAATAATGCTTCAATAGGTTGCTTATATAATATCGATGGCGTAATTTTACTCATTTGGTAGTCTGCTTAATATTTAGTAATATTTGCTTGACTTTGATTATCCGATCAACTTATTACTATGCAACGTTTTCATAATAATCTAAATTTAATTGCGGAGCATGCCTTTGTGGATACGTCAATGGTTTCAGGAGCGATGCGAGCCAAGTGCGAGCCGTGCAGGCGATCCGTGACCGCGCTCATTACAACGAAATTATTTTAAGTAGGTGGGTCTCTAACTGATGCAACGCAGTGCGGAATTAGTGAGTGTGGCGAAAATGGACAGGGCGAAGAGTGCCATCGTTTCGAAACTTGGAAAAGGTATGACGCCATCGCTTTGCTGACCTAAATGACGAGCGTTGATCTGATTTGTACTTCAGGGGGCGATCGGGCCCATCGCTTCCACTCAGGGGCGGTAGCGGTGTGGGTAGTGTCTTCAGGAGGCTCAGGAGGCAGTAGGGAATTACCTTTCTGGTGGAGGTCGGGCAGCGTGACGTCGAGCGCGGTGCTCACGACGACCAGCGCGAGCAGCGCGGCGATCAGCGCGGCGAATGCTCGCTCGTTGCCGTTGAGCGGGCGCTCGTCGGCGCCGTCGCCCGCCGTGTGACAGTAGTCCAGCGAGTACAGCCGCGCCGACAGGTTGTACGCTGACATGGTGCTCGCGTTCACACACGACGCGAACCTACGTGAAACATCATAGAACTACCTATTACAATCAACGGAGTTTAGAGGATGTAACATTCTATCACCTCATCATTATATCGGGCTTTTAGGATCCGCTTTCAATCCTCTGGTGGTTAGGTCGCGACGTACCATGCAGCGTGCGCGTCCGGCGCGTCCGGCGCGTCCGGCGCGGGCGCTGCGGGCGGCTGCGGGCAGCGCGCCGGCACGCACAGGCCGCGGTGCAGCCGCGTGTGGTTGAAGTTATCCACCCAGTTCGCAGAGTACCTCTGCCGGATAAAAACTTGTACAGAATGTGGGAGACTGGGGACTAGTCAATACGGAGAAACGATAAGATTAAGTAGTAGAGACCTATTTATTGCTCAGATGTTTAATGGCGAATTCTTTATAATCGATATCATCGGTAGGCATTGTCCAATATTGATCCTGAAAGTTTCCAGGCCACCAGTAGCCGGCACCGTGAAAGGCTTTGATTATATGCCTAGGTACTATACATTGTAGACCTACCTACCTAAAAATATAGGCAGCAATAATAGTAGTTCAAGTGCAAGGCTGGCGCGAAAACAACACGTTGGTAATAGCTCTGTTGCAAACCCGCGACTTCGGGCTTACATAACCCTCTATAGCCGCCTTCTCCAACGTAAACAACCACCTGGCTGTCGGCATCTCCTCGTTCAGTATCGCCCGATGGCCCACACTTCTGACTTTCAATTTCAAAGATGTAGATAAATCAAGATATAATTTTTTTATGCACGTCATCGAGAGGCAACTAATTGTAGAAAAGTAAAAGTACCTTAATTCCTACCTAACTTAGCAGAATGTATATAAGCTTCCTCTCCGTTCCAAATACTTAGCAGAATAACTAACTAATAAATAGTACCTACCTATAAAAAGATGGAAAAATATCACGAAAAAGATATGTAATAAATAATTAGTAAAAATCTAATTATTTATCTCATACATTTTTGAAAAGACGTTTATGTCGAGGCTGCTAGTATAATACGAGTATACAATACAATAATATAGATAGGTATGTAGACAGAACCATCAGTGACCTATATATTCTTAGTGACGAATTGGTAACAAATTGATGTTGTCAAGCCTTTGGTACGATAATGAAGAAATTAGGATCATAATTTGTTGGATTTCACATTGGTTCATTTATAGTTATTGTGAATTCAAGTGTTACTTGTTCTGTTGCAACGTGAACTACATCAGATTATGAAATTAATCGACCCAAACACTCATTTCTTTCTGTGGATTCATGTATCTACTTATGCTTATATTTTATAGTAATATTTTTCGTGATAGGCGGTGAATGATGATTTTCCCTTTACTGCACAGCCGGGGAAAAGCTGTTGGGGAGGAAAAGGATAACCTTATAATTATATGCACGTAACATGCATGTATATAAATACACTTATACAGGGTACTGAAAGCTTTGAGCGTTTGGAGGAACCAGCTCCATCTTTGTGAAGACACATACAGGGTGTGTTTAGACCATATTAGCTTCATTTACTATAATTGTTAAAGTTCAGTACCACTCACGCCATCTGTATTCCTTTTTTTGCACTACAAATAAAGTTTCGATATCGCTTGTACAAGTTTACGCACGACGAAACTAGATGGCGTTAGTTGTTCCTTAAAACACGCAAGCATTTCATTCGCGAGAGTTAGCGGTTTAAAGTACGAGCGCTTCAGTGTTGTCCTTAGAATAAAATATTAATTAATACTACCAACAATAGTAGTTTTTTTTTGTGATCGGCGACCGTGTTGAGTGACAGCGAGAACATTGGTGCCGAAACCAGGGAGTGAGTTGCAATTGCTATTGCAAGCCCTAGGGAAATAGTGAAGTGAAAACTGAAAGGTAACAAGTGAAATAATTGGATTGACCCTAAAAACTGTGAGTAAGAAATTGACTATTTATCAGTGAAAAACTCAAGTGTTCAAGTGAAAACTAAAAACTTTGAAATTTGTGAACTTTCCTACAAAATTTAGTACAAGTGAAAACTTTCGTGTGAAAACTAAATTTTAGGAATTTAAAGTAAAAAAAATTCCTAAAGACTTAGAAAAATTACAGTGTTGCCTAATAACTTGTGATTTTAGTATAAGCAATCCTTAACACTTAGAAAATTTGTGATGATTTCCTAAAGACTTAGATTCTGTGCAAAAAATTCCTAAACACTTAGAATAATTATGATGGTTTCCTAAAGACTTAGATTCTGTGCGAAAAATTCCTAAACACTTAGAAAATTTGTGATGTTTCCTAAAGACTTAGATTCTGAGCGAAAAATTCCTAAACACTTAGAATCGTTTGATTGTGATTCCCATTGACTTTGTGCTGTTTTGTGCTATATGGGACTTGTAAAATTTTCTGGTTTCCACTATACGGGACTTGTAATTTTTTTCAATTCGTTCTATACCGAACTCTGATAAATTGGAAGTGGTTTATAAGACATTGACTTTGGCGTTGTATACTGTACGAGCATTCACTTCACATCATGGAAGAAGTAACTAAGTTAACAGCCGGTCAAGTGGATTTATTAGAAAAGTTGGTGAAAGCAGATCGAAATTACAAGAAAACACCGAAGGAAAGAATTAAGAAACAGCTGATAGAGACTAGAATAGAAGTTGTAGATGATCTATGGAAAGAATTTAAAGAGGGACACAAAGTAATTTTATCACGAACTACAAAAGACCAAAGAGAGAAGGAAGATTATTTTAGCAGAGATGTTTATGATCAGTTTCAAGAATTGTATGTATCATATAAAAGTACTATGAAAGAGATATACCAGCTATTAAGTGTTGGTGATATTCAGAGACACAGCTCGAAGACAGCAGCAGCCGCTAAGTCTGACGCCTGTGATGTGCAGTTACCCCGTATCCAGTTGCCAACATTTAGTGGAAAATATAGCGAATGGCAGACTTTTTATGATATGTTCGTTTCATTGATTCATAATAACACGAATCTAGCACCAGTCCAGAAACTACACTATTTAAAAAGCAGTTTGACTGGAGAACCAGAAGTATTAATTAGAAATTTCTCTACCACAGAAGCAAATTATACTGAAGCCTGGGCGCAACTTATTAAGCGGTACAATAACAAAAAGTACAATTGTAACAGCATAATGCAAATCTTATTTGCTCAAAAACCGATACAAACAGAATCAGCTACGGCGTTGAAATTATTATTGGACACCACCTCCTCGTGTTTAAAGTCACTAAATAATATAGGAGTAGCTACTGAGGCATGGGATGCGATCATAATGTACCTAGTCGTGTCGAAGCTTGACCAAGAATCTCACAAACAATGGGAGTACCAGATAAGCTTAATGTCTGAAGAGATACCAACATGGTCACAACTGGTAGAATTCTTGGAATCACGATTCAGAGGCCTAGAAATGATTGAAGGCAATAAAACAGCCACCAAGGCCCCTTATCAGAATACAAAGCAGGCGGTGAAAACCAAATCCTTTCAAGCCTCAGTGCAGGAAGAGAAGAAGTCCAATAGTACGGTATGTCCATGCTGCAATGGCCCTCATCACATATGTCATTGCAAGCAATTCAGCCACAAATCGGTTCAGGAGAGATACGATCTTGTACAAGATAAGCGACTCTGCTTCAATTGTCTTGGATCAGCCCATTCAGTTAAGAATTGTCGACAGTCAATGAACTGTCGAAAGTGTGGCAGACGTCATCATTCATTGTTGCACTTCACAAAGGATGAGAAGGGACTCGCTACCACTAACACAACAACAAACACTAATGAGACAGAGCGAAATCACCAAGGACCACAAAATAAGGCTGCATCAACTTCCTCCGATACACACATTGTGGCGAATTTTGCGAAGAACGAGCACACCCAAAGCTACAATGTTTTACTGGCAACAGCAGTTATAAAGGCGCAATCGAGGAACGGCAGCAAGTACATCATCCGGGCCCTGTTAGATCAGGGCTCCCAAGCTTCCTTTATTACGGAAGCTACAGTGCAATTGTTAGGGCTTAAGCGTGTACCCATAAGTGGCTGGGTGTCAGGGGTGGGTGACGGTCAAACATTGATCAATAATATGGTGACCCTTCGTGTTGAATCCAGCCATAACCCTAATAAAGTTATTCAAGTTAAAGCGTATGTTTTAAGCACACTCACGTCATTACTTCCAACAAACACCATAACGTCGCCGAAGTGGATAGCATTGGACAGTATCCCATTAGCAGATCCAACATTTACGTCCCCAGGGAAGATAGATATTCTGCTTGGAGCAGAAGTATACAGCGACATTCTACTCAATGGAGTGATGAAGCATCCCCAAGGAAAATTACTAGCGCAAAACACAATCCTTGGTTGGATTATATCAGGTAGAGTGTTGCAAGAGACGTCTTCGGCGAAAGTGATCACTATGCACATACGTGCAAGAATAGATAATTTGTTGCAGCAGTTTTGGGAAGTTGAAAACGAACCTCCCTCTATCAAGAAGAAAATGACGAAAGATGAGCAGAAGTGTGAAGATCTATATAAATCAACCACTGTCAGAAGAACAGATGGCCGATATGTTGTCAAATTGCCATTCAAAACCGAAGATCCTGAATGTCAATATGGCAAACATAGAGAAATAGCGATTAAAAGACTCAACTATTTAGAAGCAAAACTAGTGAAGAAACCAGAACTCTATGCTGAATATAAGAAGGTTCTAGAAGAGTATACAGCACTTCAGCATATGAAACCAGTAGTTCCAGGAGATATTGACAATCCTACGGCAGTGTATCTTCCCCACCACGCAGTCGTTCGTGAAGACAAGCTGACAACAAAGGTACGCGTAGTTTTCGACGGGTCGTGTAAGGGAGTCAACGCTATCTCTTTAAACGACAATCTACTAGTTGGTCCTAAGTTACAGCAAGATCTCCGCCATTTACTCATGAGATGGCGAAGTCATAGAATTTGTATCATTGCCGACTTGGTGAAAATGTATCGCCAGGTCAGAGTAGCAGAAGAGGATATAAATTACCAGAGAATTGTGTGGCGGTCTCACCTTGATCAACCACTGGAGCACCATAACCTGTTGACGCTAACGTTCGGGACGGCATGCGCGCCGTACTTAGCAGTGAAGACGATACAAAGATTGGCTGATGATGAGCAAAGTAATTTTCCAGTGGCCGCAGAAATTACTAAAAGAGACTATTACATCGACGATCTTATGACAGGATGCCATGAAGAGAGTGAAGCGATCCAAATTTACGAAGAGATGAACAATCTGATGAAAGCTGGAGGCTTTGAGCTCCAGAAGTGGAGCAGCAACAATGAACAGTTGTTGCAGTATATTGACAAATACAAACATCGAACAAGCAATCCAATGTCAATAAAACCAGATAATATGGTTAAAGTTCTAGGCATATGCTGGAACAAAGGGAGTGACAATTTTGAATATTCAATAAATTTACCTGAGATCACCAGGAAATTTACTAAGCGACAGGTACTATCCGATATAGCGAGATTGTATGACCCTCTGGGGTGGATTGCACCTGTAGTTATTGTAGCAAAGTTGTTTATCCAAACACTATGGAGATCAGGATTAGAATGGGATGAAGAGTTGACTGAAGATTTGACAGTACAATGGATGCAATATCGCGACGAGTTGAATCAAATAAAAAATATTTGTATTCCCAGATGGTTGCATGTCTCACCAGGCTCTAAGATCGAGCTACATGCATTCTCAGATGCATCAAGATCGGCCTTTGCAGCTAATATATATCTTCGGGTTATTGATGAGAACAATTATGTCACAGTGAATTTGGTATCAGCAAAAACGAAGGTTGCTCCCATTGCAAAGGAAATGACCATACCCCGATTAGAACTATCAGGAGCAACGTTAGCAGCTAAATTACTGTCAGAAGTCTCAGAAATAATGGGTATTCCTAGAGAGAATACGTATGCCTGGACAGATTCTACAGTTGTTCTGGCATGGCTGAAAGGTCCAGCTTGTCGATGGACTACGTTTGTCAGCAACCGAGTATCCGAGATCCTGACCATAATTGAGTTTGAGCATTGGGGGCATGTGCCCACTCTGACGAATCCAGCAGACTGTGCTTCGCGGGGCTTAAAGCCAGTTGAACTTGAGAAACACTCATTATGGTGGCACGGGCCTGAATGGCTAAGAGAGCTCCCTATAAAAAGGCAGCTGACCGACATAGCTGACACACATGAAGAGGAGAAAGTCAAGTCTGTGTGTGCTCTACAGCATCTCAATGAAGAACCTCTATGGACAAAATTTTCATCACTTATTCGAATGTTGAAAGTTTTATCGTATTGCAGAAGAGTTTTAAATTTGAGATTGGCAAAATGCGATCGAAAAAATATTGGAGAATTCATTACAACGGAAGAAATGAAGGAAACATTACAGAAAATCATCAGACAAGTTCAAGAAAAGGAGTTTGAGAATGATATTAAGAATTTAAAGACTCGAGGTTGTGTGCCTAGAAAAAGTGCGCTTCATGCGCTATGTCCCATCTTAGATCGAAATGGAATATTGAGAGTCGGAGGACGTATCGACTTGTGTGAGGCGAGTTATGACAAGCGACATCCTATCATTTTGCCTCGTAAGAATCATCTTACTATGTTAATAATAGCGGACGCTCACATCAAAACTATGCATGGGGGTCCACAACTTATGTTAAATCATTTGAGAAATCACTATTGGATTGTACGAGCCCGTGAATTGGTTAAGAAATATTATCGAGAATGCGCCACATGCATAAGGCAAGCTAAGACTAATAAAGCACCATTCATGGGTCAAATTCCAGCAGCCAGGCTGAAACCCAGCAAACCGTTTAGGTCAAGTGGGGTCGATTACGCGGGACCCATTAATATTCGGTTTTCGCCAGGCCGAGGAGCTAAAGCCTATAAGGGCTATATATGTATATTCGTATGCATGGTTACCCATGCAATACACGTGGAAGCTGTGTCAGACTTAACAGCTAAAGGTTTTATTGCAGCGTTCAAGCGCATGACATCAAGACGCGGACATTGTCAAGACCTTTACAGCGATAATGGCACGAATTTCACTGGGGCAGATAAACAGTTACGTGACATGTTCAATAATGCCATGTCAGAAATCCCTAAAGAAATCGCGCAATTGCTGACACTAGAATCTACTACTTGGCATTTCATTCCTCCGCAAGCACCAAACTTTGGTGGGTTATGGGAAGCTGGGGTGCGATCAGTTAAGGTACATTTGAGAAAAGTCATTGGCGAGAGTACGCTAACATACGAAGAATTATCAACAGTATTGACACAGGTTGAAGCATGTGTGAATTCTCGCCCGTTAACAGTTTTTAGCGATAATATTAATGACCCCCTTCCACTGACACCCGGCCATTTTCTTGTAGGAGAACCGTTATTAAATGTCGCGGAGGAACGTTGTAGCACTAACGTAAATTTATTGGACAGGTGGAGACTAACAACTAAAATGGTTAGCGATTTTTGGAATCGTTGGAGCGCTGAGTATCTGGTTACGCTAAGTAACAGATACAAGTGGACGACTCAACAAGGGGAGCCTAAAATTGATGACATTGTTATTGTGAAAGAACAAAATCTACCACCTTCAAAATGGTTGTTAGGCAAAATTGTACAAACACATCCAGGCAATGACACAATTGTACGTGTAGTAACAATTCAGACGAAGAATGGACTGTGTAAACGTCCATGTAGTAAACTGTGTTTCTTACCTAGAAAAGGTTGTGACACCTAATGTCAGACTTATGCTTCAGTTAATTATGCTTGTATTAACGAAGGGTATTCCTCTTAATACGTTAAATTTGTTTCCATGTATAATTAGTTACCTATTTAAATATACTTAAGTAAGTTAGACGTAGACTAGACAGGTCTACAGAGACCATTTGAGCTTTATTGGAAGTCATCACGGTGGGCGGAGATTCTATATAGTTATCTTTGTACCTGCTCAAATTAGAATATTGAGACTGAAATTTAGTTCGTGTCATAGACTCATAAGGAGCGGTTTTGTTTTTTTTTGTAAAATATGTTTTTTTATTTGTTATCCCACAGTAGAAGAACATAGTTCTTGGTGGGCGGTATGTTTAGACCATATTAGCTTCATTTACTATAATTGTTAAAGTTCAGTACCACTCACGCCATCTGTATTCCTTTTTTTGCACTACAAATAAAGTTTCGATATCGCTTGTACAAGTTTACGCACGACGAAACTAGATGGCGTTAGTTGTTCCTTAAAACACGCAAGCATTTCATTCGCGAGAGTTAGCGGTTTAAAGTACGAGCGCTTCAGTGTTGTCCTTGGAATAAAGTATTAATTAATACTACCAACAATAGTAGTTTTTTTTTGTGATCGGCGACCGTGTTGAGTGACAGCGAGAACAGGGTGTGTCAGGGTGAGGTCGATGTGAGCGCGGAACGTCTGTGGGCATTACCTGCATCGAGTGGTAGAGCGGGTGGTGCGCGCCGACGTCGGCGGCGGTCAGCTCGAACGAGCCGAGGCAGTAGAGCGAGCGGCGCGCGACGCACGCTTCGTAGTCGTCCAACGCGAACAGTGGCGGCATCGCGTAGTACTCCTCGTCTGCGACAAGCGCACGCGTCAGCATCGGCAGGCTGGCTTATTCCACAAATCCCCTGGCAGTATCCCCTGCGCAGGGGATTTCTGGACTTCGAGGGGCACAGGGGAGCGCCGCGCGACGTTTGCACTAATAAAGTTATCGAGGCGAGATTGGTAGTTGGTTAGGACGTTTAGCTCCATCACAAAGTCACGTTCACCTAAAACCTCTACTTTTTCTTGTCTCTGTGAGTGTTTATGACGATAGGTAGGTAGGTACCGTACGCGTAACTGAAATTTATATATCTAAGTAAATATAATGGCAGAGCTCTGGGTGGGTAAGGTACCAAGTAGGTCTAGCCTCAGTAGGTATATACCTAGTAGGTATGGATAAATGCTGTGAATAGATGCTATGCTATGGATAAATGGCAAGGTATTACCTACCAACCTTGCCATTTATCCATAGCATATTTTATAATATTTAGGTAGGTAGGTAGGTACTATAATATATTAGTATGGCTAGAAGTCCATGACCGAAGCTCAAAGAAGTAACATTTGAAGGGCCTAGAGAGTCTAGAGAACTCTGGCTTTTGAAAATAAGTATCACTTCTTTTCCTCACATTTATTATTAACGATTAACTGGCACAAGGAAGCCACAACCCGGAGCCTGTATAGTACCTACCGGAGCGCGGAGTGGAGGTAACAAAAGTTTCGGACCAATTGCTTTTATGCGTTGCAAGACCGAAGGTGTTTAATCTTATAAGAAATCGTAATCCAAATTTTAATTTCGGTCAGTAATTTCCCAGTTCCCACGTGTGCGGCGGCCGGCGCGGGCGGCGTTGCGGCCGGTTGCGTCACGGCGCGGCTGCCCAGCGACAACCGTGGGGTGCCAGCCAACTCGACACCACCTTACTTATTTGCAAAGGACCATTTTCTGACCTTCCTCTTCCGATACTTGCGCCGATGTTCAATCAACCCTGGGCTGTTTCGGTTGTAACATGGTGCTGACAGGATTTGGAACTTTGATGTCGGAAGAAGTGTAGCTGCTGAGGGCGCGCCGAACGCGCTAAGTATAATATGTACGCAGACCTTAGTTGGTCTGCACAAGTATATCTAGCTTATATAATTCATTTCGGCACACCATTCAATATCTCCGACTCTCTAGGCAGTCACAACAACTCCATTCGATACGATCTACCATAGAAATGTTCGAGACGACTATGCGGCGGCGGCGGGCGGGTAATGTAAGTAAGCTTTGGCATAGAATTCTATAAACCCATTTTAGTACAATAATAAATAGCTGACTGAAAATAAGTGAATTTAAATGAAGTAACGACGATACAGTGTCTCGAGTGGGCCCCAGGCACAACGGGTACTTCAATAAATAAAAACATGTAAAATTGTCCCTTTTCGATATCTTTGCTTCAGTGAGATTAGCTACTTCTAACATTTTTGACCTAGTATAAATTATGGAATTGTTGTACTGACTCAACCCTTTACTATAGAATATGACTGTAGTAGGTATATAAGTATCTACCTACCAACCCTCGACATTACATAAATTATTCAATTTGAATCCCAAAGAAAGCTTCAACGTTAATTACTAAATTATTACCTAATGAAAATTAATTATAATAAACAAAATTTAATAATTATAATACTCAACATGCCCACCACCACCGACCACATCGTCACTTAACACCAGATGCGATAGTGGTAAAAATATCTTAACATAGGTGATAAAATTTATTTTAAAAAATAAAATATCTAAACTGTCACAACACAGCACATTATAAATTATTACCGGTGAGGTCGAAGTGTTCGCCGACGACACCGAGGAAGCACGCGAGTGCGGTCGCGAGCGCGAGCGGTCCGGCGGCGGCGCGCATTGCTGCGGGCGCGTGGGCACTGACTGCGGCGGCGCGCCTGCCACCGCCGCCGCCGCCGCCGCCGCCGCCGCGCCGCGCTCGCTGATGCAACGTGCCGGCTGTGCGGCGGAGGCCGGTACCGATGCGTACACCCTAGGAGTGTGAGCTCGTGTATTCCATTACCGAGCCGGGAAAATGTTTGGGTCTGGAGTGTGATCCATTTTTCCGTAGAGACGAGTTTAAGTAATTTTTGACGTAGCACGTAGGTGCTTGTACTGGATAGTGGTTGCAACCTAGCTCACCACAGGTCTAGTTACAGGTAAAAGAGAAAGCCAATTATTAGTAGATTATGTACTGAGGGGATAAATCATTGTCTTCCCGTCACGGGCAGCATACATACGGTATATTAAAATCCAGAGCGTACCGAAGGACTCTAGAGTCGAGCGTAGCGAGGCTGTTTAAAGTTATGATTACAAATTTTATTATTTAGAGTCCTGAAGTAGCGAGGCGTTCAAGCCACCTAAGATGACTAGGGGCTTTATCCTTGAGGTGTATTTATACTCTATTTTTCATACCTTCGGCGGGAAATGAATTTTACATTATAAAAGATTGTAGGTACCTACCATAGGCTGCTTGGCATTCTAGTTGATGCCAAGTGATCGCAAATCGAAAAAAAGGACGGATTCAGACACAGTCTTGACTGTTATTGTTGTTCTCCATTGATTAAAATCGTTATAGGCTTTTGCATAATTTGCATATATTTTTCCGGCAGTAGATTATTTATTTATTTATTTATTCAAAACAAAAACCACAGCTCTTAATTAACAATGAGCATAACTTATCATTCTAACTTATAGCCAATAATGGTTTTACATTTTACAAATCTCACATTAATTTACATTATGACTGACGTCAGTAGGTGTGTGTATGGTATTGCGCATGTCCGTGTGCGAATGCATGGACAGACATCCAACATTCGCACACAGACATAAGGGTGTTTGTATGTGCGTATATGTATGTATGTATTATCCTATTATGTAACTAAATAGCCAAATTTATATTGACTATTTTTATCAAAGTATATATACCTAATATTCATATAATGTGAATATACGAGTATAGCTAAAGTGTTGCACTCATGAATGTGCAAAAACATTTGAGTCTTGAGTTTAGTTGTTTTTTTTTTTTTTTTCCCAAAACACCTTCAGGCTTTGTCAGCGTCGTCGATGAGCACTTTATAAACTACGCGTTTAAAACACTCTTTGCCGTCATGAAATATATCCGTATCGCCAAACCTCTTGTTAAATGCCCTGTGCAAGCGACTGACAATAGAATTTTGAGCATCGTTTGTACTAGTGTGTGCGACGGCAAACAGATTCGTGTTTCTAGTTCGAGTGCCAGGGACTCGTAAACGTAATAATTTAGCCAATAAATCTGAACAATCTATGTAGCCGTTGCACACACCATGCAGGAAACACATGTCAGCCAAACCACGCCTGCTTTCAAGAGTCATGAGATTATGATGACGGCAGGATTCCTCATAGTTCATAGACCCACGATAGCATCGATAGTTAAGGTGCTTTATAAATTTACTCTGTATGCTCTCCAGTTTTTGAGTATACGTAATATACTGAGGACTCCAGGCAGTGTTGCAATATTCAAGAATACTTCTTACATATGAATAATATAAAATCTTGAGGCAACTAACATCAGAGAAGGGGCGACTAACACGCAGTATAAAACCGAGGTTTTTGTATGCTTTATTGACTATGGCGTCTATATGCTCAGAAAATGATAATTTTGAATCAATTTGGACACCTAGATCTTTAACAGAGCGCAGTTTATCTATTTTAACATTATTAATTTGATACCCAAAATCTATAGGATACCGTTTCCGAGTAAAAGAGACAAATGAACATTTACTTATATTTATATTTAGGCGATTGTCAGCATAATAACGCCCTACTCTAACAAGATCAGCCTGAAGGTTTAGACAATCAGCATTACTTCCTATCCTCATGAAAATTTTAGTGTCATCGGCGTACATAAGAAACCGTGCATGTTCGAAGCATCTGCCCACATCATAAAGATAGGCAGCATACAGCAATGGCCCAAGGATTGATCCCTGCGGGACCCCAGATGGTATATCTACAAAATCTGAACAAAAACCACCCACAACAACAGCCTGTGAGCGGTTGCGTAGGTATGATTCCATCCATCTCAGCAAACTACCATGGATACCGAGCTCATGCAGCTTACGCAGAAGTATGATATGATCGACACGATCAAAGGCTTTTTCAAAGTCCGTGTAGATCACATCAACTTGAAAGCCACCATCCATACTAGATGCAATGTGATCGATGAAAACTCCCAAATTAGTAGTTGTGGAACGTCCTCTCAAAAACCCATGCTGCTCGACAGGGGTCGAATTAGATACTAATGGATATATATGAATATGAACTACTTTCTCAAATAGTTTACCTAAAACATTTAAAATTGAAATAGGACGATAGTTTTCTATCGAAGTCTTTAGACCTTTTTTATGTATAGGCACAATGTGTGCTTTCTTCCAGATACTAGGGAAATAACCCTCTCTTAAACACCTGTTAAAAATTAAACTTATGGGTACAGACAGAGATTCTGCGCACCTAACAAAAAATATTGGCGGGATATTATCACTGCCAGCTCCCTTTGTTATGTCAATATTTTTAATAAGCTTAAGAATCTCCTTATCAGTGACCCGTATCTCGTGTAAAGTAATGGATTTAGGAACACTATCGTGCACATTTGATGCATAGTGATCAGCTGGGTTTCTAAAGTTTCTTTCAAAAAAATGGTTAAATGCAGTACAAATGTCAAATTCCGTGTTCAATACAGTATTATCATAAGTCATTTGTTGAGGGTAGTTAGAGCGATTCTGTCTCTTTGATTTGACGTAACTCCAGAAAAATTTAGGATTTGATTTTATTCTTTGTTGGGACAATTTTAAGTAAGATTGATGGCATTCAGCTTGTAGTTCCTTTTGTTTACGTCTAAGTTCCGAAAAAGATGCATAATCAATAGGATTACCGAACCGCTTCCAATTAGCATGAGACATAGATTTTTCTTTAATTAGCTGTATCAATGCTCTGCTATACCAAATTGGGTAAACATAAGATAGATTATTGATAGGTAATTCCTAACCGCTTGCTGACGTTGTTTACAAAACATCAAACACCGTCCTTAGTTTCACATTCTAATAATTATTATTATTATACAATAGCGCATTTGACGTTATATTACCAAACAAAAAAAGAGGCATTAAGTAGTAGTATTGTTTGCAAATAATGGCGCCATTTTTTTGTTGTCTGTTTAGGTGCCCAGTTCCTTTTCGAGACAGTAGGTAAATTATTTTTAAAATATATTAATAATATGGAATTGTTATTGTAGTATGCTATTTCCCAATTCAAATCACTTTAGTGCCCTTGGGCTATTCACACAATATATACTTACCTGCCCCGGGCATGAAATCTGCTTTACATTGGATAATGCATAACATGTAATGACGAGACATTGTCGAGCAGGTGGTATGAATAATATAATTAAAATATGAGACGGCTGCATAATGAACGCTGGTTCAGTTGTAGTTTGCTTGTCGAATGACCCATTGTCAGCCTGTGGTGCCAGTCAGAGTCTATCAGGCCGCCCATGGGCCATCTACATTGGAAACAACCGGGACCGACGCGCTGGACCAGTCAATCCAAACACATCAAAATTCGCTAAAACAAGTAACCGTGGGAAGGCATGCTGCACGATGGAACGATACCTTTTATAGGTACCTGATTAGATTCCACAAGAAAAAGTGGAGATGTTGATGTTTGGATGCCTTCGTCGGTCGCCGTGACAGCGCGTCGCGTTTGACTTATAATATGTTTTCTTAGAACTTCTGTGGCATACACTGCCACCTGCAGGCATATACCTATTGTCACCACTGGGGGCATACAGACAACTGAGAATGACCCATTATCATTGTTTGTGGTAGGATTTTCAACCAAATATGCTATTAGGTACCTAAGTACCTCTGTTCATCTTATTATAGTTATAAAATGTAATGTGCCAATGTTCAGTGCACTATAGCGAACTCTGTAGTGTAGATACAGGGTAGAACCATAGGCAATTTCATTGAGCAGTTGTCCGATAAGGAAGCAGCGATAGAGCGCCGCCGGAGTCGATAATAGCGGGGCAATCGGAAGCGGACCCGCGGGGGTCACCGCCTCTATGTACGAGTCAAAAAATTCTTGGAATCAATATTAAAAAATGCAAAGATTTAAATAATAATATTTTATTTTTCTACATAATCTCCCTCCAATGCAATGCATTTAGAATAACGCGTTTCTAACTTCCTTATTCCTTGTGAAAAAAAATTATTTTCTTGACTCTCGAAAAAGTCCTCTACGGCAGCTATAACCGCGTCATTATCGTGAAATTTTGTTCCACGAATTTCCTCTTTTAATTTTGGAAATAAGTGAAAATCACTTGGGGCTAAGTCCGGAGAATATTGTGGGTGGTCAAGGAGATTGAAGCCAGCACAGCGGATTGCGTTGAGCGCAACTTCCGATCGATGAGCAGGAGCGTTATCTTGAAGGAACAACACGCCCAACGACAGTTTTCCACGACGTTTTTCTTTAATCGCTTCACGCACTTTCGGGATTAAATTTGCATAATAGGGTCCAGTAATCGTCTGGCCTTTTGGCATGTAATCAATAAAAAGGATTCCTTCACTATCCCAGAACACAGAGGCCATAACTTTGCCAGCGGTAGGAGCAACTCGAAATTTCTTAATGGATGGAGAGGATGGTCGTTTCCAAGACATGCTTTGTCTTTTAGTTTCAGGATCAAAATGGTGGACCCACGTTTCATCCATGGTGACAAGACGACGGCAAAAATTATCCGAATCACGCTGGAACATTTCGAGATTACGCTTGGAAATTTCCAAACGTCGCTTTTTGTTTTCGTCGGTTAACATTCGTGGCACCCATCTTGCAGACACTTTTTTGAACCCCAGTGAATCAATTAAAATGGATTGAACGCTACCAAAAGATATCTTTAGGATCTCAGCTATATGTTTTATAGTCATTCTTCTGTCTTCCAAAACCAGATTCTCAACCTTTTTGACATTTTCTTCTGTAACGGAGGTTGAAGGCCGCCCAGAACGCGGGTCATCTTTACAGCTTGATCTACCTCTTTTAAATTCAGCCACCCAGTACGCAACCGTAGAATAGGGTACAGCATCACCCCCTAATGTCTGCTGAATGTCCAAAAAAATTTCCTTCGTAGACATTTTTTTCAAACTGAGATATTTTATCACCGCACGTAACTCACTTTTATCCATAATTTTGACTTTTTAGCAACTCGTTGCACAAAAAAATTTATTACATGCGAACGAACTGACAAAAACAAGTGACAGTCTGCATAAATATAGTGTGATAGACACTCTTTAATTTGAATATCGAACTTGATCCAAAAAGGTTTCATATATATGCACTTCTAAGAACTTTTTGATTCACCCTCGTATATACAGGGGCACCATCTACGTTATAGCTGACAATAATGAAGTCCTGCCGCTTGCCAATAACTAAGTAACTATTTATGTCGTGATACCTAAATACAAACTTGATAGGTAACACAATAGGTATAAGGTTTAGTGACTGTAGGTAGGTACCTAGTTAAAGGAAATCAGGAACTTGATGACCATATCCACAAACAACCAAGTCCAGCACAGAGTAAATATAGTGGTGTGGTTCACACACATCTTAGCCCTGTGCGGGAATCAAACCTGTAACCTGACTGATGCAACAGAGACAAAATAATAAGGTAAGGCATTAAATGTCCTTACATAATTTAATTAAACCGTCAATTATTCTTAAAAGCATACAATACAATTCTCATAAGTTCCACATAGATTTCCACCGAATCCGCGAATACATAACTCATCGCAAACATCCGTTTGGGCAATGTTCCGATGGATCGCAAAAAGTGCGAACTGTAACGCGGGCGCGGGGCAGTGTGTCGCGTGACGTAACCGTGCCGCAACCGCACCGCGCGGGGCGGGCGCGCCGGCGGCGCGGCGGGCGGACGGGGATAGACCCGTGTATTTCCTCTTGTCAGCAGTGAGACGTCACCAGTGGTGACAATAGGGACACAATCTAAAAATTATCCCGTTGTCACCACTGGGGACATTTAATGGGGTTGACAACTGGGAATGAACCCTCAATAGACCCGCGTTGGCTGCTGGTAAGTCACGATTTTGCATTCTTTGAAACGGAACGGTTAGAACGGATTTTTGTGTACTTAGGTATGTAGCTACCTACTTTCGATTTAGCCTATCGTTTGTAACGCGTGTTATCGTTTGTGTTTAGTGCCTACCTATAAGATTTTCTATAATAATTATTGGCCATAGCTTCAAGTTTTGGCTAGAGATATTACTCTGAATGGGTAGTGCGGGTAGTTGCAGACCGTATTTTCTTGGTCGGTCATATCCGCTTTCCGCTGGCTTCTGAACCACACCCGGTCGTTTATTACTTATTCACGTTGCCGAGAAATGAAATTATGTAAATTCAAGTAATACCTACCCGTAATATACACACCTACTTAGCTAGATCTAGTATTATATTATACAGCTGCGCCCCGCGGTTTCACCCGCGTTTGGATTATATACAATAATATATCTTTATGAATTGTATAGCCTATGTGTTATTCTGATATGTAAGCTATATTATTGTGAAGTTTCATCAAAATTCATTCAGTATTTTTTGCGTGAAAGAGTACCAAACATCCATCCATCCATCCATCCATACTCACAAACTTTCGCGTTTATAATATTAGTAGGAAGTAGGATTAGCTTCACACCCGCATCTCACGGCTTCCGCGTGATTAGGTAATCAGAGCTGTGGAGATAGGGTTCGAACCATGGCCTAAGATGGGTTCAATTTGACGTGCTTTTACGTACTTTCTATTTGTAATAGAATCTTCACAATGAATAAAACGATGTTGAAAACTTTAATACTTTTATTGTATTTGATGCGACTTACAGCACTATCAGTATTCGTTATATCTAAGTAGCAAAGCATCCGTAGTAGCACCTAATCCAAACTTACACGTGAGGTCGCCTGATGGCCCCACGGCTGGGCCAACATGGCCGTGCTCGGCAGACGCACACTGGGTGCTAGTGAGCCACCTCGAGAGTGGTAGAGGAAGGTGTGCGTCCGTCGGCACACTGTAGTGACGCATGCATTTAGTAACCCATACTGGCCCAGCGTCGGTCCTTTAAATATACCATTAAGTTTAACTTATATTTCTAGCTGAATCGATAATACATAAAATACTCGTGACGCTTGATAATTTAAACTTAAGGTTTACAAATCACCGTCACACAAGTGCTTTATTAAGAACGTTAGTCAAATTCGCTCTGGCCATTTAGGACGGATTCCATCTTGAACGGATTCCATATAGGACGGATTCCATTTTGGACGGGTTCCATATTGGGCGGAAGTACACTTAACAATAAAATACCATTCGATTTAACTTAAATTCTGTAGTGTATTTCTAACATAACAAAAATAACATAACATAACACTTCTTATAATAAAAGGAAAAACTGACAAAAAAAATAAAACTTACACTTCACATAACCGGTTGAGACATTGCATAATAGGTTATTCTGTAGTGTATTTCTAACATAACAAAAATAACATAACATAACACTTCTTATAATAAAAGGAAAAACTGACAAAAAAAATAAAACTTACACTTCACATAACCGGTTGAGACATTGCATAATAGAACATTTGTCATTTAAGAGATCGTTTACAATTTCTCTCTGCTGCATAAACACATCAATGTCTCTTGACCTACGATTTCTATTATTGCAGTGAATTTGTCCCTGTCTTATTCTCACATCTTGATACTTAGCTTCATCTCTTAAAAGTTTAATAAAATAAAGTAAATTAGTACTTCTTGGTATTTTGTTGTTTAATCGGCGATGATATCCCTCCACTGAATTTGTGGTTTTATGTTCTTCAGCTGTAACACTTAATATCTTTGATGTTATTTGTTTTATCCAGTAATCCATGCAATAACTTTGGAAATTAATATTTTCTTCATTGTCTGGGATTACATCACAAATTGCAAGAAAAGCTTCTGGTATATAAGGTGGCGTTAGTAAAGGCAACATTGTGCATAATTTCGTTAACTTACGTCCATCCGAGGTAGAGAAAGTGCCAAGTTGATTTGATTTCTTCCACAAGGCCTTTTTATAGTGATAGTAGCAACCCGTGACGGCAATGTTCGGAAAAACATATCTTACCGCGTTAATTGTAGCTACTTCAAAATCACATTTGTATGATACCATGGACAAGCCAAAACGATCTTTCAATAGTAAAAAAAACCGTTTATATGTAACTTCACTTTTGTCCGGTAACAGTGCATAGATAATAGGTATGAAGTGAGTTTTATCGACGGTGGTGCTAAAATTTGCATGTAAACTGTATAATTGATAAAAAGGCTGTGGCGTTATTGAAAATGTCCCATCTCCAAAATAACTGGTTATATTTTTTATTGATTCGATAGCTGTAGGTGTCGAAAAAATTAAAATTTTGTCATCCACACCATCATTACATATCATAAATTGGTTACTTAAAAAAGCCGGCACATTTACTTCAGACAATTTGTTAAATTTAGTTTTCGGCATATTGAAAGCCTTGTTGCGTGCATTGTAGAGACCGCTTTATTTGTTTATCCATTTTGGTGCCTGCGAAAATATTGTTTCCTGTGAGGATATTGTACTTGTTACTTTTGTTACATTTCTTTCAAATATCTTTGGTATAGGTTCTACACTTTCACAAACCTCCTTTTTGCAATCATGCAAACACTTTTCCGCTTCCATTTTAGCAAAATTCGGTAAACATGTGTGTTTCGGTTGTCTAGTTACATTACATTGTTGGTCTAATGTTAAAGATGTATAACATTCAAATTTATTTGAACATCGCCAGTTAGTGGAACCGTTTTTATTTTTCATCACAAAATTATATTTATGCCCTGAATACAACAATATTTTCTTACCACGTGTACTAGTAATAAAATTTACACCGTCCACATCGCTTGGCCCAGGTAATTCCATTATGAAAATCTATTTATAAGACTTCTATCTCTTAATCCAATACTAAGTAGGTAGGTACCTTATGTCGTAGTATTGTAGCTATAGTATTTAATAATGACTGTACCGTTTCCGCCCAATATGGAACCCGTCCAAAATGGAATCCGTCCTATATGGAATCCGTTCAAGATGGAATCCGTCCTAAATGGCCAGAGCGGTCAAATTACTTAATTAAGTAGGTAATATTTTATAATTTTTTGGCAACCGACACAAAAATACAACCGTACACCGTCGTAGCGTGCGTTATACAACACCTAAACTTATGACTTGTCAACATTATTATGGCTTATAGAACTAGGAACGAAGTTTTAATATTACATTACAAGTTACAACAGTATTGAGATACCACAAATGACAGATGACGGGGAGGAGTCAGAAGGCCGCCCGCGCCGTCCCGGCTCTACATTATTTTAACAAGTATTTTAACTTACGAAAACATGTTTCTATCTCCTTACCCTCATGCATGTCATATTGTATGTAATGTACTTACAAACGTATATTCAATCAGATATCAATAGTTAATTTATACTAGCTTAGGCCCAAATGGAATCGTCGCTTTTGAGCAAACTAACTAATTTACTAATTAGTAACATCAGAGGAGTGCTAGAAGAGAGGTTGTTCAGTCATACTGAACGTGATATTTAAACAAGTTACTATATTATTTAAGTCATGTTATTATTAGTCTAAGATAGTAAATATAATTTGGTACATCAAGGCACTAAATGGTAATATTTACAAATAAGGCTGCAAACAACATTGTTGCGTAAGTTAGATAAATCTAGTTTTAGTTTTCCATTTTATTATTGTTTTCTTTGAATAAAACTAAAAACTTGAGAGATAGTATACACTTGAATAAACTCATATTTTTATCACTTGATAACTCTGGAAACAATGTAACTATAATTCATAATCTGTGGTTCAACAGCTACCAATATACCAAAAGCAGTGAGGATGGAGCGCTAGAAGATGACTTCTTTCACTGTGACCCACTTGTAATAATCCCCACCAGCGGGGAGAGCCGGGTGGGAATTATTATAATGGACAGATTTAACAGCTGACTGGATCCTAATAATAGAGTAGGGAATAAAAGTACGTACCTACTTATATCAATTAACTACAACATTTAAGAAATTATTTTTTTAAATATAACGAGAAATAAGTACAGAAATACTGAATAGTAAAATAATCGTGTACTCGTAGGAAGAACAAGAGATATATATGTAGGTCTCTTTGAAGAAAGGTCTGCTCAAGGGACACTGGATTTTTACCGTCCCGGATTCAAGTTTCCACAATCGTATTTTTCTTTGAGATATTATTATGTAAATTAAATCATATTTTATTTAAACAGTATGGGTGCGTGCCGTGGTCGGATTCTCATAATTATTGCGTTACTAGAATGCTAAGTAATGCTAAATATGCATGTATAACAAAGTTTCATTTGAAATAGATTTGCCAACGCATAATAATGATAGTAATATAAAATGGTCACAATCTCGCCACTCGATTGATAAATAATTAAGAATTTATTACAAAATAATAATTATACAATTATTTCAGACGATATCGAATCACAATGAATATACAAATCTACTTAACTATATCGTATCGATAGCGGAACGCTAACAGTTTTAGCAACTTCGGAAAAATAAACGCCACAGTCACCAATAGCTGTCGACACAAAACTTACTCTGTACATTGTATAACGAGTGTCGTCATAAGATGACCACTCCGCGGTTTTGTAACGTGACGTGGAGGGCTCGTTCCGCTTCTAAAAGCTTTGGCGGCCGAAACGTCAAAGCATCGTATTCATCGTACTGTGCGTCACAGCCTACAATATTATAGTCATCCCCTAGCTAGTCGGTCCAGGCTTTACACAATACACGCGAGGTGAGCGCGCGGTGGAATGATATTGACACTTCGATGTAGAATTACGCAGACGTAACAATACTCACTAACGTCGATTAGGAAGACTGTTTCCTCGCTGAAGGGAATATAGAAACGGAAGATACGGGAGAGAGGGAGTATCGCCCTCCCCACGCCGCGCCTCAGGCCGGGGGGCCGCGAGCCGCAACAAGTGCGCCCGGCCTAAAGCGCGGCGCGACGGAATGTCAGTCCTGTCAACCATCCACCATTACAGGCTACAGTACAAAACGTTCCTTCTTCTACCGCGTCGACGATTCAACCGTTTGAAGATGGATCCGTGAATAACGGATACGACTGGTCCGGTTGCGACGTCGCCGCGGGTGGATGCGGCTGACTGCGGTGGCGGACGGAATCCAGCGGGCGGGGCCCAGTGGCAGCCGAGGGAGCGCGTGGAGGAGGCTCGCCGGCTCCGGGGGTCTCCTAGTCGGGCGAGTGGGGGCCCCTAGCTGGGCGGGCGGGCCCCTATCTGGGCGGGCGGGCCCCTAGCTGGGCGGGCGGGCCCCTAGCTGGCGGAGTTGTTGTACTGCGGCCGGCCCGCCAGCTCCAGCAGGTACCGGTCGGGGTGCTCGATCCAGTCCGCCGCCGACAGCTTCACCTGCAGGGGAGGCCGGGGTACACGCGCGTCCACACAGCGATACACGATATGTATGCGCTTGTGTGTGTGTGTGTGTGTGTGTGTGTGTGTACTCACGCAGCGCTGCCGCTCGGCTTCCTTCACCTGCCACTTCTTGATCTCCAGCTGCGTCTCGCGCGACGCGGGGTCCCCGCAGCCCCACACCTGCGGCAGAGAGCGCGTCAGCCCCCGCCCGCCGGCGCCGGGGGCGGGCCGGGGGGCGGGGGCGGGGGAGGGGGAGGGGGTACCTCGATGTCCTCGATGGCGTGCGTGGAGCCCTGGAACTGCAGCGAGTCGAACCCCTCGGCCACGGCGAGCAGCGGGCGGCGCGGGTCGGCGCCAGCGCGGAGGCCGCGCGGGTAGCCGCGGATGGCCGTGTTCAGGTACAGCATGGCCGGCGCGCGCTCCACCAGCGCGAACCTGCGGGGCGGAGCGGTGAGGCGGGGGCGGCCGGGGGGCGCGGGGCGGGGCGGGGCGGGGCGGTACCTACGTGGGCAGCAGGCGCACCAGCGCGCAGTCGGGCCCGCCCCAGTAGCGGTGGCTCTCGCGCCACTCGGCCGGGCAGCACACGGCCAGCAGCAGCGCGTCCGCCGCCAGCAGCAGCACGGTGGGGCCGCGGTAGGCCAGCGTGTGGTGCAGGAAGCGGTTGGCGCCGAGCCCGTGGTCGCGCGCCGCGTACAGCGGCACCCAGTGCGAGGGCACGGCGCACACCAGCCGCGCCAGCCACGCCGCCGACGCCAGCGCGGCGGGCGGCGGCGCGCCGGGCCGCGAGTACAGCGGCGGCGCCGCGCCGGCCAGCAGCCACGCCGCCGACAGCGGCAGCAGCGCCGAGCCCGCGGCCTGCGTGCGCTCCAGCACCGGCGTGGCCAGCCCCAGGCCGGCGCCGGCGCCCCCGCCCTCCGCCTCCGCGTGCGCCGCCAGCGCCCGGTGCCGCGTGGCCAGCATGTGCACGCAGTACCTGCCGAGAGGCGGGTGAGTACTCCGTGCCCGGGGGCCCCTCGCCCGTGCCCGGGGGCCCCTCACCTGTGCACGGGGAATATGAGCCGGTGGCAGTGTTCCTCGAGCCAGCGCACCACGAAGCCGACGCTGTGCGTGTCCTTGTTGTTGAAGCACCCCGCCACCACGGCCGACAGCGTGCGGTCTATCTGCGGACGCGGGCGACTTACATATTAATACGATTAGATCAAGCTAGGAATTAGATTATAGTTTTTCTCGAACTCTAAGAAGACGTTTGATACTGTCGAGAACGATGTTTCACCAAAATATATCTTCAGAGAATTATTGGCGAAATGTAATGGTCTTACTCTTATTATAGTAGGCCAAAACAAATAACCATAGATGTGCATTCATGGTTTCGGCGATTTTCCTGTTAAATATTTTGGTGTACCTCAGGGTAACACCCTCGGTCCTCTTCTTATTCTCAATGTTTCTATGCATACGGATGTCAGAACTAACGATTGACCTCCAGGCCGATGCCGGCATGGCAGCGTCACTCACCATAAAACATGTCTGCGGCCCTTCCGGATAGTGGTCCATGGACAGCTTGTAGCTGGTGTAGAGCAGTTGCCGCAGACAGTCCGGCGTCACCGAGTTCTCATCTGTATCCGAACTGAACATCCTGGAAACAACGGTTCATAATTCACTTTCGGTAACATTCTGCCTACAACTTTACCAGGAGTCTTTTTCAGTGGAGCGTGCACAACTCACTTGACGTAGGTCTCGATGATGACGGCGTCGTCGAGCAGGCTGAGGATCTTCTCGCACTGCTGGCGGAAGGTGGCGAGCGGCACGTGCTGGTTCTTGCAGCGCCCCGCGCGGTGCACGTATCTGTAGAACTGCGCCGCCAGCTCCGGGTACATGGGGAACAGGTACTTCTGCGGAACAGGGGATGCTATATCCTCAAAGCTGCCCTAACACGGCCGGTATACATTGCGGCCATCTACCAGACTACTCACTGAGAAAGACTTCTCTGTGACTCCGTTGACACCATCCTCCTTTTGCGATCTTTGCGCCAACAACTGGAATTCAAATAACGTTCATTATTAAAGCTAATTTGATAATACAACTTAAATAGATAGTGACTTAAACTGACTCAACTCAGTTAGGAGCTACACCGAGGCTCAATTCCATAAGCTAGGCCATATTAAGGAGTTACTACCGTCTATCTCAGGTGATATTGTTTTGATAGCATAATAAAAATCGTATGAATAACCAAATTAAAAACGCAATAAAATCATTTCCCCGAATTGCAGTGTCAATCGAATCAGATTACATGAAGTAGGTAGGATAATAAAATCAGTGTGCGAGGGATTACCGCGGAGCGATAGCGTGGTATACCCTCACACGAGCGACGCGACGGCGCGGCGGCGGCGTCATGCGTGTCGCAATCGCAATCAACCAGAATACCAGTTGATAAATTCGACGATTCGACGGCACGTTTGGCGTAGTGGCTGAGCAATCGGACTGCTGCGCTAGGTGTCGCGGGTTCAATTCCCGCCTGGAACGAATATTTGTGCGATCCACAAATATTTGTTTCTGGTCTGGATGTGATGTGTATGTGAAACTATATGTCTGTAAGCGGTACCCACGATACAGGTCAATCCTAGTGTGGGACTACGTTTAAAAAAAAAAATTACACCAATGATAACTTCGTTGATGGAAATGGGTGTAGCGTTAGTAAAGAGAAACATACCTAATCGAATGAAAGCTAAACGCGCCAGACCGACCGAAACGAGGTCTAATAAAAAGGTAGCGCAATGAAACAGGCAGAGCAAAGCGCATAATTCTGAATTATGATATCTAATTGAAATGCCGCCTCGAGGTCGCGCGCCGTCCAAATGCGAACGGACCAATGTCAAGGATTCGCAATTAAATTCTTCGTAAGTATCGTGCGAGCACAATTAATTAGACACAGAAGGATTTTCAATCTAAACGTTCAGGCAATAAGATTAAAAACTCTTTCAATCTGGGATTAAGCGGTTGGAATGCGTACAAAGCTTGTTAAAATGGCACATCATAATATAGTCTGAAATTATAGATATAGTACGTCCGGAGCTTCAGTTATGCGATGACGACATCGGCAGCCGAAGACAGGGGTGAACATATCCCACCTTACAAGTCGGCGCCGCAGTTTTCTTCTTTTTTATCCGCTGTACTTGTATCCCAACGATCCTGAATCGGATGTTCTGGACCGCCGCCACCCACCGCTCCATTGGCGTCGCCGGCCGTTCCATTCAACCGTCTTCGACTGAATATATCGCGCAGTTCCTACACTAATTGGCACACGCCCTCTTTAATCAAGTGTTGTATCCTTTGTTCATTAAATGTTAAATGGGCATTGCATCTAGCACTGGTAATTTACTAAATTTATAAATTACTCCGTCTGCCTCCGCTACGGTTTAATGCTATCGTATTTCTTGCGAAATCGTGGAACATCTGTTTTGAACTCGATGTTTACCTTACCTTAACTATCTTAGGAATTATAATTCAGTATGCAATGATCTTTAGTTGAACAGGCCATTGGTAGTTAATTATATGGACGATTCCTCTGCAATGCAATGACAAGAAAAGACGACGAAACTAGGGCATGTACAACTTGCGAAGAATTTTACACGAATATCATTAATTGTATCGTCTAAAGATAACACCACACTTTGCAGCAAATCACAAGTCTCGATCACACACTGAGAACCAAAACAAAGGCACGGCGCGGAATCAGGGTCTGTTATCGACAGATCGTCGATAAGGCATGTCAGCGCCACGCTATCTAAACAAATTACTTGATTGAGCAACGCATTACGATATGAATGAACAAGCAGTGATGGGAACATACTGCTAGTTATATTATTTATTTACGGGTATTATGCTTCTCCCAAAATATTGATTCATTATTTTCGATTCTGGGTATAGGTACCTGACTGAACTATAATATAAGAGTATATCTGTAGTTCTGTAGTGTTGAGTATAGAAAAACAAAAAGAAACGCGACTTTAGAACTTGATAAGTCGTAATATTATATTGTAGACTGGAATATTATCATCGTATGTCTCGCCATTACTTGTGTTATATTTTTATATGCATTGCCTGTCGGCTTTCTGGTATTATCTGGGATTTTTGAATTCTAGGCAAGTACCACTTTTTAGTCGTGTAAAAACATTACCCTTCTGTGCAGTCAGGTAAGAAGCGGAGCTTAAGAGCAACTAAACGAAAGCTGTAAATTTACCAACAGACTGAAAGTATAATGTTTTAACAAACTAAATGAAAAGACGTTAAAATCAGAGATATTCCCCGCACTATACATATATAGCTCACCGAAAAACACTAATCAATGCATCATGTGGTTAATAGATAACATTTTAATTTTCTACCTCTGTTAGATAACTATGCTATATTTAAAAGTGACATGTTGTTTGAGTGTTTATACAACAGTGCTCTAGTGTGAATAAAAATGAGCACAGAAGCAGTATGCAAAGCTTACATAACAGCCCGATGGGCTAATATTCAAATTTGGCATATAAAATAAGTAGGTAGGTAATAATCTACTACTTGATACTGGTTTAAATCGGTTAAATGCACAAAACATGTGAAACACAATCTTAAAAAAGTTATAGGTGCTAAGCAACTGTATAATGTGTGGTTCTAAGCATTGCTATTCCTTAATTTTTATTGTGGATATCGCAATCTATATTGGAAGAAAGCCAAGTATATAAGTGAGTAAGTTTATTATATAAGTAAGGTGTAGATAAGTATTTTGACAATGGCACAAAATAATGCACTTATAAGTCAGAATTTAATAATTAAGTGTCAAATCTAGGTAGTGCTCCCATTTGCCCAGATAGTATGTACACAATAGCATGTAATAATCAGTATGGATAGAAATCTATGGCATATATATCTAGAAGCATGTGGAGTGGGCTGGACAATAAACAAAAATTATAAAACAAGGAAGGTATGTAAGAAACAACCTCTTTGTGCATAATTGATTGTTTATTTATAGGTAGTCTAATAGAAGCGGCAGCATGAACCATTCTTGGATATCCAGCGCATGGTGAATGTTGCATCTGGCAGACAGATTAAATCAGGTAATTAGAACAACAATAAACAGTTGTGAATCAATTTAAGTATGACTTTAATAGGAGGCTGATATCTAACCTTTGAATAACTAATGACAGACACAATAAATGTTTAATTGTAACATGGTCCGTAAGGACCAGTTCATTTCACTGTTGTTAATTTTACAAGCTTTTAGCATCTGTAACAAATAACTGTAAATATAGATACCTACTCATGCTAGTCTCTTACATCCTGTTGAGACTTTTTACATTGCATTGTGCAAATTCACAATTCCATTGTTCCTTGCATTAAGAGGGATAGAGAGAATTCATACCAATTTAAGTAAACTTAGTTATGGCATCACACAATGAATGAATAATGCAGCCATAACCTCAGCATACCAACTGATGCGTGCCAACCTTGTGTTACTTCAGTCGGCAAATATTGAACCTCTATTTATTTAGTAATGTCTGTTATTAATGTAAATAATAATGAACCTTATTTTATTGTAGAGAATGCTGTACAGCATGTTTGCTAATGTTTTCTACAGAAACAATCATATTTATTTTAGTCAGATTAGATTCCAAAGCAAAAAATATTTTTCTGGTAAAATGTAAGTATACATAATAAAGATAGGATATCTATCCACAAATAAATAATACTATGTGTATGTGCCAACCTATGCATAACTATCTGTGCTTTTAGATGAAGATTAAACCAACAATTCTTTTTTAATTAATTTTCATATCACTTTGCACCAAAAATTGGTTTCATGTGCCAAATGGAAGTATAACTAAACAATTTGCGGGTTTGTTAACCTGTAGTATATGAGATACGAGTTCCGCTCCCCATGAATTATTGAGCGTGTTTATCTTTCTACTTCAGCTCGTTGGCGCCGTCCAGCATGACCTAACAATCATGCTTCCTAACACCCTGTTTTACGGAGAAAACTTCGGCCTCTCATGAAATCATAATTGCAACCACTTCCATCACGATCCATCACGATAGGACGTTTCTAGGCTGGATGAGCAAAAGCAAACACTCGAGCGAGTAGGAAACGTCATTGCTCGTACAAATAGCCATGACTAACGGCCTCGCATCATGAGACACCAACCTTGCCCAGCTTCTCTACCGGCACCATAGACGGTGGCGGCTTGTCCTGGTTGTCCGCCAGGCCCTGCAGGTCGCCGCCGGAGCCTGAGCGCGAGCCTTCTCCCCTCTGAGACCCTCTCGGCGTGCTCACACCACTGCCGCCTTGGTTGCCTCCTTGCTCGCTACCACCCTTGGCTTCATGACTGTGATGGCCTCCCATCGCAATGTGTTCACTTCACTCTAGGGTTCGTTGTGCAATGAAAACAATAATCACAGATGGAAAACTTTTGCTCGACACAATACAAACAAAAATTGATGATCAAGGCAGAGGAAGGAAGGTCGGTTGGTTGGTGGAAGGAAGTAGGGGGAGGGGAGGGAGGGGAAGAAACGTCAAACTGTAAAGTCACGTCTGTCAGGCAACTGACCCACAAACTAACTGTCAAAATAATTTTTTTCTATACTCAAAGGTTCGGTCGGATACACGTAGTTTATTAGTAGAGTGAACCAAAGAGAATACAAACGCTAGAGTGAACTTTATTTTATTCGCAAGATACTTTTTTTGCCTTGTTTTGTGTCGGTCTTTGTGTACGTACACTTGTCGGTAGGTACTAGGTGTACCTAATTAAGTAAGATAATGTTTTAGTTTTAAACAGTTTTTTAGTGCTGCGCGGTGTGTTTAGTTTAGAGCTATTTATTATTCTTTCATCCAATATTGTGCGCCACGCGACCGCAATATCAGTTGTTGGGAGTGTAGGTTGTATTTATCGTACCTAATAAGCATTACAAAAAATATATTTATTTAACATAATAACTTTATTACATAGGTACTACCTAGTAGTTATAGTTACCCTTACAAAATAAATAAAATAGTAGGTAAGCTAATAATAATTAATAGTTACCCTACTGATTTAATAACCAATAAACCTACCGATACTTTATTACTACTGATAATAAAGTCCGGTGCGCCGTTGCACTTCATACGATACTATTTCCCTTACTATAGAAGCTGTCCAGTGTCCATCTCAGGGAACGCTCTACCTTTTGACATTAGGTGAGCACAAACTTTGCCTAATTTGTCTGTAGACGCTGCTGCATCAGCGTTGCCTCTACGAGAGCGCCGCCGCTACGACAACAGTGCTCTACGAGAGGACCGCCTGCAGGAACCTCTGGGCGGGCAGCTCCACGCACACGTGCAGCACCAGCGCCAACCAGTAGCTCACGAACACCGTCCACAGGAAGTGCCCGCCCTGGACACATCATAATACATAATATGTATTATATTATTATATCTATTATTATTATATCGTAGGTACCGATACAATAAGTTATCAATATTTAGCTAGAGCATTGTATTTTTTTAATAAAATGTGGTGTCCCCAGTCTCTAGCGTTGCGTTAGAATTTTCCAGACCACCAGAAATTTCAAAGGCCACTGGCGTGGCTCGAAGACTGCCCTGCTAAGCACGGAGCAAATGGAAGTTCACACTAATCGAAATCACTGCCTCATTGGGGAGAGGGCGACCGATGTCATTGGGTTGCGAAGCGCACAAGGTATGTCTACCATTCAGTCAACATCTCTCATTGTTCACGTACCAATCGCAGGAAGTATTCGAATTCGACGAGTAGTCTCGCGTTTACGTGAGAAGTGTGGGGACGTAGAGACTCACGATCTCGTGCACGGAGGCGGGCGACAGGTGCGGGCGCACGGCCAGCTGCGTGAGCGCCACCAGCCAGTGCACCAGGTACACCGACAGCGACATGCGCCCCAGCACCGCCCAGCCGCGCCACGACAGGAACCGCCACCACACGCCTCGAAACAAACGATACAATACAACAACTAAGGACATAGGGAGATAGCGCAGAAATGCTTTTGCTGACGGTTTGAGGCGTGCTGGGTAGTGGACGTATCAGGGGTGGGGTGGAGAGTGGGGTAGACTATAGAAATAAACGTACACTCCCCGTCCTAACGTAATGGCACCGTGCCTCAAATCGACAGTATTAGGTAGCATAGCTCAAGAAGAAGAAATACGAGGAAAATCTCAAACCATTTTTAGATAGGGGATAAATGTATGACAAACCAGAGAAATTCAATTTTCCGATACTAGCGGCCTTTGAGGAAAGGAACTTTTGCAGAATAAGTTCGTAGTTGGCCCAGGATACTCACTGTCCATCTGATGGAAGAAGCCGAGCATGGCGGTGGCGGTGAGCGAGACGAACACGACGCGGTCCGCCGCCGCGTACAGCGCCACCGCCACCGGCGCCGTCACCCCTTTCATGAAGTACCCCAGGAGCACCCACAGGAACATGCAGGGGACAGTCAGCCGGTACACGATGCGGAACACCTGCAAAATTTACTGTTTGTTTTCTAGTGCAGCTTTTTGGGTGTTTTTATTTTATATTTAATTTTTAATTTTTATATGTTGTAAGCTCCTACGTATATTATCATAGCAATGGAGCTGATGCGTGAACACGATATCTTGCTTTATTATATTGCTCATCGTCTTTTCTTTTTTGTTGTTGTTTCTTGTTATTAGACTTCCACATAAGGTTGTTTTTTCCGCGCAAGTTCTTTAATTCATGAAGGTCAGAACTTCTATTCAAGGCTTTGCTCCGTCGCAACTCCGAGTTCCTATCCTATATGGCGGGCGTCATACATATCAATCAGGTAAGATAAAGGACGACCGCGAGTGACGATCTACCACCCACGCCGAGCAGTTATGGATGGCATAATGGCGTAATATCATCGTTTAGATTCATATGGGGCCGTTTAGTTGACCTTCTAATTACCAATACGTCGTAGTGATTTGCAAAACTAGTGAGATGTATACATATTTTCACGGGTTGTAACTCTAGACAATCGTTTGGCAACGATCGTTGTAGGTAAAGCAGTGGTCGTAGCAGATGTACGAAGTTTTAGAGTAAGTAGGAACATAACCTCATGCCCCCTGAACTGACACAGGACAATGCGATGAACAGACGCGTTTTTCTGTCTGTATACGTCACTACTATCCAGGCAGAGCGGTCATCGGAAATAGAAAGACGCAGGCGCTCCCTCACCAGGCTGTCCCCGAGGCGGAGCCGCCGCGCCTGCAGGCCGCGGTGCAGGAAGGCCGCGAGGAGCCCCACGAGCGCGGCCGGCAGCGAGGCCCACGGCGCCTGGTACAGCCACTTGAACGAGCTCTCGCCGGAGAACTGCGTGCGCATGTATCTGGAACGGACAGCGTCGGACGGTGAGCTCGAGCAGAATGATAACCTATCGTCCGGCTTCTTTAGGAGCGTTCCGGCGGCAGGCCTCCAGAGAAGCGACCCTACATTCGTGTTAGATTAGTCCACTCACTCCGGGAACATGAGCGTGACCATGGGACGCAGGCGGAAGTAGTACGCAGCCAGGAAGTTGGCGAGCACGGAGGCGGCGAGCAGCGCGGCAAGCACGCGCGCCGCCAGCCGCGGCCGCCGCGCCAGCGCCAGCGTCAGCGCCGCCGACACCACGTACAGCTGCATGTCCACAGCCAGGAACCTGCCAGCGGGGGGATGGATCCGTATTGGCCTACTGCATCTTCAAGCAGTTAACATGCGGCCTCTTTCGGAACCGCACTTTCTACTATTTTAGCGCACTTTTTACTATGCGAATGTTTTGGGGGTTATCTTTTCATCGTTAGCTTATA
Organism: Hylaea fasciaria; assembly: GCA_905147375.1. Lineage (NCBI taxonomy): Eukaryota > Metazoa > Arthropoda > Insecta > Lepidoptera > Geometridae > Hylaea > Hylaea fasciaria. The sequence goes on along the minus strand of LR990213.1, from coordinate 9,671,617 downwards.
CTAATTGCACACGATGGTAGCATTTGCACATACATAGCATTTGTACATACTACAGCCAAGAGCAATATATTCTAATAATAGAGAATAAAATTAAAAATCTATGTAATTGTCTGTATTACATGTTTTGTTTCAAAATGTAAAAGTAATGCAAATTTCAATGTTTTGTTTGTATTGGGTAATAATGGGCATAATACTATTATTAGTTGCACTATTGTGCCGCGTAAGGCGCGCCGGTTCTGTAACGAGACATTGGCCTGTCGCGGCCTTGCATCAGCTGATCGGATGTTTATTCATGCCCGCGCGACTTCGCGCGTGTTGGTATTTTTTTCAACTATGAAAATACAAGTTTTCTACCAAAGCCGGAATGCCAGCTACGCGATGCTTCAACCAAAACAGCCCTCCTCATTACCCCCATAAGGTTGAAATATAGATGAATAATAATATAACTGTGAAGTAAGAGCATCCCAAACACGGTTGTTGGTTTTAAAATACGCAGCCTACGCTCTATCTAAATCGTTAGGACTCTTTCGCAATCTTTATCGGCAACACAAATACTAAATGGGATGTTTTTCTGACCTCAGCTTCTGTCAAAAACGGAGACTGTCCCATATTGAGGACCGAAACGCAAGGCTACCTTCAGCTGCGCCGGGCAGCTTACACACCAAGTGAATACAGAGTACTAAGTGTGAGTCTACATTTTAAAAACTGAAACTTTTCTTTGTGAAAAGTGACAAGACTCACCACGTGTGGATGAGGCACTTGACGTCGGGTCGCACCAAGTTGTTCACGAACAGCAGCTGCGTCCACCACTTGTCTCTGTTAATTGATAAATGTTTTACAGTCAAATCAAAGATAATGATAATGTTTACAAACTAATTGACATATATCTAAGTACATGTATACATATATATATGTAGCTGAGCGGGAGGCGTTATCTGTTACAGCGATCAGATACTGCCAAATGGAAATGTGGATAGGTCGATTTTAAAAGACGTTGGAAGTTTATGAATGGATTGTTGCTAATTGGGGTGATGGATTTTTTGGGAACTCGTCCTATCTATATAATAATGTTTTCTTTCAGTATACATAACACTTCTCGTAAAGCTAGGTAAGTATGCACCTGCAGCGTCTGTACTCGCCCCCGACGAGCGGCGCCCACAGCGGCCCGTCGAACGCGCGCACCCACCACGTCGTCGCCAGCCCCACCACCACCAGGTACACCGGCAGGATCCTGGGACAACGGCACGCGTGAGCCCCGACGGAGACACGAGAGGAAAGGCTCTACCGATACTAACCGTAATGTAGGTTAGGTACATCTGCCCTGAGTCGGGTCTGGTTTTGGGAGCATGGCCCTTGCAGTTTTTCATTACCTAGCTAGAGATTCCTGAGCGATGCGGTGGCCGAGCGATAACTTTTACACTTCAGAATCCAACGATACCGGCTCCTCGGATCCTCCGGATCCTCGGCCCCGCACCGATGACTTCTCGGAAGTTACGTGCGGGTTTCCATCGCTCCGTGCTTCGGAGGCTACATTGAGCCCTCGGTCCCAGTTGTCATCGATGCTAGCAGTCACGTCGGAGAGATTTAGCACTAGAAGCTAGCACAACCTAATACAACAAACAACAACAATTCCCTAGATACGGGGAATTCTAGTTAGGAGATAGGAACTCAGTTTGCTATCGCCACCATTAAAGTACGGTTACTTTCGTACCGGATGATCCGATGCGCGACGCACTGCGGCAGCATGCGGAGGCCGAGCGGGCGCGCGCCGGCCGCGGCCGCGTCCGCGTGCAGCAGCAGGTTGTAGGCTAGCAGGAAGCTGGCCGCCATGATGAAGGTCTGCACGATGGAGGTGCCGTTCTGGAAGTACGCCGACATCGGGTGGTGGCTCGCCTGGGTAGGGTATCAGAAGTTTACGACTTGGAAGCCACTTTGTAGTCAATGTATCTCAGTGTTTGTAGTATTATGTCTCTGTAGGTGTTGTATACTTGTTGTTGTGCTGATTAAATTTATTTCTGTTCAAAATCGAAGCGTTTTTTTCAATCTTATAATTCTGTCTGCCGGTTATGAAAGGCTGATTCCGATATTTCTAGATTTGCTGCGCTTTACCAGTAAATATGTTTACTTACCGTTTCCAAGAACAGAGGATTGTCAAGGTAGGTGATGTGGTACGCAAGCACCGAATGTGCTAGCATTATCAGGAGGAGAGTCAGAGCTCTGAAAACATCAATTTCTTAATTAACAAATCACATGGCTTAGGTATCTACCTACTTATTTAGTATTGATAGCACGGACTGAAACTTTTTAGAGCTTCCGATCTAAAGAAATTGGATTAAGAGCTCTTGGATCCTTTCTCGATGGAGCATGTATTACGATCACGTAGTAGGTAGTACTATGTTCTCTATGATTCGATCTCCCATCGCCCCGTTGGAACCACATCTATGAAGATTACTGGTGCAAGTCGAACGGACATACTTCATCCCCTGCATCGGGCGCAGCGCCGCCAGCCGCGGGTCTCCGTCCGCGCGCTGCGCCGTCAGCCGCGCCCAGTTCGCGCGCATCGACCACGACATCAGGTACTTGTTCGCTGAAATCAAATTCATACACTGACCAACAAGCTTTTGAAGTTCTTAATCTTTTGCGAACTGAATACATGTTAATTAGTATTACGGGTCTAATTCGCGCACAAACTAATATCAAAACAAAACCTTCTAAGCTCAAGGACGTCTATGGAAGTATGGACCCTACTCCAGCTTTACGGCGATGCGTTACCGGTAGATAGGTACCTGACGGTGAACATTTCACCTCTACAACGCGATTTGCTTATCCCTACATTTATTATGCGTACCGCTCGGCAAAGGAGTGGAACTCCTCGGATAGTGTCTGTGTTCCCATAGTTATAACCTGGAATTCTTCGCGAGTGAACACAGCATTTTCGGGTAACAGCAGGCGAGATAGTGGTCAATTTTACGTGACGTATAAATAATAAAAATTCCTTGTGAGATAAGTCTCAAGTCCCTCACGTTTGGAGTCGGAGCTGTGCAGTAGATCGTAGGCAGTTCCGAGCAGGTTGGCGAGGAGCAGCAGCGCGGCCGCGCCGGCGGCGGCCAGGTCGAGCCGGCCCGCCGCGCGCGGCTGCGGGCGCCCGCTGCGGCAGTACTGCAGCGCCGTCAGGTTCGTCTGCAGCCCGAACTCACTCCTGGAGAGCCACGGGTATGGGGTAAGATGTCAGCGCCGTTGGCAACGTGACTGGTAGCTTTGGGACTTGTGCCGCTACTTTTGTTACTGCGTTCTTATTTGTTGTTGTTTTACTTATTTTGTTGGGTTTGTTGTTACAAATTGTTGGCTGGCTTTTACAGCAGCGAACCCTAGAACAAAATATCATGTCATAAGTATACTATTTTATAATACAAGCCTTTACAACCATTCGTTTTTACCTGGAAACTCGACTAGCCTTCTTTAAGAGAGCGTTGATCAAAATGTATGTTTAAGCTGCACACTGCGACGAAGGTCCTATGTATTTATTTGGTGATCTTGCTTGAACCAGGCAGTTTGATTTAAATACAGATGTGTTACCGAGTGATGTTGCCGACGCACGCCTCGAAGCGAGCCTTCAGGCTGGGACCCGCGACGTGGGCGCAGCGTGACGTCACGCAGTACCCGCGGTGGATGCGCGTGTGGTTGAAGTGGTACTTGTCTGCAGAGAAGCGCTGGAAGGTGGGCAGCGGTTAGAACAGTCTGGAGGGTCAGTTTACTGGAGTTACTGGCAGAGGGCAACTCTAGCTCCCATACTAATCGGAACGCGCAAGCGCGAGATGCTCCTCGCCTGAAGACAGCTCCTCACCTGTATGGTGCGCAGCAGCGGCTCGTTGCTGTGAGGCAGCAGGTCGAAGCTGCCGAGGCAGAAGGCACCGCGCCGGCTCGCCAGGCACCGCTCCATGCTGTCCAGGAGGAACAGCTGAGGCATCGCGTAGTACTCTTCGTCTGCAAGGAGGAAGGGAGTCGATCAACGCCGCGGTAGTAAGGAGGTTCCTAATGTCTTAATGTCCGTCGTCAAGTTCCGGGGTGTTCCGGCAGTCCTTGAGAGTCAGCCCCATAACCCCAAACTATGCAGTTTGTAGCAGTTACAACTCATATGAGAATGTCGTTCAACTCAATGCTAGCCCATTTTTTACAGACAGTGGCGGTGTTAGTAGACGCCCGTCTCGTAGGCCGTAGCTAGCTCTACGAACCCCTACGTTTAATTGCATTCCTGTGCGCCGGCTCAGTAAAAAGTACCTATTTGAATCATAATTTTCTTTTTCTTTTTACCCGTTTCACTGTATCAAGTATAAAGTATCATCTGAATCTGTATTAAGTATCAGTTTCACTGAATCAAGGGATTGAAGAACTAATAATGGTTAACAATACATAATTTTATTAAAATAAGTAAGTAACCTAATTGAGATTGTCTTGTTATTATAATATGTGTAATAATATATCAACTTTACCAACCTGTGAGTTCGACTGCGGCCACCGCCGCGACCACAGCAATTAACCACATCCATTGCGGTCTCATGCCGTCACCTTCAAAATACTTGCAAACAAAGCTGACAGTGTATTTCAACCGCGTACCTCCCACCACGACACCGCCGCCAAGAGATGCTCTCTGGGATCCCACCTCCGAGGAACTAAGCTAGTCCCACCTTAGATCACTATTTAGTACCAATAGCTTTGTGTTTTAGGATGTTTGTTTCGCGGTTTTTGCGCGAGTGCTTGCATCGACGACTGGAGATAGAATACATAGGTACAAGATTGTTATAGTATGGTATGGCGGAGGTGGTAGGTCCTTAATTTGCAAAATAACCGATTCGCGAAGGACGCAATGTCAAAAATATGTAAACGTTCTACTTACACCCTGTTTTCTACATTTATAAATTACTAGTTGATGCCCGCGACTTCGTCTGCGCAGAATTAGTATTTAGTGCAGCTTATAATTATTAGCGTGACGTAGAAAAGAACAAACATTATGACATTAAAATTATCACACCTTTTTATGGTTCACTATTTTGACTATCATGGTTTACACATAAGATACAGATATATACTGTGCCGGGCTTTTTCATAGAACTATTTTAGGTAAACATTTCCATTATACATTACATAATTGTATAGCTCTAGCGACTTTTGGCAGCTCACGCCAGAATAACTCGCAGATGGTAGATTTTTTCCTACTTACTTGACACTTATCGTCATATTTTGAACAATTCACACAATATCTGTATAAATTGTAGTCTATGTGTTATTCTGATGTATAAGCTACATTATTGTAAAGTTTCATAACAATCCACTCAGTAGTTTTTACGTGAAAGAGTAACAAACATCCATCCATCCATCCATACTTACAAACTTTCGCTTTTATAATATTAGTAGGATTTGAATTATTTACGCATTACTTCACTACCAAAACATGATAAATTATGAGGTAGGTAGGTACCTGGTACATGCCTTAATACTAGGACGGGTATTTTAGGACGTATAGCTAGTAGTAATTATAATAATTACTTAGGTCAGTTTATGAAGAGCAAGATTAATTGTTATGCATTAAAGTACCTATTATAGTTATAAATAAGTAGGTACTAATTTTTACTCACTTCGTTCACGGCGGTAGGTACCTAGAGCTACCTTTATAATATGCATCGATAGCTTTTACTCGCTACATCTCACGGTTGTTTTATTTTGTTATAATAGATAATTCATTATCCCGATAGTAAACAGTTGCCTACCAACAATCTGGACTACTTAATAACTCTTCCACAATATCCAATCAAACGGCATTACTCAATAAATTTTTGGAATTGTACATAATGTACTGCGTCAACATATTGCGTCCGTACCCACCAAACACCGTTTGTTACGATAGCGTCTACCAATCAATATTATTACAAACTATTAACGCTCTGGCACAAGCGAACTAATTCAGGCTTTGTTTTACCAGGAAAATAATCTCAAACAAATATTATTTAGCCAATGCCTACACTAGGTACAATGGTCATACTTAGTCAAAATGTATCATGTAAGTACATCAAGTAGATACGACGGACCGGAAACGCTTGTTTGTCTCAAGCGGGACTGTTTCCGGCGAGGAGTTTAGTGTAACCGATAGCTTCATCAATTTACCTGTTAGCTTACAACATTAAATATTTTTCCTCTTATAACATGTAGCTATGTATACACCTATAGTTTAAATTTACTTTATATTATGTACCTATATTCATGCTTAACCATTTGCTCATGGAGCAATCCAGGATGATAATACCTAATAAACATAATTCCATAAACTTGACCACTCTGTGGTACCAATTTCCCACTGCTGGGATGCCGGCCTTCCTCAGAGACACGAAGTGCCATAATTTACAACACTGAAACAACGATAATGTGAGCAACAACGAACAAATTAATGGTGATAATAATTTGTATTTAAGCTTTATAAGATTTTAATACAACACCTTTAGCCCTCCATCAGGGGGGAAACTACGATATAACATGACGTGGTTGTAACATAATGGCGAGGATTAAAAATAACTCGAGAAATTAAAATGCAATGAAAAAAACGTGCAATAAATCTTTACATTCCTCCTTAAATACCTACCTACAGCTATACCTTTATTTACCCTCCTTCGGATGTCGGGTAAAAAGCAACAGTCACGCAGTATTTTTCCTCTATAAACCAATTTGTGCTAAAATTTAATAGGTAGGTAAGTATATCAAATAGAGATGAGACTGCGCGCAAGCGCCGGACTTTGACTCAAACGCAGTCATGCGGTAATAATTTAGAGTACATCAAAAACGACGGGGTCAGATAATAATCTATAGTTAGATGCTCATTACCCAACTGATAAGGAACTAGTTGTTTAGTAAAGTTGTTGGAGAACGTCACCTATGGAATAACTATGTGGTACTACATCTATACAGCTTTTGCCAACGACTTTGTCCACATGGACTACATTTGTCGCAATAATTAGTATTCTATGCCTTTCTACAAGGCTTCAATCTATACCAAATTTCATTAAGATTGGTCCAGCCGTTTAATGTGAGGTTTTACTCAATTTATACGTTTTTAAGCCCATGAAACCAATTAAAATATTTATTTTTTTGCTAAAATTGGTCAAACAATAAAGACGATTGGGAAGACAGAAACGTGATATAAGTATATAAAACATAAAAAAAACTATCATTTCAAGCACTCGCGGCATCTGCCAGTAGGTACCACCAGTATAACCACCTTAGCACAACCTGGCCTGAAGCGTGAAAACGTTGTTACGTTGGTTTGTTTGACAAACAAACAAAAAGACACACTTTATATATAATTAATCTTCCGTGAGTCTAGTAATAGCAGGTATACGAGTAGATGTCTCCGAAATTTTCCGATGGTTTTTATGCATCGCCACGTCCGAGCCGGTTCTGTGATGACAGACAGACGTGTTATTGTATTAATTCACTTTAGTATTTCTTGAAACACGATATACCTATATGATAGGTATGTAAGTTATTGCAAGATTTTTGTTAAAGATTATGCCACAATTGATTGAAGAATATTTTTATTGCTCCTAAACTTTGCGTTATTATACGTACCTACTGATAATAATATTATAAGTAAATATGGAGGCATCACCTTATTAGATACAAACTTGTACAATAATTTAGGTTTTTGTTTTAATTGCGTGCCTGAAACGGGGTGAAGGCTAAATCGAGTGGAACTAGGCCTGTGGATCGATTAGCGAATCTATGGTAGACATTTCGATACACCTACATATTACAACATAATAATATATTACAGGTAAAGGTCACGCTAAAACAAAAGCACCAAATTAGTAAGTAGGTATATTGTCATGTTGAATGTTGATGCAACAGTGGATAGTTAGTCGTGAAGCTATTAGACACTAAGCGAAATACGCAGGTCTTCAATGGCAGGTTTTCTTTGGAAAAATCATATTATTTAACATTGGTGTCACCAGCGTCGACATCCTCAGCGACAGTGATATATATCAGCGTCGGCGTCAACAGCATCGGCATCTCAAGCGTCGGTGTCAACAGCACCGCCGTCACTAGCGTCGGCGTCGTCAGCGTCACCGTCACCTGCGTACGTATGTTGAAGCTACCTCCACAAAGGCGCGTTTCTATCGGTTGATATAATTGCGGAATCACATTTCATATTACGCGCTCGTTCTGGAACACTACGTTATTATCGAGTGATACTTGACAGGACGCGCAACAAATTACGGCGCACCTATATACATAGAAGTACTTATCGAGAAAACGCGTCGGTAATTTAAAATCATAAAACCATTAAAAACGATTCAGTGAGATAGAGCCTCCAGAATTAGCTTAGCAAGACTCGGCGGTACATTGCTATTGTAACATATGGGCAATATGCTGGTCTGAGGTGGCATTGCTCTGTTTCAATGCGATAATAAACAGAAGAAGAGGGTAATACAGTAAAACAACTTAGCAAGAATATAAGTTTAATAAAGTTTTGTTTATTTCAAATGTACGAGTACTTATTATTTTTACATAATTATGCATTAATCCACAATTAAACACCGGGTTGGTTCGTTAGGCCTCCGGCGTCCCCCGGGCTATTTTAACATAACTAACTTAGCACCTGTCTTCGATATTATTATCATCTTCATTATCAATAAATAGTGCTTACTTTGCGAACTGAAGAATATTATACCAACGATACAATTAATATTCAATGAAATCTCTCTTTTAATTATAAGTCTGCCAGTGCAGTTTAGTTATAATTTTGTCAATGTCTATCTGTGTTACTTTACGCTCATTATAATTATTGATACAGATGAAAATATAATATAAATGATTGTTTTTTAAATATGATTGGAGTATCTTCAATGATCATAAAAGAAGATAGTTGTATATAGTTATAAAGAGAGTCGTAAAGTAAGTTTCAGACTGTTATGGCAAGAATATTTTAAAACACGCAGTCGAAGCACATCCAAATATAATAAATCCGTCTTCGTCTTTAAGCACACTTAATTAATATGGAACAAAATATAAATAACTACTTTTATAGCCGGTGGGCTAGGGGGTTCTGGGCCTTCGTGAGGAGTGTGAGGGAATTTAAACGGCGGAAAACGGAAGAACACACGTTTATTATCGAAATAGGTAAAACAAGCAACTTGAACAGAATTATTATTAGGTACAGAAAAACGCAAACTTAGGTCACTGAAGGTGCTAGTGAATGGACTTAGGGCTTTATATATCTAATCGGCGCGGAGCCCTACGATTCCGCTTGGGATATCTGAAATCGCAGCGCGGCGCACAGGAGACGGTAACGGACTGCCGCGATGCGTTCGCGCTTGTTGGGCTCGTGCCCTCATTGGCTGCCGCGCCAAGTTGACGTGATTCGTCACTTGCATGCGTTACAATAATCTGCGCATTCGCACCAATGGGTGCGCCGGATTGCTTGGTAGCACTTTGACGTGATTCGTCACTACTGTCACTGGGTGCAGAGGGTTGCCAGGCTACATACTCCCCCTCTAGATCACGATTACGCCCTCGATCGTGGTCTAGCCCTAGAACAGGTTCTCCTGGAGAACGTTGTAAACGCGGACGGCCTCGCTTCTTCTTAGGAGCGAGCGGTTGAGCACATTCATCTTCACGTGCTCGAAACGACGTTAACTCAGTAGCGTGGAACTTGCCCAATATATCCTCTGGTTTATTAACGCTTGCGATGAGATACGTTGTTGGACTCACCTTCTTCTTCACAATGTATGGTCCATCCCTTTTAGGGAAAAACTTCGCTGTCTTAGCTTTGCTAGCGTCACTTAGCTGACGTAAAGCCAGTAAAACTTTATCACCCTCTTCATACACTTGTCCCACTCTTCTAGATTTATCGCCATGTGATTTCCTCTTGTCTTGCTGTTTCTCAACTCTATCACGCACCTCACTTAACGAGTTCAAGAACTTGGTCAAGTAGGGTGTAATTTGTGGTACAAAATTATCCTTACTCAGAACAGCCTTTGGGTCATTAAACACATCTAATGGTGATCTCATTTCACGGGCAAATGTCAGGTACGCCGGAGTAGCACCGGTCGTTTCACATACTGCGCTGTTCATGCTGAAACGTACGATAGGCAACTGTTTAGGCCATGAAGGGTGATCCATACCAACCAGCCAAGCTAATTGGGTCTTCATATCCCGGTTTTTTCTTTCTGCAGGATTAGCTTCAGGGTGGTAGTAAGGTATCAAGTCCTGCGTTATACCCAATATGTACATGCACTTCTGCATAACTGCTGACACAAATTGTGGACCCGAATCTGAGATTACTCTACGTGGCAAACCGAAACGAAGAAAATACTCCTCTATAAGTACTTTCGCACAAGCCGCTGAGGTTGCTTCTTTCAGAGCATAGATTTCTATCCATCTCGTAGCGGTGTCTTCTACTAACAGGATCCACTTCTCGCCATTTTCACCTTCCGGCAGTGGTCCAAAAAGGTCAATTGCTAAGACCTCGTTGCGCTGGTTGAGAATCGGTGTTTGAATGAGACCTGGTGGCTTCTCATTCGTGGCTTTGTATCGCTGACACGTCGCACACGATCTAACATACTCTGTGACCATTCTTCTCATTCCAGGGAAGAAATAATTTTGCGCGATTTTATAGTAGGTCCTTTCCATTCCAGGATGACCTGCTACAGGCGCGTCGTGACATTCACGTAAAATTTCATCACGCAGGCTCGCAGGTATTACTAACTGCGGTGATTCGTTGTCTGTATCGGGGTTATACCGGTAAAGAACTCCACGTTCTATGATGTACCCGCGTTCAGTCCAACGACGAGTCGCCACTTCTTCTGTATCTTCTATCTCCTTAATGATTTTATTGATATCAGGGTCCGCCTGCTGTTCTGCCCGCAACTCGGTGAGATCTCGTGTTGGTAGATCTACGATTACTGAACAAATACCACATGATTCTCGAGATTCTTCTGTGCAGACAGGGCGACTGAGGCTATCTGCTACCACATTTAATCTACCCGGAGTATATTCAAAGTGAATATCATAGGCCTGCAGTCTTAGTGCCCAACGCACTAAGCGACCTGACGGCGACTTCAAAGATAAGAGCCACTTTAACGGCTGGTGGTCACTTCCTATGACCACGGGGTGACCATCTATGTACCCCCGAAAACGATCTACAGCCCATATGACTGCCAGAGCCTCTCGCTCTGTGGTTGAATAGTTTCGCTCAGCCGCTGACAATAGTCGGCTAGCAAACTCAATCGGCCTCTCTTCATTTTTCTCACCTTGAAGCAATACTGCACCTAGTGCGTAGTTGCTCGCATCCGTGCGCAGGATGAACGGCTTGGAGTAGTCCGCTTGTATGAGAATCGGCGCTGAAGTTAGAAGTTTCTTTAAGTCGTTGAACGCATCAACCTGGTGTGACCCCCACACCCATGATTGATTTTTCCTAGTTAACCTGGTCAGCGGCTCAGCGACTTTCGAAAACCCTGGAATAAATTTTCTGAACCACGAACGTTTGAATGAACGTCCTGAGATGCTTCAATGACGACGGTGGCTCCATATCCAGAATAGCACGGATCTTATCCTCATCAGCTGACACTCCTGCCTGAGAGATCACATGACCTAAATATTTTACTGACTCTCTACCAAAAACACATTTTTCTCGATTCGCTCGCAATTTGAATTTTGTGAGCTGCTCAAAGACGACTTGCAGGTCTTCCAGGTGCTTCTGGAACCCTCCCTGAGTGATGATTAAAATATCATCCATGTACCCTAGTACAGTCATGTCTTTAAATGCTGAACTAGATCGCATCCTATCTATCAATCGCTGAAAAGTGGCCGGTCCGTTCTTCAATCCGAACGGCATTCTTTTAAAACGGAACGTACCAAACGGAGTGACGAACGCAGTCTTGTCTCTGTCCTCTTCCTGGACAGCTACCTGCCAGTATCCTGAACGGAGATCGATTGTAGACATGTGACACTGACCTTGCTTAGTTGATTGTAGCAGCTCATCAATGCGGGGCATTGGATAGGCGTCAGTCTTCGTGATCGAATTTAATTTTCGATAGTCGACGCAAAAACGATAGCTGCCATCACGTTTTGGTATCAACAAAGCCGGAGCACCCCAGGCTGACTCGCACTCTTCAACTATACCTTCCTCCAACATCTTGTTGAGCTCCTGTTGCATAATTTCCTTCTTTGCAGGTGTCAGGCGATAGGGCGGCGTCGCAACCGGCGCATGGTTCCCTGTATCAATGTGATGCACAACGTATGGTGTAGGCTCCCCAATCGGATCGAACAAGTCGCTAAAATCCGTCAGTAATTGGGCAAGCTCATCACGCTCCTGTTCCTGCAAGCATGTCCCCTCATCGTCACGTAAAATATTCATCGTTGCGTATGACTTTCGACGAGGTGACTCTGGTTCAAAAAGAAGTTGGTATTTCTGTTCCCTACTTTCAGAAAAATACCACGAACTATGTTTAAAGTCGATAACTAAACCAGCTTTCTTTATAAAATCGATACCTAAAAGCGATTCGTTATCTTGCGCGTCGGGGAAAATAATAAATTCGGTAGGCACAATTTTATGAAAAAGGTTCACCTGAACTTCCGCAATAAGTACTTCCATTACGCGTGTGCAACCATCCGCTAATCGGATGTTACGAGTGCATCGCTTTAGGGGGTGACCTTCCTCTACCAAAACTCTATGTAGTGAGTGACCTGCAATGCAACCCTTCGCACCCGTATCCAATAACGCAGTTCCATTTTTCCCCAATATCCCTATTTGTAACAAGGGTCGACTATTCACGAACTCCCCCTGGATCCGACCCTGTGGGCGCGCTACGCTTTCATTACAATTGTTATTATCACTTACATCACTATCAAAACAATTCGTGTGTACATCACTACCAAAGCGCTTTGTGTGTACCCCACCATCAAAACAATTTGTGTGTACATCACCATCAAAACACTTTGTGTGTACCCCACCATTAAAACAATTTGGGTGTACATCACCATCAAAACACTTTGTGTGTACCCCACCATCAGAATAATTATTTGTGTGTACATCACTATCAAAACACTTTGTGTGTACCCCACCATTAAAACAATTTGGGTGTACATCACCATCAAAACACTTTGTGTGTACCCCACCATCAGAATAATTATTTGGGTGTACATCACTATCAAAACACTTTGTGTGTACCCCACCATTAAAACAATTTGGGTGTACATCACCATCAAAACACTTTGTGTGTACCCCACCATCAGAATTATTATTTGTGAGTACATCACTATCCAACAAATTCGTGTGCACATCCCTATTAACACAAATTGTGTGCACATCACTATTACATGAGCCATCCCCATTCATAGCGCTAATAGAACTTAATTCTACACATGTAGGTACATCATGTGAAAACGAACAAGCCCGCTCCTTGTCTAAGATAATAATTTCTCCACTATTATTATCACAGCTGTCGCTGTGGGCGACCGGAGATGGCTCACCCGTACAGCACTTTCGGATATGACTGTTACTTATAGAAACCGGATAAAAATCACACACATTTTTCCCATTATCGTAGTCATTGTTTACATGAGATACATTCTGTTTATTTTCACCCTTATTGTCTTTACGGTCGTGACCAGAATGTTCAACACGGACACAAGATTTTACTTTCGTCGGTTTGGTAACACAGTAACGTTTAACAGAGTCCCTCGCAATGGTACTCGCGAGGTTACCTGACTGTCCTTCACATTGCGCGGGCGGCGGCGGCGGTGACGATGACCTCGCTGCGCCCGGAGTGACTGTTGCGGCGCTATAGCGCTCGCTCGTTGAGCGGCGGCGCGCACCCAGTGATAACGACTGGGGCGGCCGCGGCGGCGGCTCGCTCGCGTCGGGCGGCGAACATGACTCGGGCTCGCGCGGCGAGCGCGACACGTGCGAGCCGGCGGGCGCTGTTATCAGGCCGGTAGGCTCACGTTCGCGCGACCCGGGAACATTTGAACGCGATACCGATCCACTGTCCACTGAATAAAATGCATTTTGTGCATTTACTTTGCACTTTTCACATTTAGATTTTATTACGTTGGGTGCTCCACACCCGTAACACTGAATGTTTTTAGGAACGACTTTTACACTATGATTATTATCGTTATCACTAGACGCACCGTTTAACTTTCTACAGTTTTGTTTGTCATGCCCCCACTTCTTGCAATATGTGCAGGAAACTCGACGACTGTCCTTGTCGCGATTTGATGCCGATGCGGACGGCGGCGGCGCGGCTGCGCCGGCGGTGCCGACGGAACGCATACTGGCCGGCGGGTTCGACGTACTAGCGCTCCCGGCGGCTCTGCTTGTCGGTAGCGGTGGCGGCTTCTTATCGCCGTCGTGTAGCAACTCTTCAATCGCTCTGGCACGTCGCAACAAATTGTCGAATGTACACACTGAGTCCCGCTCTATGCGCTTTCTAATTCTGCGATCTAATAGGCCGAATACCAGGTCGAGCTGAATTTTCTCACTTACTTCGTCCTTAGGCAGTTTAGATAATAGTGCACGACATTTTGATATAAACAAGTCTGTCGGCTCAGCGCCTTGTGCGCGTGAAAACAAATCTAGGTATATACGAAAAGGTGGCCGGCGTTCTCCATATGCACTTTTCAACTTATTCACTGCATCTGCCCATGAAGTAGTAGTCTTTTACTCCTTGCCACCAAATCGCAGCAGCGTCTGTTAGTAACATGGAGAATCCTTTCACCGCGTTCTCGTCTGAGATTTGTAGGCAGTTTTTATATACGTCGACCGCGTCAATGAACCCTTCCACGTCCGCGGGATTTCCACTAAACCGCGCGGTACACTTCGTCAGGTTAGCGGCCGGCGCAGGCGTCGTCATCGATACTTCGACCGCTGGCGTCGAAGTTCGAACCTCGCGCATCATCCGTGCGAAAATCTCCGCCTGGCTTTCTTGCAAGCTCTGCATGAGATTCGCGAATTGTTCAGTGTGCCTAGTGCGAGTTTTGTCAATTTATTTACGCGCTCGGTCCGTTTGGCGTAAACTTGAAATTGTACGTTTGGCGTAAACTTGAAATTGTATGGAATAAGAGCAGCGCCATCTAGCGTCAGTGAATCAGTCACTAGATGGCGCTGCTATTATTCCATACAATTTCAAGTTTACGCCAAACGGACCGAGCGCGTAAATAAATTGTCAAAACTCGCACTAGGCACACGGATCCCATAGTGATCATGGGCTCGTCTGCACGAGTCCCATCATCATCCTCCTCTTCTGGTGAACCTTGCGCTCTTGTTCGTCGCATTGTCGCGTCGTATCAACCGTTTCGCTGTTGCAATTTTCGTCGTGGCGGGCGCGTGCAAAATGGCGTCCGTCCACGGAATTGAAAAATAAAAAAAAATCTCCCGCACACTTCAGCGGAAGGCTCCTACTGCTGGGCGCCAATATAGCCGGTGGGCTAGGGGGTTCTGGGCCTTCGTGAGGAGTGTGAGGGAATTTAAACGGCGGAAAACGGAAGAACACACGTTTATTATCGAAATAGGTAAAACAAGCAACTTGAACAGAATTATTATTAGGTACAGAAAAACGCAAACTTAGGTCACTGAAGGTGCTAGTGAATGGACTTAGGGCTTTATATATCTAATCGGCGCGGAGCCCTACGATTCCGCTTGGGATATCTGAAATCGCAGCGCGGCGCACAGGAGACGGTAACGGACTGCCGCGATGCGTTCGCGCTTGTTGGGCTCGTGCCCTCATTGGCTGCCGCGCCAAGTTGACGTGATTCGTCACTTGCATGCGTTACAATAATCTGCGCATTCGCACCAATGGGTGCGCCGGATTGCTTGGTAGCACTTTGACGTGATTCGTCACTACTGTCACTGGGTGCAGAGGGTTGCCAGGCTACACTTTAAGATTATCGATTCCCGCTCTAGGCGGACTAAAACACCGACACTGAATAATAATCTACACTGTTATATTTGGCAAAATGTGAAAGTTAGGTCGAACAAAAAGAACTTAAAATGATGCGAGGAGTAAACTAAAAATCTAGGTATTCGAATCGCGCCGGTCGGGTTCTTCTGCGTGCCGGGCGAAGACGCCGCGCGTCACTATAGGTGGCGCTAGCGTCGGCCGCGTTGTTTTCGAGGCAAGCGCGGGAAGCGACGGCGCGGCATTGGTCGGATAGTTGGCGGCGTGGGCGCGTAGTCTCCCGATAGGAGGGTTTGCCGACTCCAATAATAGAGGGCGCTACACTACATAAAAATATGTAAACACATATGCGTAACGTAATATTCTCTGCTCTGCACGGTTTAATATCTTACAATCACAATCTTTACTTACAATACATTACATGTAGGTAGGTATATAATCCGTATTTTACTTCTAATATACGAGTAATACATATCAATAATTAATCACGGTGACAACTTATACAAAGTAATTATGCTTTGAGCCTAATGTGTACCTACAATGGCTTTATTCTCCGCAGTCCAATGTGCCCTCAACATGATAAAATAAATAACAGCAACTGAGTGAATTTCCACGACAGAATAAAATATTTTATTCATTTCATTTTCGTCTACAAGCGTAAATATCTTCTAGCGAGCATGTACAAGATATAGCTATGCAATTATAGCAATTTAAAACTGGTTTTATAGATTTTTTTTTACAAAAAATCTTTGCTCTGAACACGCCTTGCAATTTGTGTTTTAGCGGGAACTGAATTCGCCGCAGGGAAAATGTAAATTCGTAACAGTCCTATATTCATGCTGTAGGTATATGCGGTTTATGCAAACCGCACAAATTACAATGTTTCCGCGGGTGAGCAACGAAAACACATATTATACCTACATAACTATAAATACTTAAAATGATTGAACCAAACAACTGAACTACGTAGGGTGCGCAGCGCAGTACGCACCCAACATAATTATTAAGTCGCCGAATATCTACTTATCGAATGTTTTATTTATGTAAGTTCCGGTCACTTGGCTATTGGAGAGACTCGCGTATGATGCTAGATCTCGAATTGAATCCAATAGTATGCTATCCCAGTTTTCCTCTACTCCTGTTTGTTGTCCGCAGCCGCCACCGGCTCCTGCTGACGCGGCAGCATCAGCGCGCTGCTGAGCCTCGACAGCGGCATCTCCACCATCAGCGTCAGCGGCACCGCCAGCACGTAGCTCAGCGTGCCCGTCGCCACAGTGTCCACCGTCTGCGGGGACAGGGCCGGTGAGCATACGAAATAAAACCCCCGACACGATAATGTTCCAACGGCTGAACAGGTTTTCTTTAATCACAGTTAAGAACACAACGAAGTCACCTTTCAAACAAAAAACTGAATAAAAATCGTTTCAGCCGTTTGGAGCTACGATGAATAGCACACACACATGGCATGGCCGGAGGCGGGCACTCACCACGTCGAGCAGCGAGGTGGCGACGGGCTGCGGCCGCGACGCCGCGATGGCGCTGTTCACCAGCCAGTGGATCATCAGCACCGACAGCGACAGCCGCCCCATCGCATGCCACCCGCTCCACGAGAAGAAGTTCTTCCAGAAACCTGACAATTATGCTTTGATGAGAAAACGCCATTTAAGTTTCACTCTATCCAATCGTTTTTGAGGGAAGCAAGATAAAATATTATGCTACTAATAATACCACTTTTTATGGACAATCGAGTTATTCAACTGTATTGAATATGCTACCATTAAGATACTACAAATTCAGCTCTATCGCCTAGCGATTTGATTTAAAATTAGCACATCAGGGTGAGGTGACGAGCAGTGCAGATTTCGATACCCAAATTCAAAGGTCCAAAAGTACCCAAATTGTTGAAACTATAACACAAATCAATCACACAAAAGCGGCTGCAACCAGGGAACCAGTGGTCTCGTGTTGCCCTTGAGGTCTCACCGCTGATCCCGTTGAACTGGGCGAGCAGCACGAGCGCGCCGAGCAGGCTGAGCACGGGCCGCTCCACCGCCACGTACAGCGCCGTGAACTCCGCGCTCGTCAGCTGCCGCAGCCAGTGCCCCGCCACCAGCCACGAGCATATAGCCAGCGGCGCCAGCGCGTACGCCCAGCGGAACCACTGCCGGGGCACATACGAACACTATTCATATACATAGCAATAATAGGGGCTTCTAGTGCTATTTTATTTATTTATTCGTTTATAGACAAACAGCATGAGTGCTGATAGTCCAATATCACACATTGTTTATAGTCACTTCACAATAGTTAACTTCTGTAACAATGTATATGTTGTAGAGTTTGCTTTTAAAAGCGTTGACGGAGGTGGCAGATGTCATAACATCTGGGAGCATATTCCAATTGTGGACCGGTTCCGGTTGCGGAGGAAGTGGTGCACGGTATCTGGATTATTTGGTGCACAAATGATTTTAAGCTGGTGATTTTAGAGAAACTTGCTGATCCAACTTAAAGATAATTAAAAAAAATAAGGTCTTGAGCTCATACGAAAATCTCACAAAGAGTATGAAGTTTTCCCCGATTTTAGCAATTTTACGGACATTTTGAAAGAAGTAAAGTAACGTACCCTGTAGGAGGTGATCTTGATGCCCCGCTCTTGCAGCTCGAAGTGCAGATGAGCGAGCAGCAGCCCCACGAGGCAGGCGGGCAGGCTGCCCCACGGCGCCGTGTACAGCCGGTAGAACGACGGCACCCCGTGGTACATCGTGTGCATCGTTCTGGAATGTCGGAGTACAGTGATGAGCGGACATAGACCCCCCACGGCTTCCGGCCCGCGTCTACAGATGGCTGCAAGCCACACGCGGTGGCTTGTTGAGATAGGATATAATATTATCTCGATAATAACCTAGGTCACTTTCCATGCCTGTCGCGATCGATTTGGCGCGGACCCATAAATTAATCTGGTTTTACTGATTATATGTAAATAATTGAAAACCTTGAATTTACTACACAAAACGGTTGTCATAAATATACAATGCTGCAGTGTATTATGAACCTTATAATAGTGATCTTAGGTTGATTGTAAGTGTTAAGCATTCTTTCGTTAATCTTCGGACCATACTTTATTTTCTGCGCGAACGAAGATTCACGACGCACCATATAAGTTGGGTAAGACTCTACACCTCTAGCCGGCGGCATTACTCAAACAAAACTAGGTGTAGAAGTAAAGTTGTGGTAAAAGTTCCACCAAAAATTACTAGATGGCGCCAGGGCCGTTTCTAAGAAATTCTGCATCGCGCAAGCGTTGTGGGACCGGCGTAACGTGACGTCATCCGTATCATGTTAGGGTTGTAATATTTAGTTATTTTGTCAATTTGAGTAAAAAAATCGATTATCGATTTCAGGTTTTAGTAACCTGGCAAATGATTCATCACCAGGTACACATACCCACATTTCAATATTACTACACCTTGCCGATACACCTTGTATATATTACAAGAATTGCTCATTTAAAGATATAAGATAGGTATATTTTGATATTACTTTGTGCGTGAATAGACCCGTTTTTAGCTAGTCTAATTATGAAACGATTGCGGTTTGCGAGTTGCTCTATGTTGTTTGATTTTGTTTTTTTTTTTAATACACAACCCAATACAAACATTTGAGCAAAGGGTCCGATCAGAACAGGGTGGCGAAATTATTGAATGACTTACTCAGGATAGACATGGTACATGATAGACTGCCAGTCGAAGTAGTAGGCCAGGGCGCCGTTGAGCGCGCAGGAGGCGGCGAGCAGCGCGCCCAGCACCGGCAGCGCCCGGCGCCGCGCGCGCGCCAGCCACAGCGTCAGCGCCGCCGCCGCCACGTACAGCTGCATGTCCGTGGCCAGGAACCTGCCGGCCGGTACACTCAAGTATTTCAAAAGCGAAAATAAATCGGAATCTAGAATAAGGAACTGTCTTTATCTTCGCCCGGTATCGACCTTCAGGGCGCAAGTTAGGACCCGCACTGACTGCTATCGTCCGATGCTCCCTCTGCATCGCAGTCCAGCCGGCTGATGCTGAGAGCATGTAGCTTTAACCGATTTCATCTCAGGGACATCAAGAAAAATTTAAATGCAAGATATTAGCCCAAACCTTTTTGCGCCACTTATTTATCTGTAATAATATCTTATCTACTAGACAACCGTGCAGTGCCCAATCCTTGCATGGTTAGTTTAGGGCCAAAGGAAATGAGGACTTTATCATAGTATATTCATAATAATCTCAATAAGCATGACCATCAGCTATTCCCAAAGAGGCCATGCGTCCCGTTCCCCGCCGCCACCCTCACCACCTCACCAGGTCTGCACCAGGCAGTGGTCGTCTGCACGCCACAGGTTGTTGATGTAGAGCGCGTGGGACCAGAACTTCTCTCGGCAGATCTTGCTCTCGGGCTCCACCAGCGTGGGCCACATTGGGCCGTCGGTGAGGTGCGGCCAGAACGTCGCCGCGTAC
This sequence comes from Hylaea fasciaria, assembly GCA_905147375.1. Lineage (NCBI taxonomy): Eukaryota > Metazoa > Arthropoda > Insecta > Lepidoptera > Geometridae > Hylaea > Hylaea fasciaria. The sequence continues at coordinate 9,651,177 of LR990213.1, read as the reverse complement.
CCCACCACGAGCAGGGACACCGGGCTGATCCTGACGACGAGAGACAGCGGCTATAGTCCACCAAATAATTTGGAATAAGATCTACCATCAAAGTTAAAGTCAAATAATTTATTGTAAATAGGCAATAAAATCGCACTTTTACAAGTGAAACACTTCAATCTAATTAACAAATTAATATAACCATAAAATATAATAAAATATAATTAATTTATTATGGTAGGTATGAGTTTGAAAAAGGATGTTTCCCTTTCAAGCACTGGTCCAGGGTTGAATCTCGGACAGGAACATCGACATACACCCACGCTCACACACACGCTCAACAATGCACGCATGCGTCATCGTGCGTGCGCGACGCAAGCGTGTTTTAGCCAATGGTAAATTTTTGAGAAGAGGTCCTTAGACGGCCAAAATGAGCTTGAGAAGCGAATCGTACTGAAATTTCAGCGTACAAACTGGAACACAGCCATTTTTTATAAGTATTTTTATCTATTTTTATGTGATAATTATTTAAATTAAAAACATCTAATCCTATGTAGGTACCTACGTACTATACCTACCGTCTATCATAATTCATTCCTTCGTTTAAATTATTTACATCTAAAGGTACCTACTATTTAAACTTGATTTGAGTGAATATCAGTTTGTCAGGTTTTTTCCATTGAATATAATTTGCATAATGAATAAAACCAGATTCCAACTTGGATAAATTTGAAATATTTCGAATACTTAATTTGAATCTACGCAATCAAAAATGAATGCCCACAGTTAATCGGAGTCTTGATAGAATGTATGCAGACCTGTGTTATGCTAGCTAGCTGGCTGGTACTTGTGGCTTTTCCGTTTTTTAGACGTACCTACCTACTAATGAATATAATTGCCTGCACCTATTTTCAATGTAAAATTTAATTTTAAACAACTTCATTCAGGACAATTTTTCATGGCAAATTGAAAATAAACGTGTTATTATTCAAACGTGAATTCACCCCTTCTTTTGGGGTATAAATCGCAAAACATCGATGTGACAGCTATTTTTCGTTGTAAAATTTAAAATTAACTAGATACATTCAATAAACAAATATTGAGATAGCGGATGACGCAACGGATCGATCACCTCCACGCAAAACAAAATGTAGACTGCCTGTGACCCTCCCCAATGAACTCCGAAGGAAAGTTACAACTAATTTTGTTTTCGAGATTGCCCCGTTTTAAGATAATTCGACTGGACTGGGTGGCAGATTATGCCAACACATTTTTTTATAAATATGTTGTAAGTTACGTATATATAATTATCCAGCCCTATCAGGTTATGGTACTGAGAAACTATGAATCAAGTCTCGTCCAAGGATAATCTAAAGATAAACGTTTTGAGTTTAGTTTTCACACTGGCGCGCTTGTGTGCTACAAGCGCGCCAGTGTGAAAACTAAACTCTAAACTTACAAACTTGTTGTAATGTTGCATAATTATAATTCAGCCTGTACTGTCCATGTAGTAAATGTTGTAGGAATGTACATTGTACCTACCTAATAAAATATCACTGCTCTCGGATCAGTATAAAGCAAGGCGCATACTTCGAATTAAATGTCTTTATTCCTATTCTTTTTTACCAACTCGCCCATGTTTTGATTATTTTATAACATGTAACTTTTATGTTTGTTATATCAATGTCATACATAATTATGTAGGTATCTTTGGTAAAATTATTATAATAAAATGCTAAATTATTTTATTTGTTTATAAATCAATATTAATATCATGTTTAATTAAATTACTTATTATTATTAAATAAATAGATTACGTATGTATTTATTTTACATTCTTGTAATATGATTATATTTGATATGATATGTAATATGATTTATATGATTGTATTAGTTTATAATTATACTACTATGTGTAAGTATATTATATTTTAAAAATTTGTATAATTTATGATAACCATTATTTCATGTAAGTTTATTCTACATAAGTATGTAATAAGCACCTACATATTATTGTATTATTATTGTTATTTATTTATTCTTCTCTCCGATCCTTTATAATTATTATGATACACCACCACATACCGCAAAATCTCTCTGATATTCTTGTCCATTCAAAGGTTGCCTGTAAGAAATTGCATATAAGCGATAAGGCCGCCCATTGTGCAGCATCTTTTTGTTTTGTTTTCTGTTCTGTATAATATGTTTATTGTATGGTGTTCAATAAAGAGTTATTGTATTGTATTGTATTGTATGATTTGCATGTAGTTCCAGGCTTCTTTGTAAGTATTGCACACAAAAAAATATTGTGTGCACGATGTATTTAGCTCTTTGTTTATATTAACTATCTTCTTCTATATCTATACCTACATATAATACCTACCTAATAACAACTTATGTACACAATTTTATACGATAAAAAATATTCTGATTCTGATTCTGATAATAAAAATGTAACGGATCGCTGTCTGTGCATGGAAGATATATTATTATGAGAAACAATATTATTGTGACCTTTACCAACGCAAATAGCACCCAAAACAATAATTCTGATTTAAATGCGGTTTTCACGAATATATTATGGTAAGTTTCGTTTAACATTTAGTGTTTGTTTAAAAATGTCAACCGGTTCATAAATCAAAAAGTTATGCCAATTTAAATATAAATATTAAACAAAACAATCGACTGTGTTTATAGTCTTATATCTATATGTAGTTACATATAATAAAAATGTTATCTACACTAATATTATAAAGAGGAAAACTATGTTTCTTTGGTTGTAATGAATAGGCTCCGAAACTACTGAACCGATTTGAAAAATTATTTCACTGTTGGGAAGCTATGCTATCCCCGGTACACATAGGCTACCTTTTATCCCGTAAAAATTAATGGTTCCCGCGGGATAGTAGTTAACGCGGGTGAAACCGCGAGGTGCTTCTAGTTCAAAATAAATCAAAAGATATACGAGTATTATTCAAAATATGCTGCCTAAAGTCACTATTCCACGTGGACGAAGTCGCGGGCACAAGTAGTACATAATAATTTGATTATATTCTAAATTGATACATACTGATATTGATAAACTAATAAACATTATACTCGTATTATATTACAATTGATTTAAACGTTTTTATGACGTAAATGGTTTTATGATCATTTCTACAACATGGTAATAACAATCCACCAAACATTATAAAAATCACTTATTATTTCATCAAACGCCTTCTAAATATTTTTCTATATGACTGACCACTCTGACCAGCTCAGCCCTACAACTTGCCATTTCTTATACCAGAATGTAAGCCAACTCCTCTGTCAGTCGGCTGCCACCAATACGAGTGATTCCAATATCGTAAAAGGTCATCGAACCCACGCGATTTATCAAAAAAGGCCGAAATAGCTAGAAAAAGCTCTTAGGGTTATTCGGGCCAATGCCACCAAAACTAAGTTCAGAATTAAATAAGGTGCTTAGAGCGAATACTTAAGGTGAACCGGTAGTCACTTTGAAGGTTTTTAAACACAATCGGCTTAATTACCCACTACCGGGACGGGAAATTTGATTTTATGATATTATGCGAGAGTAATGTGACGGGCCGAGGACGCTTCCATGCGGCACTCCCATTAAACAAAGCGCCTGAAAGTTGTTTTGTCATAATATGTAGGTTTCCTACGATAATTGTTATAGGTTTCACATACACACATTCCGAAAGGTACGTAAAGCTATAATCAAGCACCTACCTAGCAACCCTTTTCAGTATGCACCACTTCAGCAGGCCCATGTGCAGCCTCGCGCCGCGCGCCGCCGCCAGCAGCAGCAGGTTGTAGCCCAGCAGGAAGCTGGACACCAGCACGAACACCATCACCACCGACGTGCCGTTCATGAACACCATCAGCTGCGGGGTCTTCGCCACCTGCGACGGCACATAAGTATGAATGAAGATTCTATGCTGGAAGTTTACTCTATAGGATGCCCTGAGCATCTAACGAGCTAGCACCCTCGACAAAAAAAATACTTTGTCAAGCTTTTCCGGGTGTCAGATGGCAGAATCAGAACAAATTGTATTTCATGAAAAATAATAAGAAGATCTAACCAAACCCCAGCTGTCTAGTTCGTTAGGACTCACCTTCTCCACGTACTGAGGGTTCTGGAGGTACAGCATGTCGTGGATGCAGGCCGCGTGCGTGGCCATGATGAGGATCATCAGGAACACCCTAGAGACGGCAGTATTCCATTAACCTATCCTCAGCCAAACATGCTTGGAATTGTAGGGGCGTTCACTTTTAATTTGATAGCATTGGCAATTCGGTTCCTTCATTATCTTCAATTAGTTTCAACGGTAGAGGTCCCAACCTTCAAGAAGAGGTACCACTACACTCTCCTAGCGCAAGATTGACCACATAATCTGCCACCCGTCCTCTCTCAATCGGCATCGTCTCGGATACCTGCTTCCCATCCCGAGCAAAGCTATTCCAAATATAAGGATGGAGTCGCTGTTCACTTTTATGCGTGTACCATAATGCTATTGGGGCGTATGTAAAAAAAAACCAGTATAATGTACATGTGACGCAGCGCGCTGGCTTACCTGACTCCCTGCACGGGGATGAGCGCCGTGAGCCGAGGGTCGCCGTCCTCGTAGGTCGCCGTCAGCCGCCGCCAGTTGGACCGCAGCGACCACATCGTGATCAACTGGTTCTCTGCATACAATGAAAGCAAAGGTAGTACCTATTCATCCCGGCCCGAACAAATTCCGTCCGAATAGTTTTTCGAGATTATAAATCCATCTATCTCGGTACAAACATCTATTTTTGAAAATTAACCCCTAAAGGGGTGCGAAGGGGTTGTAAATTTGTATGGATCAACGTGTTTTATTGGTCTGATCAACTTCAAATTTAGAATTTGTGTTCTTTAAAAATTTAATTATACACGTGTTTTCATATTCAACCCCTAAAATTTAGGTAGGAAATGGTAGATTTTGGTAGGAGATGGTGGATGTCTTATGTCGATGCCAAAGTCGAACTCATTTAGTTATAGTCAATTTTTGTTTAAAGTGGTAGATTTTGGAAGAAGATTTTAGATTTTGATTACAAATTTTGGTTGACAAAAAATGGTAGATTTAGAAAGAAAATGGTAGAATTGGTTAAAAAGGTAAATTATGGTAAATAGGTAGGTTATGATGAATAGGTATGGTAGATTTTGGAGAAATGGGAGGTTTTGGTAGAAAATGGTAGCTTTTGGTAGAAAATAGTAGATGTAGAATGAAAATATTAGATTAAATTAAAATAATTAGATTTTCGTAGTAAATAGTAGATTTAGAAAGAAAATGGTAGGTTTTTCTAGAAAATGCTCGATTTAGTTACAAAATGGTAGACTTTAGTAGAAAGCGGTAGCTTTTGGTAGAAATTAGATTTAGAAAGAAAATTGCAGATTTAGGGAGAAAATGGTAGATTTAGGTATAAAATGGTAGATTTCGGTAGGAAATGGTAGACTCTGGTAGAAAATATTAAATTTTGGTAGAAACGGCAGATTTTGGTAGAAATGGTATTTTGGCAGGAAATGGTAGAATTTTATAATATGAAATGATAGATTTTTGTATAAAATAGTAATTTTGAAAGAAGAAGATGGATGTCATACTAATATTATGTTTGATGTCGGATATCAGATGTCGAAGTCGAGGTGATGGTCTATTATTAGTTATTTGGAATATTGGTAAAAAATATAGTTTGCGCGGACGAAGTCGCGGGCAACAGCTAGTATTAAATAAAGCTGATATAAGTAGCGGAAGAGAAAGGAGATACACCCAGCACATGATCAGTAAATGTGACTCACTTTTCTCCCCGTCGGCGGCCAGCACGTCGTAGCAGGTGCCCAGCAGGTTGGCGAGGGCGAGCGCGGCCGCCGCGGCCAGCAGCGCGCGCTGCGCCAGGTCCAGCGGCGCGGGGCTGTGGCGCCGCGCGAACTCCTGCGCGTGCGTCCTGTGGGGGGCAGGCGCTCGGCCGGTTGAGTGGCTTCGATTGCATCCACCTCCACGACTGGACTTTCACCGTTACCGTATCGCCCGGTATCGCAAGCCCGATAGAGTACCGAGACCTTTCAGGGCATTCCTATGGAAATAGTTCCTCCACGTGCCTCCTCGGCGGAAGTGATGAAGATTTCCTTCTTGTTTAGAGTAAAGTGTTGCTTATTTCCGATATTAGTAGAGGAGTTACTGAATGTATGTCTTGCCTGCAATAAGTTAGCTTCTTCAGTGACAGCCGCAGCTTCCGCTTCCGGCCCCATTGCGCAGCGCATCGCTCGAAGCGCAGCGTGCTGTTCCGCTCGTTGGACGGGCAGCGCTCGCTGACGCAGTACCCACGGTGCAGCTGCGTGCGGTTGAAGTGGTACGGGTTCTCGGAGTACTCCTAGAGTAACAGTAATCGGCCTAAAGTCTAAAAGAGCGAACATTTCCCGTACCTATTATGAAGTCTTCTCGCCAGACCTGTCGAGCCGCGCCAGTATCTATCACTTCAGCTGCAAGTATGCGGCGCGGTTCCAGAAGAGGAAAGTCCGTTCATAAATACACATTTGTTGGCATCAAAACGTTACCTTTATCAGCTCGTAGGTCGCGTCGTGCTGCTTCGGTCTCTCGATGTGGAAGGTGCCGAGACAGTAGAGGCCGCCGGCCCGCGCCAGGCAGCCTTCGAAGTCGTCCAGGTGGTAGAGCCGCGGGAATTGAGAATACTCCTCATCTAAGGACAGCATGACTGATTAATTTATATTTCGGACACCATCATCACATCGGACACAGGAGCAGCACGTGCCAGTCTACAGTTTGACATAACCTAACATAACATCTCTCTTTCCCGGTTTTCCGCATTTCTTTCCCACCTATTACCACAATGCATACACAAACACATTGCTTCTGTACCTGTTTTTCTACTTACTGTAAGTAAATTAAATTTTATGTTTTATTTAGGTAATTACAATTATAATTTATATCTGATTAGAATTTCCTTAATGCTCAGGTATTGTTATTTTTAATAATATAGTAATAGAGATGTCAAAAATGAATCATTTTAAAAACAATACTCGTGAGGGTGTGTTAATCGAACCTACACCCTTCATGATTCGCAGTCAGTAGTTCAGTTTGTGCCATGTTCTTATAGATATGAATAGAACTACAAAAAGGCAAGGCCTCAGTAGGTATTGAATTAATAGCCAGTCTAGTCGGATGCTCGAACCATTATTTTATACTGTGGCTTGACTAGGACACACATTGATTTATTGCCTAGTCGTTTGTAGATCGATTGCAGATCACCCATTGTATTACCTACTTTGTGTTTTCTTTTGTTGTTTTTGTTTTCCTATTTATTTATACTTTATCGGCTAGCATTTGTCCACTCCATGGTTGAAGGTGGTAAGTAACCATTAGAATGGGATTCGCTCAGAAGGACCTTTGCCGGACGAAATATTTAAGCCCTTAACATATTTAAAAATTCATAATCTAAGTTGCTGTGATAAATTTATTTGGAAAGTATTAATTAAATCATGACCAATAAGTATTAAATAATCTTACTCTACCAAAAAAGCTGTTAGTATTGTTGCATCTCTATTCCTTTAACATATACATAGATTATAAATGACGAAGCCACGCAAGTACTTACATGTACCTACCTATATATTGCTATTCAAATTGTGTTTTATTAGATGGCTTCCTAATGCCGTGCTTTGGCTCTTAATGTGTCTTAATTGGCTTTGTTGTATTTGTCTATTAGATAATTCAGATCTTCTGTTTATAAATTGGGCATTATTTGCACATCGCATTGTAGATAGGTAAAACAAAAACAACTATAAGTACCTACATTAACTGGTATAATAATGGATAGTCACACATTTAATAATATCGCTTAACCTTCCAAATTAGAAATATGTAATGTATATAATACTGAACTTTTCCAACGTAAATTTTTGTTGCTAACTATATATTGTTAAAATGTAATTTCCGTATAGTTTTATACCTCCTCCTCTCGGCCGTATTTTCGAAGCACCGGTAGAGGTAATAGAGTTTCGTTGTCTTGTTCAAGAATTTCAAAATACATTTATGCAGTAGGTATTTATTTACCTAAAATTATTGGCTACATGATTCCTCAGATCAAACTCTACCCGTATGGTTTCTCATTGTTCTTCCCTAAATAGAGTTAGCTGCCGCGTGTCAATCCAAGCCGTTTACGTCGCCATTAACATAACCTAGCAAATTCCATAACCCTTATTAGACAAGGCCCAGCGTGGCGTGGTATCTCAGAAATGTTACATTTTAGCGCATGCGCACGTCGTGGACATTCTAATAATAACTAAATCGAGTTGGTTTTTCATTCGATTCCATTGTATTCGGAAAATAATGCATAATATTATGCTACCTACCACATAAGGTGCAACATGATGCAATAGGATATAAATAAATGTGAATCTGATTTTATTTTTTTAAACAGCTTACTGAATTCGCAACGTAACGGAACGATGATTCATCATGCTGAAACATATCTATAGCTACTAACATCACACCCCATGCCTACTTTTATTTGGCTTGCTATTGAATCAGGATTGCAATTCGGGACAATGCCACCAGCACTTGGGTACACTGGCAACTGAAAATAGTCTTGAATATTTGATTTACGTGACAGCCTGTAATGTTCTGTAGGTTGTCCAGCTGTTGTATGTAGTAGTTATTTCTATAACTGTACGTCCTTACATTATAATAATTAATTGTTTAGTTGATGACGAAAGTAGCCGTTAAAAACAATTAAGCTCGATATACTCAACGAATTACCACAAATTTCTTCGAAAATCTGATTACACGGTTTCATAATACTCAGATACACACCTCCTGTGCTATCAGCCGCTGTATTACAGCTAGCAACTTCTTAGGCGGACCCAAGTTTGTAAATCCAAGGTTATGCCAGGATGGGATTCCAATTTTAAACATAATTCAATATGCCTAATCGAAATGCAGAAATAATTAGAAAAAGCAGAGTAAAGAGAGTGACAGTATAGGTACCTGATATCTCCCTGGCCGCCGCCGCCAGCACGCACGTCACTAATATCACCCCAGTCGACAACATCTCATGCGCTCTCAGGAACAGCAAAAAGCAGACAAAATGCCTGAAGCTATCTCTACCCCCAAGTTACACTGCTAAACCCGCCATTAGACGAAACTACAAGATATCTTCAGTTCAACTTCAGTCAGCAAAAGCACTTAGTACAGTCAAGTCTCATTTCCTGAAAGCTGGCTGAAATCTGAAGTGCAAGTTGGATCTAGCTTAACACTTTAATTATGCAATTCAAATCATAATTAAGAAAGTAACTCCAACAGTTAAAGCCTATAGATTTTCATCTGAAGCAATTTACTCTTAGTTTGTCGCCTTATATACACGAGTCTACGAGTTAGAACCCTCGGATTACACCGTGATCATCTCTCTAAGCGAATGAGGACTGGAGCCCCGCACGCACTATTCAACTATATATGAGTACCATAAATGTATCATGACGCGTGGTCGGCCAGCACATACTACCTCAACAAGTCGAAGGTTCCGTATACGTTAACAGACTCGAACCGCAAACTGATCAACCATAAATATCTACGGAATAACGAGGGATATAATAATGTTTAATTGCATAACTTGGAAGCTTTGAAAGGTTTTCACATTCGTTTGTTTAAAATATAGCCTATGTACTTATGTAAGTATAATAATATCATAAAAAATCAAGAAATGTTATGTAAAAATGTTTATGGGTGGTCAATTTTCAGCTGCAACTTTTTTTGTTACCTAAATACTCAAACCCATTGCGAAGTATAATTATCTTATCTTCTATGGTAAACTAGGATAGTGTTTTCGGAAGTCGGACAACGGAACTCTAGATCTATTTAAAATTATGCGAACTACGGCGTCCGCGCCCAAGGACCCGATTGTATTCGTCACTCGTCCACATTAGGATCGGGATCGCACAAACTTTTGTGCATTATACAATTTACATTAACTTCCTGAATAAGTATATCACATATACAAAACATATTTTATTTTCGCCATACTTTGTATCTGCGTACAATCCAATATTCAAAACACTCCATAATAACGTAATGAAAAGATGTCAATTTACATACTCGTATTAGTAGGCCTTTTTTGCGTTTCTATACATAAAAATTATATATAAAAATATCTATCTATCTTTGTAAGACAAAAACAAATAACTTGCCTATTGCACAATTAAATTGCAGTTTTAACGTAATGTAGAATCCAGGCTTCCTCGATACTGACTTTGCCTCGTGAGGAATCCGACAAAAAATGTTTGTAGTACTTAGAATAAAACGAAGTCTGCAAAATATACTATAAAAAAATATGGTTGACGCGTTAGTGGATATTGCAATATAGCGATATTATGTATAAATAATTGTGTTTAGCAGTTAATAAAATATGTTTTACATTTTTATTTTATTCATTTTAACATAATAGCACAGTGTCGCACTGCTCGGCAAAGACCTCTATTTGCCCTCGTATCTGTGTATAACATGGTCTGCCCCGACCGGTGGAGTCGATGCCGGTCTTGCTGTGTGAAGAATTTTATAGAATGCAAACGTGCGCAAACTCACGGTTTGCATGCAGCGGCATTTAGGATAATTTAGTAAGCTCATACAGCCCAGACACAGAAAGAAATAAAATATAGAAAGGGTACCGAAAAGCTTGCGTAAAACGATCATGCGTAAATCAAACATGATAATATTTTTTCGTACATTTTCAAATTGAATTTGCAGTGTTGCACCAGTGGCGGAGTGAGTTAGCAATCTAAATATAACCATTGCTATACGATTGCTATATTTTTGTTATGCAACTGGATTGGCATTTCTCTCACACAATCCTGATAGCCTCTATGTTGATATATCTCTGATGTTTTAGTTTTCTCTGTCAAAGGCATACATAACTAAGTACTTAACAAGTATACTTTGTATGTTAGAATATGTTAAATAACGACAAAATTAATGAAGGAGATACATATTTTTAATAGTTAGTAAGTAGGTAATTGAAAGATGAGAACGGGAATTCAAATTATGACATAATTAATAAGTATGTTTAAACTGAGAATGCGTAGCTTATTATAAGTACAATAATGGTGGATTCAGTATACAAACAAGGAAGTAGGTATCATAAATCCAATTATTATGTAAAAGAAAATTTTATGAAGATAACCATAGGTAGGTGTACTTACTCTCTGTTTCTCGCATACAAAAGACATCAACGCGCTCAAAGCAATTTTGCTGTCAACTATTAAAATGTAATCTAACTATTATAAAACTGTAAATGAGCCATGTTTGTACATCGGAGACATTTTTGAAAAACTAAGGTCTTCCCTAACTTTCGTGAGGAGCATTAGGCCATAATCCACAAAGGGGGCCCGGTCCAGAACGGTGGATAACATGCTTTCAAAATAATTATAGGGCATATTGGTTTACTCACGATGTTTTCCTTCACCGAAAAGCGAATGATCATTATTACCGTACGTATGTTTAACAAGAAAACATACCTAAATACCTACGTGCCTGTACTGGGATTTGAACTCGCAATCCTTCGTTTGGAAGGCAGAAGTTCGCCCACTAAGCTATCACGTAATTTAGAACAATTATACTAATATTATAATAATTCACATTATTGTAATAAATTATAAAGGCCAATAAATCATAACCATTATTAATAATATTCGCATAATTAGTCAATAAAAATAATGATACAAATCAATTACCAATTCACATCTGCTAAATAGTTTTTGTAATCAGTGTGTTCAATAGAGACGTGTTGATTTTTGCGTTGTGATTAATTTATTGCTGTTACCAATAACGTCGTTGTTATGATAATGCCAGGCTTACATTATAGTTTACTTGTCAAATCAAAGTATTATTAGAGGGTTTTTTATGTGTATAATATTATGTAGGTAGGTACCTAGATAACTATGTATTATGATTGATTGGTGGATGATACGGTACCTCCGAAATAACTCTGGGTCCGATTATTAATAGTTACGTATAACTCTACCAACATTATACAATAACACAGTTTTACGACAAATGTCACAAAAATACCATATAAATTATAGTGTTTTATTCCAATTGATCAAGCACATAAACTCCAACCCCCAGTAACGTCACCATCGTGCAAAGTTAGTAGGTAACTGTGTTTGGGCATGTTGGATTTCTTTGTTTTTTTATTTCAGGCGTTTCCGTTCGCTCGGGTAAAAAAAAACTGTTTCAGTAAAAACAATCCTGGGCCTGAAAGAGATACGTGCAAATCCACTTCCTCAAGGTAGTATGTTTCTGTTGTGATCGAATTTTTCCACATACGAGATACTATGTATCTACTTATTTAATTAGACCGGTTACGGCAGGTAACACAGATTACCATGAACACAGAAATACGTAGATTAGCCACATTGAATTTCTTCAATTTGTTAGTTTGTTATTCTTTAATTATTGGACAGTTGAAAAACTATGGCGTACGTTTAATTTTATTAAAGTACCTACCTACTACTACTAATATACCAACTTTGATTTCCCTGTCTGTGAGATACTTTATTTTCGCGCATTGGGTCCAGGAACAGGCAACATTGGTATATTTACACGTGACCACTACTATCTTATCTGGTCGCAAGTGACGATGTGGTCAAAGGATATTAAGAATTTATAATTTTTGTAATTTCTACACCTCTTTAGATGCCACAAATACTCGACGACGTAGTGTCCGTAGACCGCGCCCGCTCCTATTAGTACAAAGTCTGTCGGGCCAGCTAGGTAAATAATAAAAACAAAACACAATCGTGTTTTCAAGGCGCAAGTTTAAAATATCGCTGATCTACCTACCTAACCTACACGTTCCATGCGTCAGATTAAAATGTCTGCGGTTTCACCCACTTTGATAATCTATCATAACGTCATAACAGCGCATGCCTTATTTAATCACTACCATAAACAAGCCAATATAATTTTATGTATGACTGCACAAAATAAAGACGGCTTCCGGCGTTTTATACAAATTATTTCAGTATAAGTATATACAATTCATCAGCGGCTTATCGTATGATTAATCTGACACTCTTGCCTAGGTCACACTATTAGTGTAGCACATACAACTACACACAATTTAAACACTAAAAATCATTGACCTAATGTTTTGCCGAAAACGTATTATTTTCAAATACGTAGGTATTCAGCTGCGAGGACAAAATTGTTAGGACACTGATCTTCAATCTCTATCGACAGATCCTTGCTGTCACATTGTCATCGGAACTTAATAAGCGTCCATTTTAACTCAATGGAACTATAGAAACTGCATCCAAATTTCACCTAGACAAAGTATTACCTATCTACAGTAAATTAAAAAAGTGTGTGTTGGCACAATACGTAGGTACTGTTATCTAACTGGTCCAATGTACTTTTTCGTTTGATAAAAATAGGAACCGGCTATTTACTAAAATCTCAGAGTTGTTTTATGGGGTTTCACCAAAACCGATATGGTAAAGTCCTCACGGCAAGGTCATTGCCGCTTGTCGACATTGGCAGCCGCAGTTAGGCCTAGACCTTCTGAATCCTGTTAATTTTACTTGTGAATTTATTTCTTAATGAGTTACAAAACGCACTAGTCTCTTAAGTCTACGGGGTTTTAATTGAAAATGCGCGCACGGAGTGCGGCTTGTTGCGCTGCATGCTGAAGTTCCTGGGAAACTAAGTAGTACGACGTGTGCGCTGGCGGGCTTTTAGACATCGCTTTGTGGAAGGAAATTGTACACACATGTTCAATAAATAATTTAACAAGATTTAACAATTTATAATTATTAAGACGGTGAGGGTCTTACCACAAAAGTTTACATCAGAGTTAAACAGAAATTTCTTAAATTTCTCTGCACAAAATCGTCGTCTATCACTCGCGTTTCCTTTCTCAATCCTGGCATTCCTAATTATTTTACTTGTAAATTTGTTGAGTTAGAAAAAGCTAGTGTTAGACGTCGATTTGTGGAGAAAATATCTAGACTCATCTTGTTAAAATGTTTTGTGGTAAGACTCTCAACGTTTATCCATTCACTACGCTAGGGATTAGGTTTGCAACAGAAAAAGTAGTTTTTACCCTCATGTTTTAAGGCTTAGGTATCTTCTCTATTCAATGACGAAGGGCAAAAATGTTTATTGCACGCCGCAGTATTGTTCGTATTTTCACTAACAGATCTATGTTGTAAAATGTATGCTGAATATAAGAGACACTTTTCAAAACTGAAAACTCTAATTATCATTGTAAGTAGGTAGGCAATAATACCGCACTTATAGGTACAACTCAAAGAAATCTCATTAAAAAAGAGACGAATAAAAACATTACCAAAACTTAACATGTAAGTAGGTCAATCGTGTACTATCCTACGTCCAAGTACGAGTACAAATAATTATTGACTGTGCTATACCTACGGAGTTACGTTTATGAATAAAGGTTCCGTATGTTTGATATGTCTGCAGACCCCCTGCAAGATTAGAATATTAGATATAAAACAGGTAGGTAGGTATAAAATGTAATTTCACAGTAATATACTAAGGTTGTTTTAACTGCGCTATTCATTCTTGTCATTTATGGTGGCCGCCATCAAAACCGTGGGTACCTATACCTACCTCCGTAACCAGTTACGAACTAAACAGCGTATTATATACCTAGCTACCTACTTATAATGAAGCATGCAGTAGATACAGGGCAAGAGTCTGTACATATTTTTATATTCCAAATAATTGGACAGATACGTAATATAAGCTGCCTACTAAACAATAAGTAAGTAGGTAGGTATGTCTATTACATATTATAACGTTACATATTGTAAATGGTATATTTATGTAACTGTTGAACCGATTACAATGCATTTTTTACTGTGGTAGCTTGTTCTTGTTTTTTTTCAATATTTTAATTATATTAGGCAGGAACCACGCTATAGAATAAACTATTGTTGGTAGAGAACGCGCCGGCAGGCATCACTAGGCAAAGTAGGCCAAAAATGAACTAAGTGACAGGCAACAACTAAAACGTACCATGCTAAATAGAATCCATAAAGACATAATGGAGTAAAAAAATCAAGAAATACAAGTTATTTAAATAGTTGAATTAAGTAAACAAACTGACTCATTTCAGGAAATATTATCGTGAATGTGCTCGACCTTTTTTTAATTAGGATTGACTTAATTCTACATACCAGCCGCCAGTACCTACGATATTAGCGTTACAACATGGCCGATAGCACCATGCTTGTAAATTAGTAACCTATGTAGGTACCTTATCATGTACTACTAATAATTTAGGATTTATTATAGCGCTAATAGACCGAGGGAACGTAGTGAGCGAAGGTCTTCATTTTAGCTTGCTGTTTTTGCTTTTTTCCGTATGTACTCGTATGTTTGTTCCGTCCGGGCTACATACAGGTCGCATTCCTCAACCGATTTTTACAATATTTGGTAGGTATACAGGTTCTTTGATTTTTATTGCTTTTTGTCGAGAGCTGTTTTTATAGGGGGGAAAAGAGGGGAAGTTTGCTGTAGCGTCATTTATTGGCCTAGAGTTATGATATTTGGTGATAACCTTTAATTATTAAATTCTGAACAAGTTGATAATACCTATTACGTGAAAAATAATTTTAAATATGGGGGAAAACGGAGGCAAAAAGGGGGGATGCCTATCACCATGATATTGGCTCTGATCGCGAGGTCTACTGCTCACAGAACCACTAGTATACCTAATATCATCTCAGAACAATTACTCATGTAACTAAATCTCAGTACCTATCATTCACTAAATTATTAAGTAATATAAAATGTTTCCTATTGTGTTTAGGTACCTACCTACTTACTATTTATATTTTACATTAAATAATAAGAATAATGTTTACGACTGCTCAGAAACCACGCTCCTATACATAGGTATAAACATTATTTTTATGAATAATAATCAAATGTTTATACCTATGTATAGGAGCGTGGTTTCTGAGCAGTCGTAGACCTGCTACGAAGTTCGTAGCGCTATCCACATGGTATTTGCGGTATCTATGATTGGTATATTGTATGTAATGTAAGATACCTACTTTACTTTCGCTCGAACCACATCATTTTTCCAGAGACAGAAAAAAGGGCATTGTCGAAACCTGCTATTATTGAAGAAACAGCCAGGTCAGCACGAATATAATAATTACTATACCTACTTACTTATTCGATGTTTACTGAGTGTGAAGCTGCTAGAGCGTAGCGAAATTGGCCCTGGGCCAGCGTGGTGGAATATGGCCATTTCCAAGCGAAGACCTAGCACGAGAGCAACACGTAAACTGATGATGTAAATAGGGAAGATCAAAATGACAAAAGAAAACGAGATAATACCTTGAACGGCACACAATATCCCACACGCCATTCGTGAACTTATATAACAGGTCCTGTTTATTATTAACTACCTACCCATAATATTTTATGGTTGATTAATGAGCTAACGATTCCGCATAAGTAGATAATTATGGTTTATGTACGTGGAAGTACAACTAAATTTAAAACTTGAAAATAAAAGCATATAAATGCCTGATTATCTTATAATATCATCTAGTGATTATATTATTGACGGAAAATGTTAGCACGTAGAGTAATATTGTACCACCATATTAGCTACGCTACGGTGTTTACGTTACAAAACGGTTCGCGATACGCTCTCTGAGGCGAGTAAGTAAATAAATAGGAAGTACATAATCGTCTGCTTACGGGTAAAAGCAGTTAAATGTCAAACTGAGTAAATGGCATTTTAAAGTTTACGTTATAATTGGCCCTTGTTAAAACTCATGAATTAAAAAGTCAATTGTTGCACTGAACACCCTACTTTTAAGATTTACTGTTAATTAATATTTTGTAATAGTAAAAACTTTATTTAATTGAAATAAATTGGAGCAGGTCGGTATTTATCATGTTTTATCTGTAATTAGAAAATGTGTGCTATCTTCTGAATTAAACGCTACAAAGTACTGATTTTGGTCCAGTATATTTCCATACAATACCCTAGACATACTTTTGTTTTGGAAATGTTATTTTTGCAGACATTACTCAAATTAATGCATATTTAGTTTTATTTAACCTATTTTACCTGTATAGGTTTATTTACAGTAAGTCACTTATACAACGAACTGCATACAAACTTGAGTATTGAATTTACAAGAAGCTCATTGTTTATTATCCACGAAACAATGCTAAATGAACGGAATATGACATTATAAATGAAACCAGGCATTTATTGAGTAAATTAGTAACCCTAACACACGACAATAAAAAAAATATAATATTTATTCGGTTTTACTTGTTTAGTTTTACATTTTTAAGGTATTTATGACGTTTACACACTGTTTATCTCGACAGCCATTGGTCGTAGCGTTTATTCGGTTTTACCAGCAAATAGAGCATGAAAAATAACATACAACTGCATTTTTAACTCGATTTACTAAAAAAGTGCATTTATCTGGTTTTACCCGTAAGCAGAATAAATAAGTAATATTAAAAAACTAGTTCAGTAGGCATCTAGGTAAATACTAGGTATGTTCTTTGTTAGGGCTTCCACACATAGGTCTGTGCTAAACGATCGTGTAGATACTTGATATTAAGGTTATAATGCAATAATTAAGACAAGCCATAACTTAAAAAAAAACCTTTGTCTACCTTACTGCATACCGGTACTGTATATCAAAGTCAACTTCAAACAAAACGACAGTTAAATTGACTTGACATTGACAACACAACTATACTAACTACTACTTGGTCTGTGCAACTATACCACCAACTGTTAACTTCTGCCCGGCCGCCGCCGTTTCGATCGTTCGGTCGGTCAAGACCGGTTCGGTCGGTGGATCGATCTTGGATTACTGCCTATCGTTCGATCGATCTCCAACCTGCGTGTCTTTATAAACCAATCCACAGATCGGTTATTGGCACATTTGACCCTAAAATGGATTGTGATATCAATCCCATACCTATAGCAAAATTTGGATTAGGATTGAATCATACACGATACAATACTGAATCGTGACTTTGATTATTATGTAAATAATCCACTTGACTACTTGACCACGAGGATTCTATTGTGAAATTATGATACTGAAATAATAAAATATTTGACACTGGCTAAATGCACAAACCGTGCGAAGCCATAACTAAACTAAAATAAACATATAAATTCTCCAAAAAAATTATACATCTTTTGACCTTTCAGCTATGACCAAAGTTTAGAACTTAGTTCAATTCTGCACAATTGATTGGTAAAAAATGTTATAAAAGCAATTCCAGTAAAATGGCTGTATACGCAGCGCATCTGACCCGCACCTTGCAAGGGACCCCGTCCGTGTTCCAAGTGGCTGCGCAGGAGGCACTGGGTGCTACCGTGAAGCCCGCACTTCGTAAATTTATAGAGGTAAGAAGTACCTACATATATAAACACTTCGCTTTCTCAGTGCTTTTATATACTTTGGTAGGTACCTATCTAAAAGTTGACAAAGTTGTTTAGATAGTAGGTACTTGCAACAGGTCGTATTTATCTAATAAAAAAGTATTGTGGTTTAGTGCTCAAAAGCTGAAGAGTTCCATGTCTAAAATAAGTTTTATTAAGACAATCTACTTCCATGGCTGACATGCTGTACTTCTGCAGTACCTGGCGGCCGCACACGCGGACAAGTGCGGCTGGTGCATCCCCTGGTTCGACGAGCTGTACCTCCTGTTCGACTGCTGTCTACAATACCACTACCTAAAGCACTATGGTAAGAAAAAAATTAATTCCTCATGTGGATGTCTACATTATTTAACTTGAGGGCTTGGTGATTTCTTTGTATATTATCAAATTATGTATAACTCATGTTGGCGTGAAAGTAATACTCTCCATAGGTATTTGAATTAGTAAAAAAAATATTGGTTGCATCCGATGAGCTAACTGTAAGCTGCACGCCTGTAAACTGTTGCAGGTCTGTTTCTCGCAGTGCTTGGGTGAACCATGGGTATTTCCTATGTAGAATTATTATTTTTGCTTTCTGCTGTTTCCAATTTCCTGATTCGCTCGGCTCAGGATCTACTTAAATGTCATTGTGATTTTGTTTTCTAGCCGCATCATTTTCGGAAAGCTTCTACGGTTTGCTGCGCGTGCCGCTGTCTCTGCCCGGTGAGTTCGCGTCGGGGCAGCGGCTGCCGCCAGCGCTGGAACGAGCGTCGCTGGTGCTGCTAGTGCTGGCGCCGTACCTGCGGGACAAGCTGGAGCGGGTGGTGAACCGCTGGAGGGAGGACGATGAGGACGGCCGGTTGGGGAAGGTACGAGTGCACTGAAGCTCACTTGTTTAATTTAACATCACCCGATCTTATTGATGTATTTATCAATGAACTCGGCTTCTAATGTGAGTCATCTTTCCATTCCACACCATGAGCCTGTTCACAAACCTCGCACGAGATAGACAATCTGATTATACTAACTCAAAAGAGCCCCTGCTTCAAACGGGTTCACAATGAAACTTGTGTCTCCACAACGCCCACACCTGACACTGGCCCTACCCGGGGCTCCCCCAGGCCGGCGCCGGCCGCCTGCGCCGCGCCGCCGTGCGCGTGCACGCGGCGGCGCACCTGGCGGCGGCGGCGGCGCGCCTGGGGCAGCTGGCGCGGTACGCGGCGGGCGGCGCGCGGAGCCCCGCGCCGGCGCTGGCGGTGCTGGGGCTGGCGCTGCGGGACGCGCCGCCGCGGGAGGCCGACGCGCCCTCCTGGACCGACCTGCGCCGCAGTCTGTGCGCCGGCCGGCTGGGGTGAGTCTACTGGACCGATGGCCATTTGAATTCACACGGTTAGTTGCAGGTGTAGTGTAAGATTGTGTTGTGTGCATGACAGTAAGGAGTCCTTTTCATGGAAGATCTCTATAACCTCTAAGCCTTTGCACTGTCATTTGGCATTGAAATAAATGGGATCGATTGCAATAATAACCACAGTTACCATTTTTAATATCAAAGTCTAACATTCATTACAAACAGGCCCGGCTTTTACCAGATGTTTCTATCACTGAACTGTTGTTTTAGTCAAAACGGTCTAGTTCTAGTACAGTTGTAAGTTCGTGTTGGTTGTGGTCCAGAGAGGCGACGCCGACGTTCCCGATGCTGGGCCGGGGCCTGCTGCGGGCGGCGGAGTACGGCGCCTTCTGCGTGCAGTTCCTGCGCTGGTGGGAGGCCCGCGCCGCCCCCGCCGCCGCCGCGCTGCCCCCGCCGCCGCCCCCGCCGGTGAGTACGTACAGCTCCCCGAGCTGACCTCGCCGAGTCCTCCACTGAGTCCTCGAGCGTTGCTCCTCTATTATTCTGGTGCACTACTCTATGCCACCCGATTGTAGCTCCCCAGGCTGGTCTCATTATTTCTCCGGTTCTATCTTCCCAGGCTAGACTCCTCTTTTCCTCCACTTCACGTTTAATAACATAATTCTCCTACTACTCTGTGCATTTGCTGACACAATAATGTTTACCGTTGAACTGTTACAGAGAGACGAGAAGGCAGTCCGCTGGAAGAACAGGTGCCCGCTGTGCCTACAGACCTGGAAGATACCCACCGTGCTGCCCGTCTCCGGGTGAGTCGGCTTATCCTTGTAGGATCATGAGGAGTCACTGAACTAGTTCTTACTAGTTCTTATGCTGACGAAACTCTTGCAGGTACATATTCTGCTACGTGTGCATCTCACGTCACGTGCGTGCGTCACGCGCGTGTCCCGTCACGCGCTGCCCCGCCGCCGAGGCGGAGCTGGTGCGCCTCTACGTGGACTGACGTCACGCGCGTGTCCCGGCACGCGCTGCCCCGCCGCCGAGGCGGAGCTGGTGCGCCTCTACGTGGACTGACGTCACGCGCGTGTCCCGGCACGCGCTGCCCCGCCGCCGAGGCGGAGCTGGTGCGCCTCTACGTGGACTGACGTCACGCGCGTGTCCCGGCACGCGCTGCCCCGCCGCCGAGGTGGAGCTGGTGCGCCTCTACGTGGACTGACGTCACGCGCGTGTCCCGGCACGCGCTGCCCCGCCGCCGAGGCGGAGCTGGTGCGCCTCTACGTGGACTGACGTCACGCGCGTGTCCCGGCACGCGCTGCCCCGCCGCCGAGGTGGAGCTGGTGCGCCTCTACGTGGACTGACGTCACGCGCGTGTCCCGTCACGCGCTGCCCCGCCGCCGAGGCGGAGCTGGTGCGCCTCTACGTGGACTGACGTCACGCGCGTGTCCCGGCACGCGCTGCCCCGCCGCCGAGGCGGAGCTGGTGCGCCTCTACGTGGACTGACGTCACGCGCGTGTCTTTAGTTGCCGTAGTGTCCTTTCAGTGAAATAATTTTCAGAATCGGTTCAATAGCTTCAAAGATTAACCGCTAAAAACAACATCACACACTTTCCTTTTTGAGTTAGTATAGTGAAGATTGACTGAAATCAAACTGGGTTTGATCGGTTTATAAGACTGTGTTGGGTAAGGTAACTAGGGTAAAGGTAAATAAGAATTGTTTTAGTAATCGAATTATACTACTGATTCTATGTGATGATAATTAATATTATTGATTATGGTAGGTTTTTGGTTAGATAGTTCAATAGCATTCCTCTTTATTAAAATAAACATCTACATGTACATACATAGTGATAATTATTGTTGTGAAATTAAATTGTTAACAATTAAGTAAGTAATTTATTAATCGTTATTAGTGAAAATAAAGACTTGTTTCTTTATATTTAATTTATTTTAGTATACCTAATACCTATTTACTTATAATTAAGTATGTATAAAATTTCTACAAATTGTTCTTCCATGTAATAAATGTACCGATTATTATGATAATATACCCATGATTACGATTATTATGGAAGTATCTACATAATATTATTATTATTATTAATATTATCCGACGCCCGAAACGAATATGTATAATATTAAATACAAAAATGTTTAAATGCATTTCTTTCTACTGTTGTAGTAGGTATGTAGAAGTCGGCTAGTACATGACTTCAAGTCACTGGACTATGTATTGTAATCACATTATATTAAGTTTTAACAAAAATACTCACACCAAAAACAAATAACATCTTGGTATTGTCTCTCCAAGAAGAGCAGATTAATAAACAATAATAAATGGTCTACTACAAGAAGTAGCTGACAGGGCCGGCGCGAGGATAAAAAAGCCTAGGGCGCCAGCCGTGGCACGCGACGTACTGACGTAAGCTGTCAGTGTCTGCGAGATAATGTGGTGTGTCGGGCCATAGGCGCCTCGGCCCGTCGGCCTTCCAGGTGGAACTGCTGTATTTAGGGGGAGCTATTAGGAGCATCTAGTCGCAAACTCGTCTAGGGCGCCAAGTTTGCTCAGGCCGGCGCGGGCGCTAACATCCTACAAGTACTCGATATCATTGCTAAGAACTCCATTCACGTAGTTATGCGCGAGCTGGCGCCCTCCCGCGGCGACCAGCGCCACGCGCGGCGCCGCGCCCAGGTGCAGGACCGGCGTGTAGGGGGGGGCGCTGGCTTCCAGCGCGGGGAGGGAGGCGAGGAACTCCCGCAGCGCCGCGCGGGAGGGGAAGGCGCGGTCGCCGTACAGCGAGTGGCCCGCGGGGGCGGTGACCACCTTCCAGGGGAGCGGGGTGTCGAAGTAGCCGCCGTCGCCCTGGAATTTGGATAAAATAACACTCATACATGACAACACAGAAAATCCTAATAATCTGAAATGTCGGAAAAATTTTATCCATTTCGTTCAAAACTGCTACTCCGCGCTAGATGGCGCTATATTAAATCTCGGGTACGTAATAGTTTCGAACATGTTTTTCTATTTTGTTTTTATAATATAGGCACGACTATATCTCTTTTTTGTAGAGAATTAGCTTAAAATGCAACATAATTTGATAATAAATTGAATAAAATGCAGGTACTAGACTCTTAGCTACCTCAAAGTTAGAGACGGCATAATGGTTCCCCCTCTTGGCCGTGACGACGGAGACGAGGGCCCCCTGCGCGTTGACGATGGGCGCGCCGGCCACGTACAGGTTGGCGGACTCGAAGGTGGGGGCGCAGCGCCACTGCGCCAGGCGCCCGTCCGCCGACGTCAGCAGCAAGCGCTTGTTGCGGTTTATGAACACCTGCGCGAGGCGGGGCCGGGAGGTCACCAGTGTAACTAGTACTACTAACTACAAATGGCGGGTATCCGAAAATGAGACGTTATTGAATTTGTATTTTTTCTTCAACTTTGTAACTACTTCCTTGGTGGAATATTCGATAATCATTGAGTGTTCGGTAACGTGCACGAGTATGGGCAAATGCTATAAAGCCGAAAAGCGTGTCATTTCGAATGTTTTCCAAAACTCTCAGAAAGTTTCAGCACAAAATCCACCACTTTACTGAATCGCGATTTTGACTGTAAATTGACTTGACTACTTGACCACGAGGATTGCTATTAATGCTAAGACTTTCCTGTTGTAGAAATACTAGCGACTATCTAAGTACAGTAGTACCCAACTTATAAGGCTTACCGATGTACCTGCGCAGAAGATGAATTTTCAAAGCGCGGGAAATGCTATTGACCGCTATTGGTCGGCAGCCGCAGCCATCTTAGCGATCGCCGCGTGGCATGAGTGAGATGGAACTAACAGCTGCAGTGTATTATGAACCTTATAATAGTGATCATTACAATCAACCTAAGGATTGTAAGTTAAAGCATTCTTTCGTTAATCTTCGGACCATACTTTCTTTTCTGCGCGAACGAAGATTCACGACGCGCCATATAAGTTGGGTACTACTATATCTACCTTGTACCTACGCTCTACAGCCTAACCAATTATTACGTAATGCGTAGTTCGCATGTAGGGAATGTGATGGACAAAAGACGATAAATAACCTCATAATTTGTATTAGGTACCAAAATAAATTCAATGATCTTTCTGTGACAGACGGACACTTGAGTAAGCGCCGGCGGCGCACAAAACGCGGTGCGGCGACGCGACGTGGGTTCCCAACGAGTCACACCAAATCCGGTCACACAGTGACTCGTTGGAAGTTTTTTTCCCATCGAGTTACACTGTTACACAAGAGTAACAGGCTGGAAACACTTCTTTTTAAAATAGTTGCAACGTGTAACAGTGTGTGTGACTCAAAAAAGTGCTCCGGTCAACTCCAATTATATATATTTATACAGCGATTACTAGGTAGTTATAAAAAATACTTAACAACCTAACCTATCCGTGTCGGGGTGGACGGTCTTCGGTCTTATTTTTTTCTCCCGTTGTTCCACTTCCTGTTCTTCAACTGTTACTTCAACTTTTTTTATAGAAGAGTTCCCAACGTGTTACACTTGTGTAACAGTGTAACTCGATGGGTGAAAAACTTCCAATAAGTCACACTGTGACCGGATCCGGTGTGACTCGCTGGGAGTCCACGTCTTGTGCGCCGCGCCGCGGCGGTCGGAGGTGGTATGGTTATTTAAGTAGGTATTTTTCCTTTTGACGTGTAAAATCCAAAATCAGTAGCCAGTAGGTATACCTTCTCCGCGGTGGTCTCGTCCACCCGGACGTAGGCCAGCTCGCCGAGCGGCGCCAGCGCCTGCTCCGTGAAGATGTCGCAGTAGTGGTGCGTCGTCTCGGCGTGCCGCGCCACCTGCGACCAACCAGAAATAAACTATTATACCTACTGTAAACCATGATACTTGCATAACTATGATACCTGCTATAAAATATGACACCAGCTGTAGTCTGATCTGATATTCCAACTAGAAAATTACGATACCTGCTATAAAATTACGATACCTGCTACAAAATTACGATACCTGCAACAAAATTACGATACCTGCTACAAAATTACGATACCTGCTATAAAACCTGATAACTGGTGTAACGTCTGTGCGGCGCTTACCTCCTCCGCGGTGCAGGCGTGGATGGGCACGGCGCCGCCGAAGGTAGCGAACTTTCTGCCGTCTCTCTCGTGCAGCTCCGCCGGGATCGCCAGCGACTCCACCAGCCCCTTGTAGCTTTCATTCAGAACTGTCCTCGTCGACATCTTTGATGGCTACAAAAATAGTTCGCTATTTTTAATAAGGTAACACAGTAGGTAGGTACTTACCAGACCTCTACGGTTTAGGAGGGTAGGTCTAACTGTAGACTTAGAAAACCTATGTATCTACCTTTCTTCCAGTTGGAACCACCTCTGTATGTTGTATCCACCCTGTATAACAATAGGCACAGAACAGTAAGTAGGTGTATTATATACGTAGGTTATCGCAATACCATTATTGTTCTTTCAAACGTCTCTCGCGCCGTTGTATTCGTGTACCTGCGCTACCCATATCCACCTATATCTATAGTGTAGCATGGCATAGATATAGCTAGCTACAGACGCACGGGAGGGGGTGCATAGGTGAGCGGGGGGGGAATCCGCGTGGTTTCGACCAACGCGCGTGTTAGCTCTCCCATTGGTCGATTCAAGTATCGCGCTCGGTCTTGACGGACCCGCTAGCCAATTAGAAGGCGGGCTCAAGGTCTCTCGGGCGTCGGCTGAGAAAGTTCTATCTCTTCAACACTTCTTCTGTTCCTATGTTTGTAGCCTACGTAACATCTTATAACTTTACTTGTAACTAGCATTATTAACATAAGTTCACAGTGTAACGGCCAAATTATTAACCCTGAGTACAGAGATTACAGTTTTTACCCAATAAACAGTATTTTCACTTTTAAATATCACTATAGATGGCGACCCAACGGAAGGGCCACGCCTGTGGACAGTTACTGTTATATAGTGCAAGTAAATAGTTAATAAATTACGATTCTACATACATACAGTTGAAGTGAACACTTAGACAGTGACCTTCGTTCGTGTTATTTCATTAGTACCTAGTTGAAAAGTTATCAACAATGACACGCCCGCGTCGTCAATCGAGGCGCCAGTCCGACGCTTTCGCCGACGCTAACGAAGACACTCAAGAGGAGCAGGTTCCGGCTTCGACGGTGGCCACCATGATGGCTGCCCTACAGCGCACCCAGAACGAAGCCCTCGAACGGCTTTTCGATCGCGTTCTGGAGCGGCAGCCGCCCAACTCTCCAGTTCCAGTTCAGATGACAACGGGTAACTTCGCTTCCTGCAACGCTCGTTTCTCCGGCGAGCCATCTGAATCGGTAGAAGCATTCATCGACGCTATAGAAAGCTACAAAGACTGCACGAACATCTCAAGCGACAACGCTGTACGTGGAATGTCGATGCTGCTTACGGCATCCGCGGCGACTTGGTGGCAGAGTGTTAAAAACGAAGTCACTTCGTGGAGCGAGGTCATTGACCGGCTCCGCAGCGCCTACGGGGACCGGCGTCCAGAACACCGCATCTACCAGGAACTGTTCCAAATGGAACAAGGAGTTGAGAAAACCGACATCTTCGTCGCTAAGTGTAGAGCATTGTTATCTAGACTACCTATAGACGACTTGTCTATTAAAGTGCAGTTAGACATGATTTACGCGTTACTAGACAGACGCATACGCAAAAGATTGTGCCGAGAAGAATGTCACAGCTTTTCAGAACTTTTAAGGAAAGCTCGCAGTATCGAAGAGTCTATCGAGGAAGCAGATAACTTTTATAACGCTTCCACTACACCGCTTCACCGCGCTACAGGCACATCGCAGCATTCGCAGCAGGCGCAGCGCTTTGAATCGCCTCGAGCCGCGCTCACGCCGCCTTCGTCATCGCGCGCTTCGACGCACGCGACGCAGACCGCGCCGCCACCGGCAGCGGCAGCTCCGCCACCGCGCCAGGGAGGGGTGCATCGTCCGTCGGCCGCTGCCAGCGGCGCCGATCCGACACAACAGAGCGAGAACTACACCCCCCGCGCGTCGTCACAGCAGCCGCGACCGTTCTGCGTGTATTGTAAGCATTATGGACATCTACGCGATAAGTGCCGTAAGTTGGAGGCTAGGGGTGAGTCCACTGATACTTACAATCACCCTGTCCCGATTTCTTGCTATAAATGTGGTGCTATAAACGTAACTCGCGAAAACTGTAAACAGTGCAACGATTCAAATCAGTGTTTCTATAGCGTGGACTCGGGTACGTGCCTATCGAACAGTAGCTTAGCTTCCATCACTGTTCCTGCCGGTCATATTTCCGCGATATCAACAGACACTAATGCCCATCGGGAAAACTATCTAAATAGTCATGTGTCTCAATCACGTAGTAATAAAGCGTCTCGTGACAATGTATCTCCCGTCGTGTCCGACGCGACGACTTGCAAAGCAGAATTAGCCTCAGCTGATCAGAGTTATCAAAAGTTTATTTCCGCGGGGGAAAATACCACCTGCGAGTCTGAGGAACTTGCCAGTCGCCTATCGGCACGACGACGACAGAAACAAACTTCTGTTCCGAATAATATAAATTTTCGTTGTAATAATCGAAATGTCAAAAGCTTGGGTACTGCTGATACTAGTATTACTGAACGAAAGAAATGTATAGATCGTAAGAATAACATGCATTTTTGTAAAACCATTGTTCATGCGTCTCCGAATTTTAAGGTGTCATGTAATAGGGAAGAGGTACGCACTAGTGATGTGTCACGCCATAGTGAGGGGACACGCGCTAGTGATGTAGCACGTATTAGGGATGCGAAATGTACTAGTGTCGGGAAATGTTTTAAGAGTATGTCATGTATTCAACGCAATAACGATGTAATGGTGGCAAACGCCTGTGAGAGCTTCGTCGTCCCGCCTACGCGAAACATTCTGCGACCGATTTTCAACATCGGTATTTTAGGTTTTAACGGGACTGCTCTTATCGACTCGGGTGCGAAACAATCGATTGCGGGGCATACTCTGTACAACCTCCTCGTGCGTCAAGGCCACCCCTTACGACCGGCCCGTCGAGTAGTCAAACTTGCGGACGGTAAAGCGCGCGAGGTTGACGTCCTTTTAACCACACTTGAAGTGCATCTAGGTAGGAAAACGATTCCGACTCCCTTTCTAGTACTGCCTGAGGCGCGCGACAATGAAACCTTGCTAGGAATGGATTTCTTGTTAGCAGCAAGGGTTGTTATCAATTTTTCTCAGAAATACTGGTATTTCTCTGATGGTAAGCGTATTCAACATAAGTTGCGGTTTGAACCAGATTCTCTGAGAACGTCCCGTGCGTTCATCAATAGCCTCAGAGATGATGAGCGTATGCAGCTACAACCACCTGACCAACGCTCGCGGGCGCAGCTCTCGGCTGAGCATGCACTCATCTTCCAGCCAGGGGGAGCGCCACCTTCCACCGAGCACGGCCTCAATCCAGGTGAGTATCCTCGCGTAGCCATACTTCCTTGCCGTCAGACACCAGTCAAGGTGCACGCTGCATCAGAAATAAAGGAGCCGAAAAACCTGAAGCACTTACGGACCTTTTTGCAAACCTGTTCCAGGTTCCGTAAGTTCATCTCAAATTTTTCTCAGGTGGCGGAACCACTCACTAAACTAACTAGGAAAGGTCAGCCCTGGACCTGGGGACCAGCTCAGAAGAACGCTTTTATCGAGCTGAAGAACTGTTTAACCTCAGCGTCTACTTTCAGCCAGGCTGATCCACAAAATGGGTATACCGACGCTTTCCTCCAGGGGGAGAACAAAAAGCGGAAGGTAAGACCCTCCACCCACATCATCGCATCTATCAGCTGTAGACCAGGAAATTGTCAGGGTAAGTACCACCACATCCCTGGTTACGATGATGAAGCCCTGCCATCTCCCGCTATCTCCAAGCGGCACTGCGGACGTTCGAAACAGCATATTTAGAGCTAGCCCAGGAACGAGGTCGTCCTCCTGTACTAGAGGGGGAGTCTATCGCAATACCATTATTGTTCTTTCAAACGTCTCTCGCGCCGTTGTATTCGTGTACCTGCGCTACCCATATCCACCTATATCTATAGTGTAGCATGGCATAGATATAGCTAGCTACAGACGCACGGGAGGGGGTGCATAGGTGAGCGGGGGGGGAATCCGCGTGGTTTCGACCAACGCGCGTCTTAGCTCTCCCATTGGTCGATTCAAGTATCGCGCTCGGTCTTGACGGACCCGCTAGCCAATTAGAAGGCGGGCTCAAGGTCTCTCGGGCGTCGGCTGAGAAAGTTCTATCTCTTCAACACTTCTTCTGTTCCTATGTTTGTAGCCTACGTAACATCTTATAACTTTACTTGTAACTAGCATTATTAACATAAGTTCACAGTGTAACGGCCAAATTATTAACCCTGAGTACAGAGATTACAGTTTTTACCCAATAAACAGTATTTTCACTTTTAAATATCACTATAAGGTAGGTTTATCTTTACAAAATTTATTAGTTTGTACCTACTTAGTTATTGTAATCTGAATAATGAACGTAGATTGGGGATAATTTCGCGAACCACACCCTTCTACGTAGGTAATTTGGTATAGGTAGTACCTACCTATTTCTATCGTTACTTGCGTATCATTGCATTAATGATGATAAATGGATGACAGGCAACCAAATCTGCTGATAAATAGTGTTACCTAATGGGAGAGGACTATCGTTAGATAAACGTATCTTAGGTAGGTACGTTTAAATTTATAAAAATATCTAGACTGAAAAGGTACCTAACTAGGTATTTAGTAGAGGCAATCGGTAGTAGGTAGGTACCTACCTTACCCTGCCCTATTAATAAAAAAGAATAAGTAGGTACCTACCTACTTACTGAATAGTTAACAATTTAATAGAATCGCAACTCGTGACTTAAATTTACGGTAATTATATAAACACTGTCAAAATCTATTAAATTAAGTATTTATAATGGCCGTCTCTGGGTAGGCAGAGAGATAAAATGCTCATGCTTACCGAAAATCCTTGCGCAAACAAATCAAATACAACTGCAAACTTGTGAGACACTCAATGTGTTGCTTTCTTCTCGAGATTCGGGTCTCGAATGATAAACAAATGCTTATCAGATGCCGCTGATAAGGCGCCTACGTAGCCGACGGTAGTTAGTATGTGGCGAAACGTTACTACATTAATAAATATTCATCAAATTTATATTTATTAAAAAACAGATTGATAAGATGCCGCGCTATTGAAAACAACATAGGTACCTACTTACCTCCTACCTATAGGTAAGTACTACAATAAGTACCTACCTACTAATATGCTAAGGACGGAGTGTCAATTGGATGCTAGGTGCCTGGGTGCCACCTTGTCTTTTCCGAGTTTTTGGGTTTCTGAAGCGAGAACTCTACGTAATATAATATTAATCGTAGGTAGGTACCTACGGATTTGAATATCCCCAAAAAAAAAACTTTACTTTCGTTAAAGTCGAACACTAACTTACTATTTTACTGGTCTGTACCTATGTAAGTATTACACAGTAGGTAGCTACTTAATTAAATACGTAGGTAGGCAATTTACTTACCAGTTTAGTAGGTAGGTAGAATTCTTATTATATTATATACTTACACAAAATTTAGATACTTCTTAGTTTAATTTCCGCCGTTATAAAAACATTTTCGTTCGCCTATACAAGACGATCCAATAATCATGCGCATTACTATACAGGAGTGTTCACATGCTTTGACTGAACAACTTTTGTTCTACAACTCTATTGTAGAAATTAAAGAAACGACTTCAAAACTATCGAAGCAATGTTCATAAAACTCATTAAGTGGGGCCTTTAGAAACCACCACCAAAATATCATCATTCAAATCGTAGGTACATATCTAGTATACAAGGTAGAGAACGATTAAAAAACTCGCTTGGAACCATAAACATTTATGAATATCAAGTTTTAAAACAAAACTTGTTCAGTTAAAGTACCTGAACGAGCCTGTAAAACACTGCGCACAATTATTGGACCGCCTTGCATACCTTACAAATCACTTGTCTTCCACACTCGACGTAACCACTAGAGCAAACTCGAATCTATGTACGTTCCAAAGATACTAAAAAGAGACGTGTCTGTGCTCTCGCCGACAGTCAAAATGAAAATGGGCTCTGCATCGGTCCCCAGCCATATATACCCTTTGTATTATTATAAATCCTTTGGTGGACTTCCCCCTCTTCTATCTAAACACACAGTTGAGGCAGTAATAGTTCATGGTTCGTTCCCGCTCACAGAATGAAAAACAATTTTTTCGAGACTTGGCAACATTACAAGAACTATCGTTCAATCTCAGATTAACATAAATTTTACATAATATCTTACCTTGAACTATACATTTATGTAGATATCTAAGTACATAATGAGTATGTACCTACATAAATAATAATAATTCAGCCCTGTCCCACTGCTGGGCAAAGGCCTTTCGTGAGGAGGGTTAGGCCATAATCTACCTCGGGGGCCTAATCTGGGTTGGTGGATAACATGCCTCCGAAATAATTCTCGGGCATGTTGGTTTCCTCACGATGTTTTCCTTTCGAAAAGCGAATGATAATTACGTACCAACATATGTTTAACAAGAAACACATAAGTACGTGCCCGCACTGGGATTTGAACTAGCTACCTCCGTTTTGGCAGGCGAACGTTCTCGTGTGTAGTGGCTAGGCTACCACCGCTTTAAAAACTAAGATGTAGTTTTTTCCATACCAAATTTATTACATTAAAAATACTACATAGGCGTTATTGTTCTAAGACTACATAGATCATTTATAAGTGAATTAATTCCACAAAAATATAGACTTATTTCACCCAGATGCTATCACCTAGGTGAAATGAATAAGTACTTGTACACTTTTTCCACTTTGTACGTGAACAAAGAGGAATAAACAGAATATTCTATAGGTAAGTACTTAGGTACTTACTTACATAATATAATAGCTATAGGTCCAAAGGTGATTGCTAACGAGCAGTAGAACTAATATCATAAATCAAATAATACTTCATGCTCTGTAAGGAACATAGGATATGATAAACTCGGTTGGTTTGTTCGTTTGTAAGCCCCTCGAATAAAACAAATATTATTTCAGGACCTACTCGTATCAACCTTACCTTTAAACCACGCAAAAATGCCTCTTCAAATAGATCGCACTGCATCGGCCCTATAAGGGTCAAAGTGCAGTGCACATAATCTCTAAAATACTCTAGAATACTCTAGATAATGTTTATTGGTCAAGGAATAAAGGGCTCCAACTCCGTTCCACGTGGTCCGAACATTGCATTGAGGCCCACGCTCTGCTGTTTGAAGCTTTGTGGTAGGTAACCAAAAACCATGAGAAGTGGTATTTAGGTACCTACCTTCTTTGTTCCTCAATTTGGCTGCACTGGACTTATGGCAGTGGACTGTTTGATACCTACGAAAAATACAACTTACTTGACCCAAAACTGCTTCAAACACACACCAACATAAAATAATTACAAGTAACTGACCCATGTTTTCTTGTATTACAATAAAATATAACAATGATTATTCGGTTTAATATAAAAATGCCCGAAAATAATTAGAGTAACACAAGAAACTGCGACTAACTGGATGCTAAACAAATTATACCGAAGTTAGTTTTCCTATACGGCTTATTTATATTACATTCTGATGATCTGTTATCGGTCTGTTTTCGGAATTAATCGCATCTCTGTAATCATAATGTACCTACTCTAATAGTAGGTTGGTACATTACGCACCGAGGGGACAAAGCACTGTCTTACCGTCCCGGCTTATTGAACCCAGAGCGTAACGAAGGACCCAAGTTTTAACACCCGAGCGTCGCAAGGGTGTTTTTATTCCCGAGCGGGGAAAATACTACAGCCGTAGCGTAGCGTATGGCATTGCAAAATTGCACCAAATAAAATAAGACTCGCGGCCCGCCTTCATATTAGGTACTTATAACATGTAAGTAGGAATAATATTTAGGAAGATTTGAGTTATAGGATGCGGTGCAGATCGCCCCGCCCTATGCACGTCAGCCTTTACTGTGCAAAGCACGGCCGGCATCATGCGCCAAAAGCGCACGAATTGTCGCTTAGATTCATCAGTAGGTACAATAGTACCCAACTTATATGGCGCGTCGTGAATCTTCGTTCGCGCAGAAAAGAAAGTATGGTCCGAAGATTAACGAAAGAATGCTTAAAACTTACAATCAACCTAAGCTCACTATTTTAAGGTTCATAATACACTGCAGCTGTTAGTTCCAACTCACTCATGCCACGCGGCGATCGCTAAGATGGCGGCGCGGCTGCCGACCAATAGCGGTCAATAGCATTTCCCGCGCTTTGAAAATTCATCTTCTGCGCAGGTACATCGGTAAGCCATATAAGTTGGGTACTACTGTACCTACGAACTAAGCATTATTTGTTTCTCATGACAGGTAGTGCCACGTCTGAGGGCCTATCTGACGTGGCTTAACGACTGCTAACGATGCATAACAACAGAGCCTTCGAAGCACATACTTAATTAGGTACCTACTGAAATGAGGTACCTAGGTATCTTAAACAAATGTTTTTAACTCGTTTTGGCCTATTTTTTGGTCATTATAATAATTACTAACTAGTAGCATGTACCTAAGTATAATTCTAACCTAGCTACCTACTTAGTTATTTAAAAATGGATGAAAAATGTCCGCGGTTACGACACGCCCAGCATCTCATCACACTTATCACCAGACAGCCCTATTGCCCTATTATAACAACCTATTAAATCAGATCAAAATCACAAAACATTGTAGCCAACAGCATAATGTCACCTTGCCACCAAACAATAAAGTCCTAATTAGAATAACGCGCATCTTTATTCTTTGGAGCTACGGGAACACCCCGACCATAGACAAATAATATGGTATAACATCGCAAGGAAAGTCCCATTGTGTAGGCACATTCGTTTTAAATTTATTTTACTGCACAATATTTTGAAGGTTTGAGAATTTTGAGATATTTAAAGAGGGGAAAAATAGTTTCAAACACATCCTTGTATCTGTATTTTTAGAGGAATGCCCTACTATAGACAAAGCTTTCCTAGACGTGGCTTGTGTTGTTATTATCTGTGACAGAAAGCAGTCGTTCCTTCCATAGGTACTATACAATCACATTGTAGGTAGGTACTATTTGTTCGTAACATAAAATAGTAGTGTCAACTCAACTCACAATTTTATAAGCCCTATTTTATACAATAGATTAAA
Organism: Hylaea fasciaria; assembly: GCA_905147375.1. Taxonomy (NCBI): domain Eukaryota; kingdom Metazoa; phylum Arthropoda; class Insecta; order Lepidoptera; family Geometridae; genus Hylaea; species Hylaea fasciaria. The sequence goes on along the minus strand of LR990213.1, from coordinate 9,617,080 downwards.
GTTTGATTCATACTTTAATAAATTACAATAAGTAAGTACCTGAAGAAAACATTTAGAAATGGCATTAAATGCTTTCTAGTTCTTGCTGACAACGTGTTAAAGTTATACCTACCTATCTACTTTCGTGTCCGGAATAACCAGGTATAAAATGTACTCTAATGATCTAGATTCTAGTTACCAAACAAAGTGTCAATTTGATAAGTGAAATTGCAGAATAATGCCAATAACATCGTGTATTTGATAATTATGTATATAGGTAAGTATACATAATTACTAAGTTCCTATTACATTATAGGTTAATAACTAGGTAAGTACCTAGGTACCTACCGTTTGTCAACAATGACAATAGACTAAAGTAAGTACTCGTATAAGAAAATGCAATGCATTACGAATATTTGCATTTATAATAAGTTAACTAACGATTTAGTAAAACTGTAAAGAAAATACCATAATTATAGAAGGCACTTTTTCGAACGTGTTTATTTCCCAACACATTCTTAATTTATCATTTTGAACTAAAATGTCATCTCACTTATTTTGATTAAGTATAGTGCATTGGGTTAATTTCGAAAATGGGTATATTCCGAAACCTAAAAATATCTACCATACGAAACAATATTTTTCTTATAACAACTTTAATATAGATGCCACCTTGATTGTTCTCGCCGCATCAGTCGTCGCGAATCGCTAGTGTCAATGGTACGTGCGTAGCGTCCATTTTTGTCCAACAAGTGCTTTTCGCGCAATTTTCGGTAATTTGCAATAACCCCATCATAATTGTAAACCTTCGACCAGGATGCAATTAAGTCCAATTTTCAATCACTTCAGTTTAACCCCAAGATAGTTCGTAATTACCCGTATTCCAAAAAAATATGACTCAGTATTTAAAATGCTCAGTTTTCCGAATCCAGCTACATATTTAATAGTTTACTAATATTCATTACTCAATCTTTTCTTTAGTAAATAGAGGTAGAACAAATAATGGCAATAAATGTAAAACTTCTTTGAATAATTAACCAAAGTATGACCCTCAACTCATCTCATCAAAATTCCCATCTGAATTACCCCAATGCACTTATTACATTATTTTTTTCTCCCAGTGTTTCATAAGTATACTAGTATATAAATCGATGTCCGTGGTTGGTGCTATTCGATTCGTGGAACATCCGACTAGGGCATAGTAGAGCTGTATTGTATTAGTACCTATATATTTTATAGCGTCATATTATTTACAAACGTTTTCGACATGAACTGTCTTTATAGCACGGAGTCCTCGACTCCGACTGGCGTCTAGCATGGTACGTCTATTGTAGGACTAGTTTGTAGCGTCATGTAGCTCGCTACATGACGCATTCGTCACGAGCTGTCTCTGTAGACAAGTACGCAGTCAACATCGTCGGTTTCGATTGCCCTGCCTGCATTTTACACCTCAGTAAGACTAGTACATTGAACATGGCATTAGTCATGGCTGGTCTATGCACCGTGTGTGCCGACGGTCGTGCTAGCGTGTTCATCTAACTGTAGGACTGGTTTGTAGCGTCATGTAGCGAGGCATTCGTCACGAGCTGTCTCTGTAGACGAGTACGCAGTCGTGGTCGGTGCCCGCGGCTGCTCTAGCGAGCTGCACCCGGCTGCAGGCCAGCGCACAGAGGCGGGCGGACAGCGCGGGGTCGCGGTACACAAATTTGTTATTTCTCTTATTGTAGCCCACAAGTAGGATGTAGTGGCCCTTGTAGCCGCCGCCGAAACACCGCCTGAGGAATACAAATCATGTCAGTACACCTAGCTGTTTTACGCGTTTTCTCTCACACGGTAGTATTTTTATGCAGTGTGAAAAATACGGGGCATTAGAGGAAGAATTCATCGAACGTAGAAGATGGCGGAAACATTATTTTATTAGTTTAACGAACAAACGCCAGTTATCAATACATGATGAAACCATACAATTATTATGAAACCAACTGAAAATCCTCAAATTATATGAAGCAGTGCGACGCGCCATGCCTGATTTGATATTAATTGCGTACCTACCAAATCACTTTTATTTTTAAGACACAAGATATTTTAACCTAGCCTATCAATGTGTTCAATAATTAGTGAGTACTTATACCTTAATTTTCAATTGCTTTTTATGTAGATCAAGTAAAGCATCCTGCCCTGACAGAGTATTGTTAATTCAAACTATGCCATGTGAACTGACCTGAACTCCGCCTTCAACTTGTTATGCTTGCATAGATCACAGACCAGTAGCCCAGCGTCCACCAACAGTATAACGGGACCATGGTCCCTGAGATGGGCCACAAGGTCCTCGTTGGATGTGGACCCCTCCCTCACTGCAACTGCATTAGTGGCTGCCTGCTCGAATCTCCGCTGCACTCTATCTCGATCCTAAACAATAGTATTTTATTAAATGAAATTTATTTTAATCTTCTGACTGCCACAGATAATGCAAAACTCGCTCTGTACGCCAGGTCATTATTAGATGACTGTTCCAAATGATAATGAATTGTGGAATTAATAAATAAAATAGCATGTACGTAATAAAAAATAATTAAGATAGAGGTAATAAAAAAGAACAGATTATATCTTCCATTCTACACATAGAAGCAAAATTGAAGTGTCGGCTAGTAATACCAATATAACAGAGTATTACTAAATGCATAAATGAAATTATAGATATCCGGTACCAAAGAAGATATATTATATACAATTTGTATCTGGTTGTTCTACCTATCTCCGAAATGGCTTCACCAATTTTGATGTGACTTTCTCTGGCAGATAAAGGTGTGTCCGGATCGTAGCATGTGGAAAGATGTAGTATCTGCCTCCCCCAACAGGAAAAGGTGCTGTAAGTATCTACTATAGTATTTACATCCTCACCAGGTCTATGATCTTGTTGTAATATCCATGCTTCTTGTAGTCCTCGTTGACTCCTATCATGGTGGTGTACATGCGGTGGTTGATGTCGAACCTGTTAGTGTGACGGTAACTGAATTGAAACATCATGTTGCTGTACGAAGGCAGTTCTGTAATGTTTTCAATTAAACTTAGTCCAATAAAATGAACTAAATTAAATATAACAGCATACAGATAAACACACAATACATACTTGCCCTATTACTATAAAATTACAAAAAAATTAGTCTTATTCAAACGTATGAATTTTAAATGTAAAAATTCTAAGAGTTTATTCATTTTCATGTAAATCCATCCCATTCTCATTGTAGGCAAAGCATATTTACCACCAATAAATAGAGGTCAACTAACAGCTAGCATAAAATGTATAAAAAACCATAGATAATATGAAAAAATATAAAGATAAGACATCAAACTTTAATCACCTTTTCAAAAGATAGCACAAGTCAATAGTCCAGGTGGAGTGACCGAACCCCTCCTCGGCGCAGACCTCTGTGAAGTCCTGGAGGAGCCGTTCCCTCTGCTCAGGCGGCAGCAGCATCAGCACGCACGACACGCCGCAGTCCCAGTTGTACCGCTGGCGGTAGTGCTCCACTCGGTGCACAGTGTACATATTGTCTGCTTCTGCAGCAATATTGTAGTATGTATTTACATGGTTTCTGTAGTTATGTTTTGCAGATATGTTTGTACAGCAATAAATCTTTTTTTTTCTTACACAACCATCAATAAATTGGACGTAGTTTAGCAGTAAGGATCCAATCCACATTACTCTAGTTTTTCAGTAGAGCAGTTTGAAGTTTGACTGAGTATTGCCACAGTGATATTAATTTATTTTATTTTGTTTTGTGTTAAGTTAAGATTTTTTTTTATGTTTTCATTTATTATACAAGTTTCATTAACAATACTTTTTTAATGTTAAATATATTTGAATAAAAGGGCATGTGGATCCTTTTTGAGAAATGATGTTTTTTTAGAGCTTTGACTTACATCTAGTTTCTCAATAAAGACCCAAACTATAAAATTGTTGATTTGGGTACATTTTTTTAAATAAATCTATCAATTTATATAGGTAAGAATTAAAATTTATTTAAAACTTTGATAATGCTTCACATTAATTGCTGTTTTATACAAACTTTACAAAATTATCATCAATTTGACATTGAGTGTCTTTAGACAGTCATCTTAATCAGTCTTATATATTATGTTAATACGAATATTATATAACTATAATTAGTATGTACTATAAGTAAAATATTTTAACATAATTTTACTGTTATTACGTCAATACCTAGGTACATATTATTATTGTGATCAGTAATAATATTTAATTTTTTTCATTACCGGTAACTATTACAATATTAAATCATTCTCTGTTTCAATATCATCTTGGATAAAATCAAGTGAATCCCCATACCCATCGAAGTCATCCATCAGATTCACATCCTCGTGAAGAGATTTATAAAAGGCTTGGCAGTCTCTTGGAATTTGTGCAAGCATGGACTGTAAATCGTCCAGTTTGGCTTATGGTATTTCTTTTCCTTGAGGCCACAGCGTGGTAATGTCGTCTTCAACTACCTTTAACGCCTTCCCTTTCAACTTCTTTTCAATAATTAGTTCGTTAAACTCTTCTTCATAAGATTTCATATACACAGCATGTTCTTTATCCATATCCAACAAAATTTCCTTTGTTTTTAGCTAATTGGTTTTTGTTTTGTTTACAAAAGTCTTCCTGTTTACTATTTTCTTCGTCATCAAAAGTGCCAAGAAAAAGAACCCCACCACAAGTATGTAAGATGAAAAAAAAATACTTTTTTAGCACGAATAACATGGAGAAGAAAATAGTAAACAAGAAGACTTTTGTAAACGAGACAAAAACTAATTGGCTAAAAACAAAGGAAATTTTGTTGGATAAGGATAAATAACATGCTGTGTACATGAACTCTTATGAAGAAGAGTTTGCGAACTAAATATTGAAAAGAAGTTGAAAGGGAAGGCTTTAAAGATAGTTGAAGACAACATTACCACGCTGTGGCCTCAAGGAAAAGAAATACCTCAAGCCAAACTGGACGATTTACAGTCCATGCTTGCACTAGTTCCAAGAGACTGCCAAGCCTTTTATAAATCTCTTCAAGGGAATGTGAATCTAATGGATGACATCGATGGGTATGGGGGTTCACTTGATTTTATCCAAGATAATAATAATATTGAAACAGAGAATGATTGACTATTGTAATAGTTATAATGAAAAAAAAAGTATTACTGATTACAATAATAATATGTACCTAGGTATTGACGTAATAACAGTAAAATTATGTTAAAACATTTTACTTATAATAGGTAGGTACATACTAATTATTATTATTATAGTTTTGTAATATTCGTATTAACATAAAAGACTGATTAAGATTACTGTCTAAAGACTTTCGATGTCAAAATGTTGATGATAATTTTGTAAAGTTTGTATAAAACAGCAATTAATGTGAAGCATTCTCAAAGTTTTAAATACATTTTAATTCTTACCTGTATTAATTGATAGTTTTATTTAAAAATGTACCCAAATCAACAATTTCACTGTTTGGGTCTTTATTGAGAAACTAGATGTAGGTAAGTCAAAGCTCTAAAAAAGCATAATTTCTTAAAAAGGATCCACATGCCCTTTTATTCAAATATATTTAACATTTAAAAAGTATTGTTAGTGAAACTTATATAATAATATTGACATAAAAAAAATCTTTACTTACACAAAACAAAAAAACAAGATCACTGTGGCAATACTCAGTCAAACTTCAAACTGCTCTATCGAAAAACTAGAGTAATGTGGATTGGATCCTTACTGCTAAACTATGTTGAATTAGTAGACGGGTTATAAAAGAATCTAAATAAATAACTATATTTTCCCTAAAACGATCCAGGTGAAATGAATCTTTATTTACTATAAAATTCATGACTGGGTTCTTTTCTGACTAGTATAGTATGTAATGATCCACGAATATTGGATTGTTACTGCTAAATCAAATATTAACCCGAAGAAATAATCATATTTTCACTAAAACGATCCAAGAGAATTGAATCTTTTATGAGTTTTAAACTTTCTAACTGGTTTATTTGTCTGAAGATTATCTATAAAGATCCACGAAGCTTGGATCGTTACTGCTAAATCAAAATAATAACCACAAGAAATAAATATATTTTCACTTAAACGATTCAAGTGAATTGAATCTTTTTTGAGTTTAATAATTTCAAACTGGTTTATTCGTCTCAAGATTATCCATAACGATTCACGATAATTGGATCGTTATTACTGTATTAAAATACAAACTTGCCTTAGATGTGGTTTGGTACCCTGGGTGGATTAAACAGGTGTTGCCATGGTTTTTCGCTAGGATCTTTATACAGGATATAAAAGGCCACCTCAGGAATCAATTGGCATACTTAACTCGATTTTGGCAGTTTGGTGGATTGGATCCTTACTGCTAAACTACGTCCAATTAGAAAACAATAATTTTACCTAGGTACTTATTCTTGCTATATCTTGTGGTGAGCAAGATCTGTATCTACAATCATTAGGTACGTAGGTATTTAAAAAAAAGTATTAACGTGACAGTTTTTTAAAATGTTTATAAGTACCTACCTTTTAATTTAGCTTACCCTCTTTTGAAGAAGACATTATTAGCAGTTGCAGTAGTAAGTTCCTACAACAAAATTTCCTATTACATTACAACAATTCCTATTACAAAAACTGGTGAATGTTAGCACCATTTCTTGAAATTGTGTTTTAAAAACTGGACTGTACTTGACTGCAGTGTGGAGTAGAATTACAAAAACCGGTAAAAGTGTAGACAGCTCCCTAATAATTTCTTAAAACTTAAAATTGAATTTTTGTGGAACACTGATGAATCCAACCAATCTTTATTTATTTCCTCTATCTATGAACCAAACCAATCCAAAAACAGCCTATGACCTTACAAAATCCAATAGGTTACTTTACTATCCAATCCATTCCATGAAATTCCTTTCCTTCCATCCACCCAAGCAAGACCCAAATAAATTAAAAATACAAATTAATTACAAAATCAAAACAAGCTGTGCTGAGCTTTTTATTTTGTTTTAGTTATGGCTTCGCATGGTTTGTGCATATAGCCAGTGTCAAGTATTTTATTTTAAGTAGGTATTTCTTAATTTCACAAGAAAGTTACAGTAATATTATAGCAATCGTGGTCAAGTAGTCAAGTCAATTATTTACAACGTCAAAGTCACGATTCTGTAAAGTAGTGGATGCTTTACTGAAACTTCCTGGGAGTTTTGGAAAAAATGCGAAATGACACGTTTTTTGAGTTTATATCATTCGCCTACACTCGTGCACGTTAACGAACACTTAATGATATATTAATAACACTTAATATTCCACCAATATTACACATTAACACTCAAAGAAACAGATGTTTGAGAAAATAATACAAAACCAACAACGTCTCACTATCGGATTCCCGCCAAAACTCGAGTGCTGAGCTGAGTGAAAGGCATTTAAGTGACAGTGACAACTTGAACTAATTGACGGTGACTTTTCGATCGATCGACTGCTTCACTGACAGCCAGTTGCTACTGTTTTTTTAAGAGAACATTTTGATGTGTTGACTTTGCATAATTCTTGCATTTCTTACTATTATTCTCAGGCAGGGAAATACCAATATGTTTAAGGTAGATGTAAAATAATATAACAATGCTGACGCGTATGATACCGAAATACCGATATAAGTTTCGGTATAGTTTTATGATACTAAACTTTTTGCTCCAATAATCCATTTCATAGTGAGACGGAATATCATACATTTTGTGTTTTTCCTTTAGTAGGTAGGTACCTACCTACGTCCCCACCGCAAAGACCTCGCAGAGACGAAGCCGGTAGGTAGAAAGGCAATGAGATAATTTAAGGCCTGTACTTACGAAGAGTTCCATAAAAGTTATTATCTACCTATCTTACATATGTGCTAAAGTAGACTACAGTGCACAGAAGTACAGTTCAGTACAGTAGGCAGAAGACTTTTACTTTGTACTTTTATCCTAATCTTTTTGCAGTGGGGAGCCGGTGGTGAAAAGAAAACTAAGAATTATTATTTTATGGTAGTACCTATACCTACCAACCTTCAATAATTATTATCAAAGCTTGATTGATGTCTAATAGGGAGGTCCCACACAATATTGAATCGATCATAATTTATTGGATTATAGGTGTCCTTACAGTTCACTACCTGGGTAGTGGGTAGGGTAGGTACCTACTTAATTACCTACCCATAGTATTCTTAGTTTGTTTGAAAAGTACTTATTATGTTACTATGTGTTAGCTTTATTATTAGGTACTCCTATAAATAGTTATACTGAATTAATTAAGACGTTATGGCGTTTATACGAATCTAAACATTTTAACATAGACCTACCGGGTGCTTAAAAAGCTAGGTATGTAAAGTTGTATGACAAGAGACCAGTCAATCTGGGGGCACGGCAGTGCCCCTGCCAAGTCGAGCAAAACAAAAGGCACGGCCGTACTATCCTTTTCTCGAAGCGATTCGGGCCATTTTCGACCCCCTGTAACCTCGTTATGGATATAACTAGAAGCCTAAATTTTTAGTGTCCAAGAGGGTATCACGTCTACAGATAATAATCCAAATTACATCAAATTTGAACCAGCAGTTTAAGAATTATTGCAAGTCAAAGTTCCTTAATTTTGCTGCCCACTGACTGACTGACTGACTCGCCGATCATCAAAATTCTAAGGTACTTCTAGCCGTCCCACAAGTTTCTAATTTTGAATATAGCTATTGTTTAGCATATAAACCATGGAAAAATTCTGACATTCGGTAGTTTTCATCCCGTTTTCTAGATATATAATCTGCATAAACAACTTTGTATTCCTATATAAATCCCATTAAATTGTATGTGATTACAAAGTTACTTTTACAGCTCATAATTAGACTTCATTGAAATTGAATGAAATGGGTAACAGGGGTTAAAAATGAGAAATGGCTTCGAGAAATTCGACAGTTGAGCGCTTTTTAAAAACTTCCACGATAGGTACACCTATCGCAGATAGAGAGATACAAAGCCCTATACTATACCTACCTACCTACACTTTTATAGGTCGAACAAGTTCGTTACCTAGGTAGGTACATTAAAATAGGTACCTAGGTACCTTATACCTAATACGCATCTGTGGAGACGCAAAGACACTCGTTCATGATAATCTATAAGCATGACCTATGTCATAAGGGGCCCCGGCCGCACAGGCGCGGGGCGCGCGTTGATGCGTGTTTTGCAAAAAAAACGAAATAAAGAAAGAAACCTACAAAAAGAAATGAGATCCCATCAAAAACATTACATGTACAAAAATGCACAAGTCTCGCAACGCAGTTTTTCTGCCGTAAAAAGTTGTGAGATCGAATGTAAACCAAGTCGATTAATTTCAATACCTACCTATACCTATCTATGGGAGCAGTTATATCTTTATTTTTGTAGTAAATAGAGTGTCTTGGCAATTGTACACGGCAGCATAATCTACTAGGCAATGTAAATAATAGTCTTCCGTATAGGTGTACTTTCAAACAAATACAAGCACAAAGCGCTTAACATAGATTTATGTTGCCGTGTGCAATTGCCAAGTCACTCTATTTACTAAAGAAATAAAGATATAACTGCTCCCATAGATAGGTATAGGTAGGTATTGAAATTAATCGACTTGGTTTACATTCGATCTCACAACTTTTTACGGCAGAAAAACTGCGTTGCGAGACTTGTGCATTTTTGTACATGTAATGTTTTTGATGGGATTATTTATTACAGGGTTGTCGTTTAATACAACTGCTTTTCACTTCGTTAGCTGTTGATGACGATCCACCCCAATCTACGTGTCAAAATGGCGCCTGAACCCAGTGACTTCCGCCGTGAATGTGTTCTGCGAGCTTCGGATCTTAGCACTTTTTTCCGGATTTGTTTAATTTCCCTTGGCCCGCTCTCGTCTCGTATCACACGTATTTTAGGCTCAATACAATCTTCATTGGTGCAAACTTCAGTTGTCTCTGCTAATTTGATAATAACAGTTGTTGACGTCAGGAACAGTACAACTGAAACAGATAGGCTGTCTCTAATTTTATTTATAAAACTATTATAAACGATTCGTTAAAAGTCCTAGGTTACAGCGTTACCTACATTTGAATGATTAACAATTTTTTTCCTAAGTTATTTCGGAGGCTTGTTATCCCGTTATTCACCAATCCGGAGCGGGCTCCGTACCTAAGTACCTAGTGGGTTAGGTATAGCCTAATAATAATTATCCTCGCGAAAGTGACGGGCATGCATAGAGGAGGTGAGGGCCCTTCATCCTCCAGTATAAAAAGTTACTGTCCCAAGCAAAGACTCACCTCAGTGAGGGGGATCTTTGCTTGGCAGTGGGAGAGTAGGTATACATGCCTAATTATTACTATCCTTTTCCTGAAACTGTTAGGTACCTAGGTAGGTAGGTAGATAGGTATACTTAGTTTAAGTTCCCACACTAACTTACTTGGGAATAGCATGATATTAATTTTAAACCCTCAAAAAGGTAAAGTATCTGCAACAAAATAAATAATCATAATATTACCTACATGAGAAAAGGAATAGCCCGTGACTTTATGAAAGTTTGTCTTAGTTTTAGTTTTGTATTTGACAACACTAAACAAAAATAAACTTTTTGAAAACGGAATTCCTAATAATTCTAGTAGGTAGGTTACCTACCTATAGTTCGTTCTATGCGTTAGCCATTTATTCAAGATTATTTGCGCCCCGCGATGCTATAGCCGCTGTTGTCGGATTAAAAAGTAGCCGTATGTACTAGTACTTATGTGTTAATCTAGGGTGTTAGGTTTACCACCATGCCAAATTTCATCAAAATTGGTACAGCCGTTTCAACGTCAAGAAGTAGAAAACATAATAACAAAAACACAAATGTAAACTATAACACTTATAATATTTAATAGTAGGATAATACTGCAGTTAGTGGTTATCGACTCACCTATAATAATAAACTTATTATTGGTGTATTTGATGTTAAGTTATATTCCTTCATAAGACTTTGCTCCCGCGACTGAGAAATAACTAAAGTATTCAGAGGCGCTCCTTATAAAGCGTATAATTATATAGGTAGCGAACGAAATAAGGTACATGAGGAAACCTGTTTTAATTTATTATTAAGTATATTTTCTATTCTTGTAACAGTTAATCAAACAAATTAGACACACCCCTCTTACCACAAAAGAGTTAAACGAGAATGGAAAAGATGTATTGAAAATTTGTACCACAAATCGATGTGTAACTCTCGCGTTGTTTAACTCAATAATTGTTCAAGTTCTGTCTATTTATAGATTTTCACATAAATAAAATATTTTGATGCCTAAATGATTTGATTCACAAAATTAAATCTACATGTTAACGAAACGTTTCTTTTGCTGCAAGTCGTAGGTCGTGTTATTACTGAATGTAATATTTTTTGTACCGACAAACCAGTTAACGCCTATAAGTTAGTATTGGTTTATGAGCAGCAAAATTGCTCTAGGTAATTCGAGCATACTGGGACTTAGTACCCTTAGACAGGTAATAACGATTAAAATCCTGCTATCACTGGAATCGTTTTTCTAAAGTAGGCTAACTATAATTCATCCATAGATAGGTTTACGCAATAAATTTATGCAATCGCCATGAGGACAATTTTTAGTTGTTTCTGTAGATTTATCAAACGATGTCATGAAAATCAGCAACAGGACAATCATTATTTTACTACATAATTATGTTTTTTTAGTATATTTTGTTGTTATACCAGCAACAGAAATACACCATCTGTGAAAATTTCAACTGTCTTTACTATCACGGTCCATGAGATACAGCCTGATGACAGACGAACGGACGGACGGACAGCGGAGCCTTAGTAATAGAATTCCCGTTTTACCCTTTGGGAACGGACCCTAAATAAGAAAGAAATCAGCAAGGAAAGCAATGTTTTAATTACGGTTAATCACGTTCGTGTATTAGTTAAATTACGCATTAGACACGCATTAGGTAATAGCCATAGGTAGGCACCTATGCAATTATCGCGTTAGGGTAGTGATTATTCAATTTATTTATAGGTAGGTAGGTGATTAAGTAATATTATATGACAATCGTTTTACTAACGTATGTTATCATTCTCAGTGATTCCGGTATGCAAACGGGCGGCGGACACTAGTCGGTTAATACCAATATCGATACTTTCAAAATATCAGTACCTGCTATTGTCTTCGTAAAAACCGACAAAGGTATCGCTACATAACTATCGATATTTTTAACGGTAGGTATATTTGTCTGTTACCTACCTGTCTATCGATAGCTATCGATACTATATCGATACCTTTAGCGATACTTAAGCGTTAAATACCGATAATTTCAATATAGCAATGCGACGTTTCCATATTTCACGGTGTGGTCATCGCATGAAACGGTAACAGCGCAGTACGTTTAGAGGTTAATTATTGCCAAAAATTGCGCTATGCAGAAGGTAGTCAACGCCATTTAGTTTAATTCCGAAATAACTTTGTAGGTACTTCAAATAATATTTGGTTGATTTATCGGTAAAAATACGGACACCCACTCAAAAGTGTGGAATAGTATGGATAAACAGTAGGTAGGTTTATTATTATATCGAAAAACCTACTTATATCGGTATTTGTATTTATGGCTCAAAATATCTGTATACATACCTTCATCGCCTGCTAGCGAGGCTATGCCACAGATTACTAAATAGTAATTATGTATACATACATCCAAAACACCGCACTTTCACTTCGATTAAATTATGGATAGATCATGCGAGTCCAGTGGTACCTATACATTGTTAATTAAAATTAAGTTTTGAGTATTGGCGGGAATCCGATAGTGAGACGTTGTTGGTTTTGTATTATTAGCTCAAACTTGTGTTTCTTCGAGTGTTAATGTGTAATATTGGTGGAATATTAACCATTAAGTGTTCGTTAACGTGCATTCGCCTACGCTCGTGTAGGCGAATGATATAAACTCAAAAAACGTGTCATTTCGCATTTTTTTCCAAAACTCCCAGGAAGTTTCAGTAAAGCATCCACTACTTTACTGAATCGTGACTGACGATGTAAATAATTGACTTGACTACTTGACCACGATTGCTATAACATTGCTGTGACTTTCTTAATGTGAAATTAAGAAATACTTAAAATAAAATACTTGACACTGGCTATATGCACAAACCGTGCGAAGCCATAACTAAAACAAAAATAAAAGTAAGTTTGACAGGTAATTGACAGAACGTGAAATAAGTATAATGTCACAGTGACATGTGACATTGACATTAATTATACAGGTCACAGATCGATCAGCTGATCTGATATATTACAATTTTCCATTTTTCATGAGTCAGTTAGTCAGGGATTTCGCTAGCTAGGCTATTTAAAGGAAATAAATATTAAATACCTACTACGTAAGATCGCTACATAGATGCGCAATGCGCATTTATTTCAGTCGGACTGATTATTGCAATTTCTTGTGATATAATAACCTATTTCATGACTATGGCGCTTCGTAAAGCGATCTTGAAGATTGATACCAGAAGACCCGTACAACGACTCTGCAGGCGAGTCCGGAGCACAGAGAAAGAGAAGAGAAACACTCATGAAAACTATAAACAAGGGCAAACACACTTCGGATTTCAAACCGTCGATGAAGAGGAAAAATGGAAGAAAGGTAGCCCTTCTTCTTTCTGACAATACCTATTAAACTCTGAAAATTATTGTAGTGTAAGTAAGTACCTACCAGTTTTAATAATGATCAATGTAATTTGTACCTTTACTTATTTCAGTTCACTCAGTTTTTGAAACGGTAGCCGACAAGTATGACCTGATGAATGATGTGATGTCGGCTGGGGTGCATCGGCTGTGGAAGGACATATACATGGCCCGACTGGCTCCCACACCTGGCACTCGGCTGCTCGACATGGCGGGAGGCACTGGTGAGCAAAGGGCCTTATTAATAAGTTAACCTCAATAGCACTACCAAGTGTGCCCTAGTACTCCCTGTATTAAGGGAATCGGGAGCTACAAGGCCCATGCTCCTTCACTACTAGATTCAGAACCAATAGGCCCTTGCTGGAATATGCTTTTCTAATTTGGAACCCCTACTTTTCTTCTCGAGTGTGCAGAGAAAAGCCACAAAATTTCCACATGCTATTTACATTAAGACCTATTAGGACAGAGTTCACACATTGCGGCTCACTACCCTTGAAGAAAGATACCTCTGTGGTGATTCAATTGAAATATATAAAAATTCTACCCATTAATACAGCCTTCCAAGCCTCCAAGACGTTAACACTAGAACGGAGGACCAAAGATCTTCCCGAGGCAACCAGCTTAAAATCATATGTGCATGAAGTTATATACATGCCTACTGCTATCCACTTCCTGAGCAACCAAGTGGTCCACAATTGAAATATGCTGCCTGGTGTTGTTGCATTTGCCATCTCAGTCAATTTATCTCGTTTCACAGGTGACATAGCATTCAGATACATAAAATACCTGCAGAACCAACAGTTTGCAGACAGTGAGCGTTCCTCCGTGACTGTGTGTGACATCAACCAGGCCATGTTGGATGTCGGGAAACTCCGAGCTCAGAGGTGAAATTTAGTATAATAATATATAAACATATTTACAAGTTTTTGGGGCAGACAAAATGGTATAATGTTTGACACCACTGGTTACATTTTGGGAACTGGGAATTACTTATAGAGCTCTTACATCAACTGAGCCTGCTCCTAGCTGTGTCCAATGAATTAGCTTGACTTATTGCATATTTTAATTAGTTAAATGTGTCCCTATTTTGACTTGGACAATGCACAGTTTACATTTACACTCCCTTAGTACCTGGTGACCTATCCTATACCAGTCTTGTACCTATCTGCACAGATCAGGCTACACATCAGATTCATGTGCTGTGGACATCGACTGGATGTGTGCAAATGCTGAAAACTTGGAACACATACCCGACGACAGCTACACTGCTTACACCATGGCCTTTGGTATCAGGAACTGCACACATGTTGATAAGGTAATACTTGTCTTCATGAAAATTTAATTCATACCAACATTAAATGTAATGTACCTACTCAATTCATCAGGAATCAGGAAGTTAGTAAAGAAAGAGTCATTGAGTATCAATTAATGCTTATGTACATGGAGATTTTCATGTTTTCCATATAACTTGTACATGTACACCCTATTTATTACATTTAAGGGGGTAGATTTTTGCATTAAAAAAGCAGCACCCCTCTTACACTTAAATTAGGTATTTCAAAAATATGATTTGAGTATAGACTAGGTATCGATATTTGGGCATAGATTCGTGAACGTAGCATGGTGCGTACTGACATCGCGAGGCGTGTGTCGCGAATGTTTTGTTACGCATGCTTCGGACTGTGTGGACGTGTGTACCCACTGTGAGCATTCTCCAGGTGTGTACCACATAGGTGGACCACTGGTAATTATTGCGCACATTCTTGGTTCTCCTCATGTCTACTTCCCCAGGTCGTCTCTCCACCTGACCCATAAACATGATCAAAGTGAACACCGTCTTGTTGGCAGGTGCTAGAAGAAGCCTACAGAGTGCTCGCGCCTGGGGGCCGGTTCCTATGTCTGGAGTTTAGTCAGCTGAATAATGAAACTTTGCAATGGTAAGTTCAATCAATTCCCACTTCAATCGATAGGTGAAACCACAACTACTGGGATTTTAATAAATCAGTCTGAAAATGTCTTCATGTAATGTAGCATCATGTCAAATGTAGCATCATGGGTGAGAACTATCCGTCTTGATTATTAAGAAGTTCCTGCTAGGGGTTTTTCCATAACTTAATACCTACCTTCAATGCTAACTAATGGTAGCTGTACGTTCAGCAGATAATGAAGACGTCATATCATTCCAGGGTATATGACCAATACTCATTTCAAGTGATCCCAGTACTGGGGCAGCTGTTTGCGGGGCAGTGGAAGCCCTATCAGTACCTCGTCGAGAGCATACGGCAGTTCCCTAATCAGGTACATCAGATATTCTGCCTAATAGCCGGGTCCACGCCGGACGATCCACTGCGATCCGACCGTGTGGAAGGGCCTCGCGCGGTCCGAGCGCACGAGTTCCTGGCCTCGAGCGATCCATTCGCCCAGGGATCGTGGACCACGGAGCGCCGATGCAACTTGATCGTCCGTGGGTAGACCTGGCTATTGGATATTGCACATTGTGCTGTGTGGTTCAGTCAGACAATATTTTGTTATTTTCCAGGAGAAATTCAAGACAATGATCGAAGACGCTGGTTTCAGACAAGTGTCGTACGAGAACCTCACGTTCGGAACCTGCGCCATACACTCGGGCTTCAAGATATAGCGCTAGGCCCGAGCTTAGAGACCTGTGGAGAAATAGAGAGCAGTCAGTGGTCTTGTAACTGCTCGAGCAGTCTATTTATATCTACACATAACAAGAAAGCTATGAAGTCACTGCTTGAAGCAGTCGGTCTTGACTGCTCCATGCGCTCGTGTATGGGTGCTCTTAGATAAGTATTATGTTTTTGTTGAGTTTCCTACAGTAAAATGTTTTATAAACGACTTGTTCGTATTGTTTTGTAAAGGTGCGACCCCACTAGCTCGCATATACACAAATCATTTCCCTAGTGCGATATAAAATGATCAACCGCCAACTGCCAGGTAGTGCTTTAACATTGTTCGGCTCCAAGGACCACCGCAGCTAAGAATGTGCCCAATATACGCTTACCACAAAGCTAAGTTCGACCTGCTTATCGGATGACGAGACTTCAACAGAGTGATAAGTCTTCATATTGTAAAAAACAATAATTTTCTGAAGTTTTCAGGATCAATGCAATAAAACGAAAACATTTAAATAAGATATTTATTAAGTCGCATCAAACTGTGTTGGTCTTTTGGAATGCAAATCCATCTAAATTACAATAATCTTGTCACACTATAACATACTACTACACCAAATGTTGACCAAACAATAGCCCGGTCAGTATAATAACATAGATTTGTGATATAAGAGCATAACATCTCTGGGATACATCTAGTGTGTTTACAATGTTTATAGGGAACACTCGTCTCCTGGCACAGCGGTTCTCGCAAGGTACAAAAGCTCGGGAAGCATGCATGTTCAATGTTAGACTAACTCTATGCAAGCGACTCCGGGCCCTACGGCATGACGGCAGACATCGAGAAGCAAATCAAAGTGTTATGTTGCCGTAAAACAAACTTTACTGTCGCATCGAGCGTGCACTCAACATAAGTTATTTTGCAATAGTTTGAAAATCATACCCAAAGATCCGTGACGGTATCCAAAATCCATGCGGTCCGAGTAACGAATCCAAAAGTTTATAAAGTTGCGTTAGGCGCTATCCATCCGTGAACGAGCTAATCCTTCCGAGATCCTTGTGTACGATCCAAATATCCGAGCGATGCGATGAGTGCGCGCCTCCGATCCTACTGCGATCCGATCCTATCCTGATCCGAGCCGATCCGATCCGATCCTACGCCAACCACACCTCCAGCCAAGCACATCCAATGAGCCCAATCCACAGTGGATGAAACAAAAGAAAACTTTTTTAATTATATCATCATAATAAGTCAAATATTACACTAATACACAAGTAAATAAACGCGCGGCCGGCTCCGGCTCCGGTCGCCCCGTGCCGGGACCGGGCGGCGCCGCGCCCGCGCCGGAACCACTCGGGGAAACTATAGAAATACAATCTCACGTTTTGGACAATTTGTAACATAATCGGGAGATTTTACAGTAACTTCGACTTCATTCGGTCATTTTAGCTATGTACAGTCTCTACAGTTAACGAGTTCATCGAAACAAATAAAATTAAATAATCATTACACGATTTCCCGAGGGTTACCATAACAAAATTTAACCAACGGGCAATTTTCACGGGTCCCACAAACGAACCGAATCACTGGACGCTAATCGCGGACCTGAGATCGACCAAATGAACGATCGAGTCACGTAAACCGTGGACTAGTGAGAGGGCACTGCTCAGAGACGGGGCTCTTGGTTCCGGCGCGGGTGTATCGATACAGAAATCCTTATGTCTAGTGTGGCGGCGATGCGCGGAGACGCTGCGAGGGGCCCCGGCCGCGCGCTGTCAACCAAACCAACCTTCAGTACATGCGCCGGGAGCCACCGCTTGCGAGCTCTGGACATTCGAGCCTCTTTCACACCGACGCGATATTATCGCACGATATAACGCGTGGGGGATAGGCTTTATGGTAGATGGGATTATTTTTAAAATGGTGTCAATTCTGTTGGCATAAACTACTTATTCAGTTGAGAACCGTAAAGAATACTACTTACAAATAGTCGCAAACGTTCTTCGTAACTCTGAAGTAATACGGTCTGCTAATATTGGTGCACATAATATTATGTACCGGTATAGAATACCTGGCACCGGTGAAACAGTTTATTAAGCGAGACAGGTTGATGTGACAAACGTATGTAAAGAGCGAGATGGTTATACAGCACTCTTTCCATCATTAACTAAATAATAAATTAGCAACTACTAACTGTGTAGCCATTCCCTGGATAATCACAGATATCCACTGTGATGTGACTATTGTAGTTTCACTTTAGGAACCATTTCAAAACGTAAGGGATCTACAGAGTTGACTTACATAAATGACAACTATAGTTTTCTAATTCAGTTTTAGTTTAGTTTGTGCGAACAGAATTGGTACCGATACCTTTTTCCAGTCCTGAAGTGATGCTAGCGGTCGGTGGCGTCGTGTGGAGATATATTTATTATGATATAAATGCATAAACGTGTGTATAGGTGTAATACATAATTATGTAAGCTTTCAACCATAATAAGGTACGGATATTGATAATATTTGATACATAATGTCATTTCAATAGCCCTAGAATAACTCAAGATATTTATATACCTACCATGCGGCTCTGGCTGAAGTCGCAGAGCATAGTTGTATAAAAATATTATATAATATTATGTACTTATATTTTAGTTACTGGCTAGTCTAGTAACAATAATTCTGATAATAATGTTCAATATAATTTTGTATGACTTTGTAAAAATTCATTGTTTTGATATATTTGTTGTGAGGATGGGTGTGTACAGATATTGTAAGGGAGGGTGTGTGTGTGTGTGTGTGTAACAAACCGGTCCATTCCAGGCTCCAGTGAGGTGTAGGTATGTGTCGCTCTGCTTCATTTTGTGCCAACTTTTTGCTTACACATGGTTTGTGCACATCTTATTTGGGAGGAATTGGAAATAATTAAGTAGTTCAAGTATTTTTCCACATCAATATTGATTTTACAGTGCATTATCAGAAAGGATTACTTTTAAGAAACAGAAATCTCGGGCGAGGCTTCTAGATTCAACCGGCCATTAGTTTTCTTATATCCAACCCAATGGAAGTCATATAAAGATTACAATATCTTAGGGTTTACGTGCATAAAAAATAAAGTGCAAGTCTTTCAGATGGTTTTTCAAAAAAATTTATATGAAAAAGTATTCCAAAAATTCAATTTGGTCCTGTTGATTTACATGTGCAATAACCTAACTGTCGGTAGTCCCTTTGACAGAGATAAATAAACGTTACTTAGTCAAATACTTAATATCGTTCAAAACAATCACTTTTCAGTAATCACCTAACAATATTTTTTTAGAATTTTTGGATAAAAAAACTTTTGGCCAAAACCAAAAGTAATACCCAAAATTAATGTGTACAGAATGATAATGACCATTTAAAACGCTATTAACATGTGTCTTCGCTTTGCATTTGCTAAGTAACATTTACCTACCTCGGCCTCAAAGCCAACTCGGCTCAGGAAGGAGTACCTTGCAGCTTTAAGCCCACAGACTATAATGAAGCCTGTAGGAATAAACCTCGGTTGGAGAACATCACGGTAGTAGAGAGACGCGGTACGGACCTGGTCAGTAGGCGTGGTCCCGGGAGCGCTCCCGGCTGTAGGAGCGGCGCACCGGGCTGTAGGTGGGGCTCCCGCGCCGCCGCGGGGAGTACGAGCGGGACCTGGAACGTCACCGGCCGCGTGAGGATGCGCCGGGACCCGGCCCCGGGGGGACGCCTATAGTTACCTGTCACGATCGCCACCGCCGTATCTGTCGCCGCCGCCTCCCCCGCCGCCGCCGCCGCCGCCGTAATCCTCCTTCACGCGAATGTACGATACCTCGCCCTGCGATAGAGAAACGACCAGTGCGTCAGCGTCCGGCAGACTAACTTATCTTTACATAATTCCAATATAGGTACTAAAATGATGCGCAGAATATGAAATTAAAAGCTTCGACACGTTTGGCCTCTTTATTTCGTCTTCGCCGCGTGCGCGTCGCACACTCACCTCGTGGCTCCGGAAGCGCGAGTCGTCCAGTTTCTTGACGGCGTACTTCATGTCCTCGTGCCGCAGGAACTCCACCACGCCCGTGCCGTCCTTGAAGGTGTCCGCGAAGCACACGTCGCCCGCCTCGCGCATGTGGTCCTTCAGGTCCTGCGGGCAAGGGCGCGGGCGCGGGCTCGGGTCAGGTCGGGAGTGCGGGGAGTGCGGCGCGGGCGGGGCTCGGGCGCACCTGCCAGGAGCCGGAGGGCGGCAGGCCGGTGACCAGCACGCGGTACTCGGAGCGGCGCGCGGGCGGCCCCCGCGCCGGCGCGCGCGCCCCGAACCGCTCGCCCGGCGCCCCGCGGCCGCGCCCGCCGCCGCCGCCGCCGCGCGGGAACTCCACGCGCAGCCGGTACCCGTCGTAGTCGTAGCCGTCGCGCGCGCGGACCGCGTCGTCCGCGTCTCTGCACAATTTGCCCAAACACCATTTCAAATGCCCCTCGTCAGCTTCTAAGGTGATTAATATAAATTAAATCCTCCTGATCATCCTCATTCCGTTGCATAGCGGAACAAAGACTTAGGTCACCATTAGTAGCATTGACATTGTGAGCAGTCTACGAGTACAGCCTATGAATCCAGCTTCCCCACTTTAATTAAGCATGATCTATAATTATCATCTATCCAGTATGCAGTTTATACCAGAGATGCTATAGGTAGGTAGGTACTTTGCAAATATGTAGGTACTTTGCCAGATACACCATCACAATCACAAGGTCAGAGATGGAAGCTCATTCAATGTGAATAAAATTGATAATGTACCATACAACCTCTATAATAATCATTATAATAGAACACTGGAACAAATTCTAGAAAAAACATCAGCTATTACATACAGAAAAATTATCAAATTCAAACACATAGTATCTTCAAATAATGTAAATAAACTAAGCAGTGTGTATTTACACTGGTTTTTACATTGTATGCTAATTGTAAGAAACCAAATGTTAATTATCATGCTCAATGGAGGTTAATTAGGTTATTTATGGCTATTCTGTACAATTTCAAAACAACTACATACATCTAATAATCCTTTAAAACCATAAATATCTGCACATTATTTTTCAAAACTTTTTTACATTGTCAAATAAACCCATTTATCCCACAGAACTCATAGCTATTTATGTTAATTATTTATTTGCTTATTATTTCCAAACAAGTGATCTTACTTAGTAGGGTTGACCGGGGTAAGACCGTATCTGGGGGAAGATCGGATAAATTAAATTGCCGCCGAATCTAGGGGATTTTTAAAGTGTTGGCAACATAGCCTGCAGCGCCATTTTGTCCTACCCATCGTGTCACTCACTGTTAGTCGCTTGCGCTGTCCGGACGTGTTTTATGCGTCGCGATATGAAAAAGTACCCGATGTGCATTTTTTCGTAGATCCGGACTTACCCCCGAAGACTTCGTTTAGTTATTTTGGCAATTAATTGCTATTTTTTTACAAGTTTTGCAGAATATTTGAACCGTGTGGCAGGTATTTTATAGTTTAAAATCGTTTAAATACGCTAACAACGATCGTGGACTGAGATCCGGTCTTTCCCCATTACTATTTCAATAGGCGAAGATCGGATGAAAATATCCGGCCTTTCCCCATTGTAAAACATCACCAGGTGCTCAAACTTTTTGAAGAAAATTAAACATTTTAAATAGTACCTACATAAGTAAAAAGTACCTAAATTAAGTAGTAGGTAACTAGCTTCCTGACTCATAACTCATCATTGATTAGACACTTCAACACAGTTTTGATTAAAAAAACTACAATTATAATACATATTATTATTCTTCAAAAAATTAGATCTTATTAGGAAGTATAACAATTTTAAGCTCAAAAATACAGTACAACTACTTGGTATGACATGGAACAAAAAGATTTGAAAATTTAACAATCGTTCCAATAAGTTAGATACTGGTTATTATGCTTCATCCATTTTTTTCAGTTATATCATGCCAAGAAACCACAAAAAAAACTCTGTAATCAACTGACCAAACACTATTCAAAAAGTAAAATAAAATAAACAAATAACTCTTATACACTCTCTAATAATATCGCCTACAAACAAAAAATATCTTTGTTATTGTGTAAGTAGTATAAAATAATAATAACGAGTTTGTTTTTTGTACCAATGAATAGGTAGATAAGGTTAATTTATAAAATTAACCTTTACTTCACTTGTTAAACCTGCCTGTAAATTCCTCTGGAAACGTTTTAAATGGCAGCTATCTATAGGCTATAATGTATGATATTGTGCCAAAAAGTTTGAGAAACATAAAAACCATAACTTTTTTGTGTTGGGGTAAGACCGGACGATTGAATTAAAAAAAATAAACATGTACGTCATTGTCTCTAATTTTCAAACGGTATCTCAAAAACTAGTAATTTATATTTCTTTGGGTAACACCGGATATTTTGGTTTGATACAGCTAATGATCTGAGCTACAGTAACGGTTTTAGAATGTAGTCCAAACTTACCCCGTTAAGGTCCGTACTTTCCCTGGGCTTTCAGAAACTATATAACCACTTGAATCACATTCAGCTCTGAAACCATCGCGTTCAGGGAATCATCAAAAATACGATAATAAACCCCTATGTTTTATGCACAATTGTATACAATTATTTCTTATGCAAGTGTTTTCAGAGCTGAAAAAAAAATTTTTTTGTAACAGCCTTATGGTTCCCTAAAAAACCATCCGGACTTACCCCGGTCGACCCTACATAAAAGTTGTAATACATTAAATATTATCTTCGAATATGTCAACATAGATACACACATTAAAAATAACTGAATTATCAACAGCACACATGTGGCAAGCCTTTATCAGTGGCACAATGGATCTGTCACACAACATTTGATAACAATATCACTATATAACTGCATAAAGACAACACAGTTGTTATTAGCACAAGAATTAATTTGTAATTATATTTCTGCTCATAAATAGATGCTATTGGTATAGTTTTACAACTAGGATTATTTTGGTGGCATAAACAAATCCATTAAAAAGTAGATAAAAGAAGAATGTACAAAAAAATAGATGGTAACACACAACTGTAAGCCACAATAAGTACATAGGTACCTACTGTAATCATTCTAAACTTAATGATACCTATCAATAAACTAGCTAAAAAGGGGTCTAATTCGCGCACAAACAAATTTAATACATATAATTTGGGCATACCTCGACATTTCAGCTGAGTTACATCGACAGAGACGTCGAGATATGTTTTATGTTCACGAAAGTATAAGAACTTTTATTACAAAATACGTATTTACTTATTTGTGTCGGTAAGATATAGAGCAAGATAAGTATTTGCTTAGTAGGTAGAAGATATTATTCAAGGAACTTCAAGGGGCGGGAGGGTGCTTGATCAACTAAAGAAGTTATCATCACAAACTATGACACAGTATTTGTGCACTTTTGAACTAATACAGTGGATCGTCAATTATATGAACATCGGTCAAGCAAACAAGCACTTAAGCAAACTGCTTGCACACAAGGCAAATCTCCTTACCAAAAACTATTGACAAATATAATAATTAGAGGAAGCCAAATCTGCAACCATGTTATCTACTGCAGACTTTGTGATCTCTACTTGCAATTGTAATAAGAGATTCTTACTTCCATATAATGGTTTTATTGGTAGGTACTACATACAGAAATAGGTTGTTGATTCAATTAAATTAGGTAGTAGGTACCTAGTTTTATTATTTGAATAAATGTTTTCAAAATATCCCTGTGTTCTTAAATAGTTCAGATAATAGTTGCTCCACTGTATACAGTATCTACCTAAGTACATGAAATTAACATTGATAGCATGCCAGGATAATATCCTACAACGTCTGTACCTACCTAGGAGTTTTCGAGTAGGTATACTGAGCTCCAATGAATATAATAAAAGTTCACTCACCTAGGATCTTCAAACTCAACAAAAGCGAAAGGCGGTCCTTTTCTGTTCTTCAGATCAACAAATGTGACTTTGCCGAATTTATAAAATAGATCTTGGATATCCTTTGTCCTGATATCTGGAGGCAAGTTCCCAACATATATCCTGCACTCATTTCTATTGCTACTGCTCCCGCCAGACATATTGTGACTTTCTAAAACTAAATAAACTTATTTCACGTGTTTATTACAATTTTACTACGAACTTAGAAATCAGGCCGTCGGCGTTTCGTACGCTTTCAAATCCATCATGGCGGGCGGCGGCAAAACAAATGTTACCATGTTCTGATAGTAAAAAATACCCATAACCTTTTTTCAATAATAATATAATAATAACATAGAGAAATCAAATAGACTGAGTCTATTAATACGGGTACTATACGAATAATGTATAATTATTAATACGGGTACTGGACAAACAATTAATTATTATTCGTACATAAGTCGGACGAATAATTTTATTTTATCAATTAGAGTGCAAAAAAAAAAAAAATTGCGTTTCTATTTGTTTTTAATTTTAACCAAAAAATGGTAAATATTTGCCGATTTTATACCGTAAAATATTGAATTTATTTTTTATTATTAAATATAATAAACGCTCTTTAATAAATTAAATTATTTAAGTATTAAATATATATTTTTTTCACTATCATATTTTATACCAGGCGTTCTAAGCGCTCTCAGCGCCACGTCCTTACTGTACTTCTAAACTTCTTTGTAGTTGGCGCCATTCGAAAGGGCTTGACCAAACTTAGATTTTGAATATAGCGATTCGAACCGGTAGACTTTGAGAAATCTCAAAAAAACTACAAAAAATATATTTTTATATAAAAAAAATAATAAAATAATAATAATATCCGTATGAATATACCTACTCATTCTTATTGAATAAATGTACGAATAAATACAATTTATTCATCCAGTACCCGTACAAATAGTCATAGACGAAAATATAATTTATTCATCCAGTACCCGTAAAAACAAAAAAAAATTGATAACTGTACGAATAAATATAATTTATTCATCCAACAGTACCCTGACAAATAGTCACACTCAATCAAATACCTTCCCACTAGCGCCGTGTAGCCATTTTTACTGAGACTTTTTGGGCCTAGTTCGAACTTTGACTCGCTATTGCTCGAAATCAAAGCTTTATGGTAAATATTTATTCATTTTTCCTGCTCTTGGACTAAATACCATCAAATATGCGACATTTTCATTGCCCTTGAGTTTGTTTTAGAGGAGATAGTAACATGGCACTCACGCAGACATTGATAAAAAGTGACTTCACTTTTGAGTGTAAATACGTATGAAACTATCCTTCTCTTTGTTATTATTCTAAGATTCAAATCTTCCATTGATTTCCAACAAAATGTAGCTGATTAAATATTTTACAGAGGTTCAAGCTTCAGCCGCTTGACCTTGAACTTGACCGCAAGCAAGTTATTTTGCGGTTAACTATATTATTGAACATTGTCATTCATGTTGCATAATCTCTTGTAAATCTTATTGACCTAATTTTAATATATTTTCATCCCTCCACAAGCATAAGAAGAATTATAGTAAAAGATGAGTTTCCAGATGAGAAAATTCAAATTACGGGCTATTTCAAAAATAATGTTTCTTTTTACATTACATGTTGTGATAAAAATTTAGTTTATTTCCCATCGATACCGGATTTTAATTTAAAACAGCAACACTACCGCCTTCGAAATGACTTATGGAAACGGAAATGTATGTTTGACATATCATTAAAAGAAAAATAGAATAGTGTTGGAACTACCCTTGAAGCACAGTTTTAGTCGAGTAGTCGATAATATGTTTGTTGTAGCTCACACATTCAGTGAGCGTACCACTGAAATGTAGGTATCTACCGTCATTGGAGCGTTAGGAAACCAAAATATTGAATATCCCAAGATATGTATTGTGACGTAAAGAAAAATGGAACATAGGGCCAACTACCTTTCTGTGAGACAACTATCCCACGCATGTTCCATGGTTTATGATATTTTTGGAGTAGTGCATCTCACGGATCTCCGCAGAAGGGTAGGAAGAAAGGAGAGCAAAATCGCTTTTATATTTTGCACCACGGGGTAATTAAACGCTAGAGGTACGTGAACGCTCGAAGTGACCGAGCCGTTATACGTCATTCTGTACTTACCGCTCCATTTACATTCCGAATTACAAATTGTACTAACCAATAATTTGCAGTTGAACTGCCAATGTAGCTAATCAGTGATTGTACATAAGTATTATTGTTATTGTAAGAAAATTGTTACAAGTTGTCATTAAAATTGTCATTCATTTTATCAATTATTGCAACCTAATCCTTTCAGGATGAAATCATGCAACTAATGATAAAAAAAAATACCAATAAACTTAATAAACGTAAGTACTTACCTACATAGTAAATAAAAAATGTATTAGGTCCTGTAGCTGTTTTAGTCGATTTTGATATTGGCCACAAATAAAAAATAATCGATGTTTGAATTTATTTTGTATTTGGAACGCCCTGTGTCGCACCAGCGCAGTGATCTTTTCTGAAAGAAGCCTGTGAAAGAATCCACTGGAAAGTAGGCATTGAATCTCCGGTTATCAAAATCTTTACGTGAGAATTTGTTCATTTCCCGAAGAAAAAGTGAGTATTTCTTGGATAATTTTATAATTCTATTGTAAATATATTTGTATGTTGTTATTATGTGTAAGTTTGGTGATTTTTCCAACATCCACAAAATGGTGTTCGAGGGACCCAAGGTGGAGAATTTTATTTGTGAAAATATGCGCTAAATTGTGCAGCTACACGGTTTATTGATTAATCTACGAGGTTTCTATGACGATAATCGGGGTTATGCAGGTTAATCTGAAAACTTTTCGAGGTCTATCCACTTGAGAAATGTGCGCACCTCGCGAATAGTGCTCATCATTTTGATGACGGGTATCAGTGCCAGCGCTTCCGTTAGGATCACTACTAAGAAGCCGACGAGGACTCGAGAGTGCAGGTAGTTTGCTACGTAGCAGTGTTCAAAAAATTCGCATTGCGTTACATCCCCAATCCTAACTACCTAGTACCACCTACGCCTACCCCTTCCAGGGGGTGGGATGGGACCCCATCCCCGGTTCCCGCCTGACCTTTCCCGTCTATTATTAGCTCTATTGAACATAAACAATCGATGTCTCCTTTCACGCGTGTATGACACGGGCCTCGTGAATGTTATCGGCGATATTTGCGCGGTAAGCGCCGATAACCCCTCGTTTATCGGTCTTGCTGACCATCTAGCTAGGAAGCAGTTATGTTCTAACAAACCAAAGTATGTTTATACCTACATGTCCATATGGCTTCCTTATCAAACCTTTCTTCAGACCTCTGATGGTATAATTATACCATCAAACTTCATGAAGTGACGGGTAACTACCTGTCAAATATGCCCAAAAACATGAAAAGTCACCAGTAAAAAAAACAACCTTGCAGTCTTTGCCATGATAAAATAAATCAATGATAGGATCAATGACCTTAAACAAAACCCGTCTAAACATATCATTAATCTAATAAATAGCTATGCAAACATTCCAAAATTTTGCTAAAAAATGCCAGAACAAAGGAACCTTCCCAAAGCCACACCTACCTAACAACCTAGTTGTAGTAAAGTCTAGAAAGTAACACATTATAATTTGTGCAGCCCGATAACCACCAACATGTGTGACCGCAAAGCCGTGATCAAGAATGCCGACATGAGCGAAGAGATGCAGCAAGATGCTGTCGATTGTGCGACGCAGGCGCTGGAGAAGTTCAACATTGAAAAGGTAACACCCTTTCCACTTAACCTTGTCAACTTGACGGGGGACTAGATTTGGACAGGCTCGGCTTAGTTTACTAGGTTCTTGGTGGCACTGCATAATTTGGCAAGTGTATCCATTAGGACTTCCGAATATGTTTAAGTTGCGAGATATTAGTTAGAACTTATAAAAATTTGATGTTAGGTCATTAAGTTGAATTGATTTTGCCTTTCAGCAGTGGCATCATTCCTCAGATGTTAGGTATAACAAATAACAAATACTGCTGACAAAAAATTGCTAAACACTAAATCAACACAATATTATGCAAAACTGAAACTCAACACTGTGATGTTGTGATAAATGCCTCGTCATGTAGACTTTCAAACCACATCTATATATTTTCTTTTTCAGACCTCTTGAAATACACTAGAACTTGAAACAATTTAATAGGGTAGTTATGTTCAACTTACCCAAGTCATGTAGTACATTGTACACACTAACAATTGGATCACATAACATAAATTCAAATTCCATTCCCAACTCCCAAGGTTTCAATATTGATTCTTGCCGGTTACACGGTTTATTTTTAAACTAGATATCAAACTGACTGACTGCACGTTACAAGCTGCTTGGTAACACCCGGCCACGCTGTGAGGCGTGCAAAGGTTCCCATGCTTGTTTAGTTATTGTGGTTTTCCTCTTGTGTGGTTATTGAAATTTTCACACCATTTCCTAAATAAGGATGAACCACAGAGGTCGACATATTTATGACTATAGTCTATACTTTTATGTATAGCTCTATACTATTAAGGAATGAATTGATTTGTCTTTATCATATTTTGTGGAGACAATGCAGAATAGTGTTCAAGTTTTCTAGATAACAATCAATTTAGTTATACACATACAATGTATATATTTACTTTCCCCACCCACCTATAATAATTGTCTATCATAGGTACACATTTTGATCAGTTCTCAGCACCAAAGCTGATGATAACAGAAGGTAAACGGTGGAACTTCTCACCGGCTAACAGTAGACGCTTATTTCTATCAGATTGCAGCACCAAATACGTAAAAATAAAAAAGCTATTACACCTGCAGTAGAGAGTCGGCGGCTAACAGTGTCGTTGTGGGTTCCAGGACATCGCCGCGTTCATCAAGAAGGAGTTCGACAAGAAGTACAACCCGACGTGGCACTGCATCGTGGGCCGCAACTTCGGCTCGTACGTGACGCACGAGACGCGCCACTTCATCTACTTCTACCTGGGGCAGGTGGCGATCCTGCTGTTCAAGAGCGGCTAGGCCGCCGCCCCCACTTTTATGTTAGCGGACGCAGTATTATAGGAAGGCGGAGTCCCTCGGCCGCCCCTCTGGCACATTCCCTATGTTATTCAGCTAGCGTGGAAGGGCGGCCGAGAGCCTCCGGGGCGGCGCCGGCGCGGGCGCCTGCGAGGGCGACGGCGACATTCACTTCTAGTGTATTTATATTTAAAATTTTAGTTAATTCCTAGACTTATACCTAGCATAGCGTAAAAGTCATATGTTAGTACCTAACTAAATTTATTGTTTTTTTTGTTATAACATTCACTGGAGATATTTTTTCAATACTTCTATTATTAAACTTTCTTACAAATCATAATCTGTTTTATTTGTAAATAACATTTTGATAGGTAGGTTCTGATGAGCTGTTGGAAGGTAGGTAACTACCTAGGTATTGAACCTGGCGCGTGATTGGGTAGAAAGTGCTTTGATTTCGCTAGGGAGGGTTTGGGGCCGTATTCCGTCAACTTGGGGAGACAGGAACGCACCGCGAGGAAGGGGAGGTGAGGCGAACAAAGCAAGAAATATACTCTCTACATGCTAAGATAGAGGTAGGTACCTACCTATAGGTGTACAATGGGCGCGGAGATAATGCTTAAGAGTGGTCGCTTCCAGACAACCTAAGGATATGCATGCATACACTACAGGAATAATCTTTTGAGATAACCAAATCCCCTCTGCGCGTACAGTTTTCGCATGCACAGGGGATTTCTGGACAAAAAGTCCAGCAATCCCCTGTGCAGGGGAAACTGCCAGGGGATTTCTGGAATAAGCCAACCACAGGTGTGGTTTGTGCCCCGAAATTCTCAGTGGCCAAAGCGATGCTGCGAAGTCGCGATTAAACTGCAATAATAATTATGTTTGTACGAAGACCCAACCCAATGGAAGATTCTAAATAATTAGGCCGAGGAGGAGAGACGTGGCTCCACTCCTTACCACCAACGAAAAATGCTCAAAATGTGAAATAAATTGAATCGATTCGCATTACTGGCCTTAATAAACCCGCTCATGGCCTAACACGCCTAACACAGATTCATTCGGCATTTCTTTGGAAATTCCACAAATCATAAATACTATAAAAAATCTCAAGTTTAGCTTACCACAGCTTACAACTTTATAACTCCCTTCCATGGAATGGTACATTGAATTTTGTATACTTAGCTAAGTATATAGCTAGCTGTAGTTGGATAGCGTTATTTTAATTGTAGTATACTTTGTCCTTGGTAAAAACATTTTGCATCAATCAAGATAATATACCTATTTGTTTACATACATGCGACATATTAACATCATGAATATTAAAATATAACTGGCGGTTTAATTACTTACGTGCGAACAGGGATGCTAAACGAGCAGAGGGTGGGAAGGGGAGGGGGCGCGCTGTAAAACCACCCTGTGCACGAATATGTGAGGCAGGGAAACAGAAGAAATAATACTACGCAGCGGAAATTCTTCAGTCAAGTTGAAGAGAAGCGAAATCATAGCTAATGGTGCGAAATATGCTACTAACGCCATCTAGCGTGGAGTAGCACGATACTTAAAATTCTAATAACATTCAGATCAAATAAATTCTATTGAAACACGATAGGAGTACAAATTTAAAATGATAACTTAAACTAAGTAGAGGATGTTCACATCGAAATGATATCGTTCAGGCGGGGTCCGGCAACTACATATTATTGTCTAAGATTATTTTTATTATTTTCATTCTACTAAAGGTTGTCTGGAAGAAAGAAGACCACCACCGCCACCGGAGCACCTACTGTCTTATGTATGCGATATTTTTTGTTTATACGTTACATTATATTATTACCTACTTAACATACCCATATATACAAAACGGCTTACCAAAATATCCCCATAAAATTCTTAATAGGTAGGTAATAAGTCTACCTACCTATAGATAATTATTAATCAGCCATTTGGATTGTTTACCCGAGAGCGTGTTAATTCTACTATCTGACCCCACAATATCCTGCCGCGTGTCGACCGCACCAACGACACGCTGCTGCACACGGCTTTGCTTATCATGTTGTGGGCCGGCCGTACTTAGGGAAGGGGCTGGGTCCAACCCATCTGCCCCTAAATTTACGATTTATATCCTCTATTACATTTAACACGGTGCGTTCGAATTGATTTTCAACGGCAATATAATATCAAAATACTAGATTTTTAGATATTTATTTAAGTAGGTATAGTTATAGAAAACAATTAGGTACTTAGATACACACTTTCTTTAAACTATTACCGATTATTTTTAACTTTTCAACCAAAATGTTCAAAATTTTGATTTTGATCTGCGAATAACAAATAGGCAAGTCCCCACTCATATCCCGCGAGCATGTATGAACTATGAACGGACTCATTAAAGTGAAAGAAGCGAAAGAGGTGTATAATATGTATCAAGATCGTAGCAGGTTGAAAGATGTAGTCTCTGCCGACCCCAACGGGGGAAAAGCGTGACTATAATATTGTATGGATTTGTATGTCAATGAACTTGCATTGCACACGCTTCAAGTTCCCCCGTGGCCAAGTTCTGGTTACGTCCGCGCCGCGTGCACTTCGCTATAAAACCAGGGCGCTCCACCGGCGAGGCACAGTTAAGCCGTGCCCACGGCTTGCAACCTTCCTTCGTTATTTTATTATATTACTTACATTAATTTTAGGGAAAAATATTAATTAATTTAGTGCTTGTTATTAGTCTGTTGTTGGTGTTTCCTTGAATTCTTGCGGTAAGTTCATTTTTTAATAATTACCAGTATACATAATTATTAACAATAATTTAAATAATTTATAATAATGCATTTAGTTATGATGATAGCTTTTGGTATATCTTCTGTCACTCATGTTCTCCAATATACAACTCAATTGTTAATTTATAATATAGTCTCCCGCGACACAGGCCCCTGAAAATTTGGTTTCCTTGGTTTCCTTAATAATTTATATTGGTAAATAAAGATATTTTCACTTTACTTTTATATGTTACAATTTTTACTTTTTAAATCAAAGCTTTTCTAATCATCTCTATTTTTATTTATACCCACCGGTTATTATACATATAATTATACAGGTATGACTTTACAATTAATTCTATAAACATTTTTATTTAAAATTATATTTAAGAATTTCATTGAAAAAATCTAGTCTTACTTTGAAGACCCATTACTGAAATATTTTTCGTGACCGCCTGCTCGACCTGCTCGTGGTTTCAGCTGCCAAGATGAGCGACGCACGAAAGAACCTCACCTTGTTCTTCGACCGCCCCACGGAGCCCTGCTTCATGCAGAAGGGGGAAGAGAATGCGGTCTTTCAGATCCCATCACATTACTATGTGAGTATAATCATGTACTAGTACTAGGTTTGATATGACTATCTTGTTTCGGAACCATTGATATAGTTGTAGTGGTTCTCAAAGCTATTCCTTTTAGTGATGCCACTCGACGCTAGATGGGCCTACCAACTAACTCCATCAATTAAATCAGGGTCGATTCATTGCCAGAGATGGTGGCGGAGCGGTATCCTGTGTGCTTTAGAATCCAACGACACCGGGTTCGATCCTCGGCCCCGCACTTATGACTTTTCGTAAGTTATGCGGATTTCCATCGCTCGTGCTTCGGAGGGCACGTTAGCCATCGGTCTCGGTTGTTATAATACTTAGCATGTCATTAAGCCATGACAGAAGGGCTTTAGCGGCCTGAGAAAATCTGACACTAAGTACTGCTAGCACAATCTCATACGACAAATAACAACAACAATACTCGTAATATTATAGTATACGTGTACAATGTACCTACATCCCTGACTAAACAAAATAATATGACGTAGGTATACATGTAATGTAGTACTAACTGCCTCACCGTCCCGCCAACCACTAACACACCTAGACGGTGTCTCGCGTCTCTACCATAATGCCTGATTAAAACTGACACCAGAAGTTGGCAGTTAAGTGCTACCTACTTCATTAGACAAAAACCCCATCCCTTCCCAGCCTGACAAGTACAAGACGGTGACGTCGACCCTGGAGAACCGGTTCGGCAGCGACGCGGGCCGCATGGTTCCCGTGCGCAACATCTCCCTCCCCAACCTGGAGGTGCCGATGGAGCTGGCCTACAACCAGCAGTTCTCGCTGTTCGTGCCCAAGCACCGGGTCATGGCGGGCCGACTCATCGACATCTTTATGGGTAAATTCTCTCATTTGCAGGCTAGCCTGACCGCTATCTCAGCCGTTACCCCTAGAGTTTTTACTAGCTCGACTAGTAGGTACGCGCCAACTAGCGCTTTTGTATGAATACCCTAGCACCCTTCCCGGTGCGTTTATGAACGAAAAATCTTCATACAATGAACTAGTTGACTTGACGGCACGTTTGGCGTAGTGGCTGAGCAATCGGACTGCTGCGCTTGGTGTCGCGGGTTCGATTCCCGCCCGGAACAAATATTTGTGCGATCCACAGATATTTGTTTCTGGTCTGGGTGTGATGTGTATGTGAAATTATATGTCTGTAACCGGTACCCACGACACAGGAGCGGTCCTAGTGTGGGACTACGTTTTATAAAAAAAGAAAGAAAGAAGTGACGTACCGTGCGGTTGAAGGAACTGGGACTGGGTTTCAAGGATCGCTGCCGGAACACCTCGATAGGAATTTGGGGAACGATCGTCTAGTTGAGGGTAGCTAGATAGCTAGCCAAGCGGGCACGATGTTTTCCTTCATCGGAAGCTCAAACCTCGTTTTTGCGGTCATCTGGTTTCGAATCACGACAGCATGTGCTCCGAAGACAAAAGCTTAAACTAGAGTTAAACAAATGTTTTTAGAATTCCGTACGACAATATCGACGTCGATCACTCGCGTTTTCTTACTCAATCCTGGCTTCCCTAACTATTTTACTTGTGAATTTGTTATCGAATTAGAAAAAGGGAGAGTTAGACGTCGATTTGTCTAGAAAATACACACATCAAAAAAGTCTAAGCAACACATACTAATTTCTGGTTCTTTTCAGCCTAAACCCGAATCGCGACTCATCGGAAAACATAATTTTATCCCATTCTTCCTGGGTTCATGTTATGCGTGCATGTGGCTTAGACTTTTTTGATGTGTATATTTAGACTGATTTGTTCAACTCTAGTTTATCATTTGTGCTAAGACCGGTATCTTAGATTAAGATTGTCCTTACTACGAGTAGGTACTATCCGGGTGTTGGGTTGCAGGCATGCGCGACGTCGAGGACCTGCAGTCGGTGTGTTCCTTCTGCCAGCTCCGCATCAACCCGTACATGTTCAATTACTGCCTGTCAGTCGCCATGTTGCACAGGTATGACCTTCCTTAAAATGTATCTTTGTTAAAATAAGTTTTTTTTTATGGGTAAATAATAGATATCTAAGGGATAATAAATAAATTACGTATGAAACTAGGCTGCGTTGATCCAACGCATCAATCTATTCACTATCTTCCTTTCTCTAGCGTCAGTCTTTATCATGAGACGTCATAAGGCAGCTTGCTGTCACCATAATATTGTATGGTCGGCCACCCATAAAGTCTCCATCTGAGCTTATAAAAACGGGTCATTATTATTATTTTGACAAACATCGACGTTTTGTACAACTTACATTGAACGTGGTTAGGATTTAAAGCAAATAATAGTATGGTAGTAGGTAGGCGTATAAACCTAAATGGGTATAATGGTAAAGGTTAATAAGAGGACAATGACTTCAGGATAATTTGTTTGTAATTATTGTTAATTACTGGCTAAATCCTGAAATGTTCAGATTGCGGTTTCCTGTTTACCATAATAAGTGCTATGCCATATTTGTTATCAACTCGTCTAGCTAAGTGAAACCCTCACTTTTTATTTCAGACAACGCCGTCTTGAATTGATAACATTGGCGGAAATTCCGCTCGTTCAACTTTATTTTATAGTTTCAAGAATGATTGAACGAGTTTTTATTCTATTCTAACCACCACACTTGTGACCCCCAGACCAGACACTAAGGGGATAGACATCCCTACGTTTGCGGAGACCTTCCCTGACAAGTTCATGGACCCGAAGGTGTTCCGGCGAGCCCGGGAGGTCAGCAACGTCGTCCCCAACGGCGCCAGGGTAAGTAGCGCTGACGTCGACAGTAGTAACATCACGTTACTACGTTCAAAGTGGAAATGTTTTGGTACTATATCATCAGAAACATGTACATGATCTTTGTACAGATCATGACCGCTAGGATACTCTGCATGTAGAGAATTAGGGGTTACGGGAACCCTGTTCCGACAAACAGTTAGACTTAGGACAAATACCTGATTTCATACAAATGTTTGCCATGACCATCGACTTAGGTATAATATGTACTCGTATATAGTGGGGCCAGCACGAATCATTATCGAGAAAGTATTCGTATAGTTAACGTAAAGAAGTTCAATAAAATTGTATCATCGCCCTTGCTACCGTCAAGATGCGTATACGATGGGTATACGTTAACAATACGAACCGTTAAAATGTTCGTGCTTGCCCTATTATAGGAGTAGGTACCTATTGATCAAATTTAAAACAATTTGTAACGTTAACAATACGTATACTTGCTCAATAGTGATTCGTGCTCGCTCTACAGGTCCTATTATCACGTTTCGCAGTCAGTTCATCACCTACTAACACCACGGAGCCTCAAATATTCAAACTATTAACGTCTCACCACAAAAGTTTAGACCAGAGTAGAACATATTATTATGTTTCAAAAATTTCGTTCCACAAAATCGACGTATAGCACTCGTGTTTTCTTAGTCAATCCTGGCATTCCTAATTACTTTACATGTTATTTTATTGATTTTGTGAAACGAAATTTTAGAAACATCTGTTTAACTCTGGTCTAAACTTATGTGGTAAGACGGTTAAAGTTCAAACTTTAAAAGCTACAGTATACCTCAGATGCCCATCACCATCCCGTCGAACTACACGGCGTCCGACACCGAGCCGGAGCAGCGCGTGGCGTACTTCCGCGAGGACATCGGCATCAACCTGCACCACTGGCACTGGCACCTCGTGTACCCGTTCGACGCCGCCGACCGCGCCGTCGTCGACAAGGACCGCCGGGGGGAGCTCTTCTACTACATGCACAACCAGATCATAGCCAGGTAACGCGAGACGGTGGCCGAGATGGTTTAATTTATCATACCTTGTTTTAGGATTCTCTTTGTTAACGAGAATTAGCTGTTTGAATTCTAAAAGTGCGATTTTGTTGCCTATTTACAATAAATGCTTTGACTTTGAGCAACTTGGAATCCAAAGATACCGCGTTCGATGACTTTTCATCGGTTATGTGCGAGTTTCCATCGCTCCGTGCTTAGGAGGGCGCGTGTTTAGTCGTCACAGGCCCAGGCCCGTGGGTGGATGATTTAAGGGCGGTGGATTGTTAACAAATGTATAAGAGGCGAGGCTGGTACCTATAGAAAGGCACCTAAGAAACTAAGCTCTCCTGATCAAGTTCCAACTCATTGACGCTGTTTTCCTTTCTAGATACAACGCAGAGCGCATGTCCAACGGCCTCTCGCGCGTGAAGCCGCTCCAAAGCTTCCGCGAGCCCATCGACGAGGGATACTTCCCCAAGCTGGACTCGCAGGTGGCCAGCCGCGCCTGGCCCCCGAGGTGAGCCGGCATCCTCACCGCGCCATTCTAGTCTGGTCTAGTCTGTGGTTACCCCCTACCGACACGTTAGCGACAGACATAATTGTATTCGGCACAGCATATACTGTTGTCTTTGAGGAGTTTGATGGAAACAAGACTTGAGCATCATCAGACATGCTATCACTCTAATATACTATTGTCATCGGCAAGCTTGTACAGTTAAATAGTTTACTTTATGTCTATAATTATCACATAATATTATTACTGTGTGTGAGTGGGTATGATTTCTACATAATCATTCGGTTTTTAAGAGTCTGCAATGGCAACCCAGCCCCTCATCTTCGTATTCCCCTCAGGTTCGCCGGCACCCGCATGTCCGACCTGGACCGCCCGGTGGATCAGATCAGGGCCGACGTCACCGACATGGAGACCTGGCTCGACCGCTTCCAGACCGCCGTCGAGAGCCAGTCCATCGTACTGGTATGCTTCCTCCTTCATTGAATTTTTATTCTGGTTTAGTTAGGATGTCTTCGCTAAAAATAAATAATAAATGTGCCGTTGATTCGCAATGGTAATTTGAGAATAAGTGAGAGCGCTGTGATCGTGCGTTGCTTTGATCTAGTGATATCTGATTTTATTGTACTTTATAAAGGCTAACATAATATTACTGCTATATTACCTGGTATTAAGTACCTATCTGATGTAGCCGGAGGCAGAAGACACGCTAATGGGTCTCAAGAACCGCAGAGGGAACACCTGGATAAGGGTGACAGAATTCTTACCTACAGGTGGTTGCTATAGCAAGGGGAGTACACTGGTTAGCTACCACTGAAAGTATAGTCTTCTTGGTTCTCGCCAAGATTTAACTAGATAAATAATTGAAAAAACAACGATATCCTGATTCAATGGCACATACCTATTGACGAGTGTCTCTTTCTCCAGCCCAACGGCAGCCAGATGGCGCTGGACGAGGCGACCGGCATCGACATCCTCGGCAACCTGATGGAGTCCTCCATCATCTCCCGCAACCGCGGCTACTACGGAGACATGCACAACATGGGCCACGTGTTCATATCCTACTCGCACGACCCGGACCATCGCCACCTGGTACGTACCACCATCCTCCCTCCCGAATGAGCATACAGAAATATCTGATGTTGGCAGTATGGTTTGGACTGGCTCCGAACGCGAGAATCTAGTATATTATGTATCAAAAAGTGGATCAGCGATATAAAGAATAATCTATGTTCAACGATTCAAAACGCAACTCTTCACTCTTTTACGGAATAATGAGCTGAAAGCGAGTGCTGCTTGAAAGTCCAACTAACTGGCTTATCTTCCACTATAAAAAATCCTCAGGAACAATTTGGCGTAATGGGCGACTCCGCCACCGCGATGCGCGACCCCGTGTTCTACCGCTGGCACTGCTTCGTCGACAACCTGTTCGCGGTGTACAAGAGCAAGCTCTCTGCATACGGAAACGACAAGGTGAGCCTCAGCCTACACTCATCCAACACAGGTGGTAGACAAACTAATCATTGCAAGATATTCTTCATCATATCCATGGTAGCTGTCCGATTCCCTACTCACTGCTGGTGAGTTCGATTCGAGTCCTTAAACCATTCTAAATTGTAACTAGGCTGTCACGAAACCTGTGAAGTCCATTCAAAATTGATCTAATTACCGAATCGCTCAACAGCATACACCTACGGAACCGGTAGGCTGAAATGACAAAGGTATTCCACTGTCCAGTGGTAGTGCAAAGACTAATCTACTTTTCCCACAGCTGGACTTCCCAGGAATCCGCGTATCCTCCGTCGGCATCGAAGGGTCGGCGGGCAGCGACACCATCGGCACTTTCTGGGAGAGGAGCATGGTGGACCTGGGCCGCGGGCTGGACTTCACGCCGCGAGGGTCTGTGCTGGCGCGCTTCACGCATCTGCAGCACAACACGTTCAACTACGTGTGAGTATCGCTCATGATTTCCTCTTATCTTCTGCGATATGGAAAATGATCAACCCCTTCATTTAGTTCACAGCGTTCGCGGCGTAAGTTCTTGATATGTGTGAACTACAGCTGTTTGCTTTGAGTGTTTGTTTGTTGGTCTGACTCTAGGTTTTTAGGCCCATGGTGGTCGTTGTTTCCTCTCTATATACAGGAAGTCCTAGTTAATAGATACGATCTGTGTGTGTGATCGTGGCGAGATAATTGTTCATACTTTTATTGAAGCAGTGTCCTACTTTCTTTCTGTGTATTTTTGTTTATAATTGGTAAGCTACCCCATTAATGAGGTCCCTTAGAAGCCTCACTTTTTCTTGCGCCCCTTCACTTGTTTTTTTTGGTTCCCTTAAAGGGATATCTGAACTTTCGATTACTTACAAAAATATTTGATGATGCGAATTTCCCCCCTACAGAATTGAAGTGAACAACACCAGCGGGCAGTCCCAGATGGGCACAGTCCGCATCTTCATGGCTCCGACGGTGGACGAGCAGAACAAACCTCTCGACTTCCAGGCCCAGAGGAAGATGATGATCGAGCTGGACAAGTTCTCGCAGCCGCGTGAGTGCTTCTTGTTAATTCTGGCCTTCTGGTACTGCTAGTTCCTAGCTCGGTCTGGTTCTTAGTACCTCGTGTGAATAGAAAAGTATTTCTTTGACCAGTGTTTGTGGTTATCACGCGAGAGCTTTTCCCTTTGCCCGTCTAGTTTCCTAGTTCCTCTAGTTCTCTAATGCCCGGGCCACATCAACGGGAAACGTCAATGCCCATTATCGCCATAAACAGCGCGCTAATTATTCCGATACTGACGTCAAACGGTAATGTGAATGCCGTTGTCCAATTATCTCGACGAGTGGTGGCCACAGCCCACATCGTCGGTGGCCAGCAAGAAGTCATTAATTGCAAAAATCTAGTTCGGAGATAATCGCGTTTTAAACTTTTTTCGTACTTATAATCGGCATGGCTCATCAACGCTTATAGTTACAACAATGGTTTAAAGAAACAAATTATTGAGGTTTTTACTTTGCACCTGAATGTTCAATAAATTATTTAAATATCTTCAACGTTACTAAGATAGATAATAAAAAGTAAGTTAGTTAATTATAGCATAACCAAAAATAAAAACTTGGGTAAGAGGGATAACGAATAATGAATGCAAAAAGTAACTAAGTGACCTTGATGAAAAATGCTGTTCTGGTAATATTGATATCACACGTTAGTAAAACGATGGTCATAAATTACTCAAGTACCGTTAGTTAACTTTTATAGGCTGATTTTTTTACTTGAGAGCTAGTTATGTACTTCTGACATTGTTGTATTATCTAGAAAACTTAAAAAATAGCTCGTTTTGTCTATCCATAAGGTAGATAACGGGTTTTAAAACACTTTGACATCATTAACTCATTTTGGCTAAAAATGTCAGTTAGTGACTTCTTGCTGGCCACCGACGACATTTTGGCCACACCTACGGTTTACGTCTCATCGTGATAATCAATGGCGTCCTGTCCCATATATGTTGCTTGAGCATAAAGAGCATAAATCATCCCAAACGGTAGAGACTCTTGATCAATTATATTTTGTTTTCTTCCATGGTGTTATTAATTTGTTAATTAGATTGATGTGCGATCTTATTGCCTATATGACTTCGGATTGTCCCTCGTCGCAGTCCGCACCGGCAACAACACGATCCGGCGGCGCAGCGAGGACTCCTCCGTGACCATCCCGTACGAGCGCACGTTCCGCTCGCAGGCGGCGCGGCCCGCGGACCCCGGCTCCGCCGCCGCCGCCGACTTCGACTTCTGCGGCTGCGGCTGGCCCCAGCACATGCTGGTGCCCAAGGGGAACCCCGCCGGGTACCCCGTGGCGCTGTTCGTGATGGTCTCCAACTGGGCCGAGGACAGGGTGAGTCGACCGATCGTGTCGCTTTCAAGTAGATCTGTGTGTTCAGATTCAGTTAGTAGAGTTCAGAGTGTGTGAAGCCGTCCTTGAGATCTAGTCATTTCTGAGCTTAGCAAATTTACCTTTGTACACATCGCTTAAAACCGCGTGAGATGGAAGCCAAAACCTATCTTTCAAAAATCTAAGTAGGTACCTATATTATATTGTTCCGGTAGAGGTTCTTGAGAGTCAGTCCCATTGTGAGCTGAGCATATTTATCACCTTTGACCACCGCAACCAGGCGAGGCAAAAGCCTAGCCTAGCCTAGAAAGAACAAAACTGGCTAACACGAGCATTCTTCTGCAGATTGAGCAAGATCTAACGGGGACGTGTAACGACGCCGCGTCGTTCTGCGGCATCCGCGACCGGAAGTACCCCGACCGGCGCCCCATGGGCTTCCCCTTCGACCGCCCCATCCCCGCCCGCTCCATGGCCGACTTCCTGACGCCTAACATGGCTGTCAGGAACTGCACCATCAAGTTCACGGACACCATCAGGGATAGGACGCAACAGTAAACCGAATCGGAAAAATATCGGACGACAGTAAACAAAATTGGACAACAGTAAACAATATGGGATAACAGTAAACAATATCGACTAACAATAAAAACTAACAGTAAAATCGAACAGTAGTAGGTACCTACCTAATATTAAATTGAACAGTACAACAACATAATGGAACATAAAAAATTACACCTGGATATTTTATGGCTGACGGGGATGATGTCCCAGATAAATAAAATGAAAAAGACAATACATTATTCCTGCTTTATGGAAAACCATATTCGACGAGAAAATCTGATGACTCCAGCTATGTTAAAAGGATACCGAACTAATATTAATAATCAAAACTTACGTTTTATTTAGTTTAGGTAACGGGTCATGTTATAGTTTTATTTAATAAGTCTGTAAATATGTACATATTATTCTAATTGCTTTTTCATAAGACTGAATAAATTAGCCTTTCACCAAACACTGTACTTTATTTCTCATCTCTAAGCTGCTTGTTAGACCAATGGAAACCCAATAAGATTAGTGTCTTGAGGTTTAAGATTTGTATACTTACCTTATTTTATTCGCTTTAAGGGCTATTTTATAAGCTTCAAGTATGTGTTCGTATGTGTTATATAATATGAGACAGGTTGTTTGAGTGTGTATTAGTCGGGGGTTAATATTATGTGAGGCTTATGTCTCACGAACAAACTAATTAGGTATGTACGTTAATACATTTTACTAACTATGATTTGATATCACAGAACATCGCAGACGCCGCGGCATGTTTATACTGTGATAGTGGATGTACCTACCTACCATTTATACTACTGTAATAACTGGAATACTTCATGCTATTATGGGATAAATGGCAACAAAACAAATAATGAAATCAGTGAAACAAATTTTATAAACCCCCAAGCACTTTATTTTCTGTGTCCCGGTTGTAAGCATGTTTCTAGGCATCTTCCATCAGATGGTCACACCTTGACATTATAATAAGTAGCTTCTAATACCCTATCAACGGTGAAGAGATTTGAGATTTACTTATTTCACACGCACGCACCCTCTATAGTTATGTGTGCCTGGTACTTTTTAGTTGAAAAACGTTTTACCTCGGATAGCTCTTTAAATGAATATAAATTAAGATCAGGAAGATATATTTCACAATAATCTACTGCGTAAGTAAAGTCACATTAAGTTTAATAAAACATACCTTCCATTATTCAACATTATCTTGCCTCTAATTTTTGCGGGTAGTGTACAAACTGCGTTGTAGGTTAGGTTGGACGTCGGCCGCAATAGAAAACACGAGTTTGAAGTAAATTGGAGTAACCGACACCTTTTCACATGAAACTTCGCAGACGTATGCCGACAGTGCCCTTTTGGGAAATCAGCAATGCGAGTCACTCGCTCCACTAACTGGCACGTCGCGGAGGACCTGTTACTGTCGACTTGGAATTTGATACTGATGAATAATCGTGCGTGGACTTTACGAGTGTGTAGTGCCTTCATTTAGAAGTATAGTTTTCACTGGCATACTTTTATCGAGCGATAACATCGCTGGTGACGTGCAGGATCGTACACACTTCAGCATAGATACCTAAAACTATTTACTACGATGACATGGTATAACATAAAGCCGCTACCACAAAAGCACTACATTATAATAAATAAATAAATTATCGACCGATCTTATCGTGCTTATATACACGAGTATATATAACGAGACGTTACGTAGGTCTATGTACCACGTGTGTGTCTGTTTTGGTAAGTGTCCCGCTTCAGGTAAGCAATCCATGTTTTATTCTTCCAGCTGTTATGCATTAGTAAAAGCAAATTACAAAATTGAAATTGAAAAGTATGCCAAGTCTAAGTTCTAGTGGGATGGTAAGATACGTAAAGAGGGAAATTAAAAATGCATTTTCTGTAATCAAAATTTAATGTCTCATAAATTTAATAAGATTTCATTTAAAATCACTTTGTGAACTATGCAATTTGATTGTGCAATTGGTTTATCTACCTAGGGTAGTTAGTACTCGTAAGATAAATGCATAAATTACGACAAATTTTGCATTTTTAAAACTGTTGACACAAAGTGTCTTGCATGG
This sequence comes from Hylaea fasciaria, assembly GCA_905147375.1. Lineage (NCBI taxonomy): Eukaryota > Metazoa > Arthropoda > Insecta > Lepidoptera > Geometridae > Hylaea > Hylaea fasciaria. Next base: position 9,573,499 of record LR990213.1, on the reverse strand, counting down.
AAATATTGGTTAATAGGTAATACCTACCTATGTCTTAAAACTATAAAACCTTAGGAATAAATTAAATAAAAACAATGTATATAGGTACGTATTAAATGATTTAAAATTCAAACATACTTACTCGTATTGGAAATTATATAAGTACAACGCCGTGCTCCTTGCATAGCTATTATTAGCCAATAATACAAAATAAATTCATAATTATACATTAATTCCCAATAAATCACACGGATTGTAATTATTGACCAATAGCAAACTTTGGCCTGGCATGTTGCTTCAGTCACGGTACTCGGTAGGTATACAAATTGTAAATTTTGTTGACGGGCTCAGTTGACTGATTAAAATAAGCGTTACGTCAACTCATCCCGCGGACACAGTTAGGAGCGGGCTCAGTTGACGTAAGAACCATTTGTATTGCCTTATCCGTAGTCAAACTAACTAGTACTTGGTGATTTTGAATGGATAACTAACTGTAGGTATCCATATATTTTGACTATCAGTTCAACTACAGATAAAACAGTTCATACAAAAGTTGGTAAGTTAATTAATTACACACTAAAATTACATCTTACAAAATCTATTGAACTACAATATCAAAAATTGAATGATAATAATTATATTCTTTTTTAAATATTTTACAATAAAAAGTTTATATTTTTTAAAAGCGTCCTATTCCTCTATCACAACATTCAAAGGCCTTAATGTTTGGACCATACGCTTGCAAAAGATAAGGGGTAAATGCAGCGAATGGTAAGCCCGCGAGCTTTAGACAATCGAAAGAATCGCATTCGGTGTAAAATTACAATCGAGTAGTTCTAAACATTTCGCTCCCCGACTGAACTATCGCGATGTTTTTCTTATTTACCAACTTGCCACCACTGCGTTCTTTGCAGTGGCACCGACCGCGATTATAGCCTTGAGCATGTTTAAAACCAACTAAGATTCTCTTCAATTCAACTGAAAGAGAAAATCGAGATGTTTGAACAATCGAAACAATCGACTAAAACATCTCGGTCTCACCCTTCGCTAGGTAAATGCAGCTCTCTCACCAAATAGGTACCATATAATTTTCTATAGGTAGTCTATAGGTAGTAAGTATATCTAATTAGGTTAACAAAAGAACTTCATAATTAACTACATACTTATAATATATCAGCTGCAATTTTTCTCTAATCCCACATTGGCTGACATTTATTAGGGGCATTGTTAAGCTGGGTACTCATATGCGAGCAGTAGGCAATCGTCTGCAGTGTATTGTATACGCTCTAGTGAGTAGGTACTAGTTTTTTTAAGTAACAGCATTTATGCATAACCTTGTGATCAGGGACCCTGTACGCTATACAATATACACGCATCTTAGTTAAACTAAATCTGTGCCATGCAATATACGAACATGTTATTTAGGTACGTAATGTAGGTAGGTATAATAATATATCCTATTATATTTGTGTGAAATTATTTATTTTTTTTTATTTTTTTTTATTTATGGCTTCGCACGGTTTGTGCATATAGCCAGTGTCAAGTATTTTATTTTAAGTATTTTTTAATTTCACATTAAGAAAGTCACAGCAATGTTATAGCAATCGTGGTCAAGTAGTCAAGTCAATTATTTACATCGTCAGTCACGATTCAGTAAAGTAGTGGATGCTTTACTGAAACTTCCTGGGAGTTTTGGAAAAAATGCGAAATGTCACGCTTTTTGAGTTTATATCATTCGCCTACACTCGTGCACGTTAACGAACACTTCATGGTTAATATTCCACCAATATTACACATTAACACTCGAAGAAACACAAGCTTGAGCTAATAATACAAAACCAACAACGTCTCACTATCGGATTCCCGCCAAAACTCCTTGTGTGAAATTAAACAACACTTTTACTCTGGGTGTTTCTACATGACAAAAAGTAGCGGTGTGCTACTCAACACTATTTTTTATTTTTTTTTAGTTATGGCTTCGCACGGTTTGTGCATATAGCCAGTGTCAAGTATTTTATTTTAAGTATTTCTTAATTTCACATTAAGAAAGTCACAGCAATGTTATAGCAATCGTGGTCAAGTAGTCAAGTCAATTATTTACATCGTCGGTCATGATTCAGTAAAGTAGTGGACAGGGCTTGAAAACCGGGTTAATTTTCGAACCGGTTTCGGCCTAAGTACATAGGGAGTTTTAGATGCGGTTTCGTTCTACCTTTAACCTTCATTAACCGGTTATAGGTTAATAAAGTTCGCATTATAGGTTAATGTTCAATAAACCAATATTTACCGGTTTTTGCCTTAATTTGCCATTCTGTTGCAACAACGAATAACTATCCATTCGTAAACTTACGGGATCTATCGGGATCACCGTGTTAAGTGGAAGGCTCGCGCCTTGTGTAATGATGGCCGATGGATAAGTAATTTTATCATTGTAATTATGTAAGTAGGTACTTAACTACCTGCCTTTATCTATTTTTCATGAATGAGAGGTGTTTTAATGTTTTAAATTAAAAATAACCGTATTCACCTTGTCATTATGGTAAAATATTATGATGCTAAAAACTAGGTCTAGGTAGGGACCAACATATCGGCAAAATATATAGATAAGTAAATTATGCAAGCTTAAAGTACCTATCTTCAGGCTCGACAGTAGCTTTTATGAAGCACGTACCTAATTAATATTTATTTAGCGTTAAAAATTTTACTGTGATTTATTTAGCGGATACTATAACTTCGTTCGCAGTTTTAACTAGCTACCTATATTAAATATCATACCTAATGTCAACTGTTAAGAAAATCGATTGATTTCACGGGTAACAGATAGGTAAGTATATCTCTCTATCTCTATCCTTTTCCCTCTATCTATCTCCCTCTCTAGCTCTCTTTCTATCTCTCTCCCTATTCCTCCATTTTTTCCCTCTCTCGCTCGAAAGACAGAGGAAGCTCTATCTTTCTCCCTTTACCTCTATCTCTTTCCCTCTTATTTTATCTTTATATCTTTCCCCCTCCCTCTATCTCTATATATTTACCTCTCCACTCTCAACCTCTCTCTATATCTCTCCCTCTATTTCTTTATATTTTCCTCTCAATTTATCACTTTCTTCCTCACTCTCGCTCTCTTTATCTCTCTCTTCCTTTATTTATATATATTTTCCACTCACTCTATGTCTCTCTCACTTTCTCACTATCCATTTATCTCCTTCTTTCTTCCTTTTTTCTCTCCCTCCTTCTTTCGATCTCTCCCTCTATTTCTATATATTTCCCTCTCAATCTCTCTCCCTCTCTTTTTATCCTTCTTTTCCTCGCTCTCTCTCTCTCTCTCTACCTCGATCTCTCATCATCATCATCATCAGCCTGAAGACGTCAACTGCTGAACATAGGCTTCCCTCTTAGAGTGCCACACCGAACGACTATTTGCCACTTGCATCCACCGATTGCTTGCGACTCTTTTCATGTCGTCGGCCCATCTAGTAGGCCTACCTACGCTGCGTCTTCCAGTCCGTGGTCGCCACTCTAGAAACTCTTCCCCATCAGTTGTCAGTTCTACTAGTGATGCGGACTGCCGATTGCCACTTCAGCTTGCAAACCCTGAGGAGCTATGTCGTCAACTTTAGTTCTTTGGCGAATATCCTCGGTCCGGATTTTATTGCGCAAAGAAACTCCAAGCATAGCTCTCCGTTGCTCGCTGTGTCACTCTGAGCTTTTCCAAAAGGCCAGCAGTTAATAAGGACCACAACTCAGTCAGTACCATAATTATGTCATCATTGGTAACATGGTTGAAGACCCTTGTCTTCAGGCACTGTGGAATTTTGGACGAGAAAATGTCACGTAACTTTCCGAACACTGCCCATCCGAGTTGGATTCTTCGGGCGACCTCTTTGTCGAAGTTGGAACTGCCTACCTGGACGATCTGGCCAAGGTAGGTGTACTGGTCAACAACTTTGAGAGTACCATTCTCAACGATTACTGGCACATACAACATGGCCATTGGACATGACTTTCGTCTTGTCCGTGTTCATTTTCAGACCCACCAGTTGGGAAACGCTATTGAGTTCGCTGAGCATAGTATTGAGATCCTCCAGGGACTCTGCCATGATGACTACATCATCGGAAAAACGAAGGTAAGTGATGTATTCACCATTGATGTTGATGCCGAATCCGTTTGAGTCCAAGAGCTTGAAAACGTCCTTCAATGCGTTTACGAACAGTTTCGGAGAAATAATATCTCTTTGTCTCACGCCTCTCTGCAATGGGGTATGTTTTGTGCTCTCGCCCTGTAGTCGGATTGACATGGTGGAGTTAATATACAAGCACTTCAGCACTTTGATATACCCTATACTTGATATGGCATTGCTGAAAGGACTGAAATACTGCCCAGGTCTCGATTGAATCGAAGGCTTTTTCATAGTCCACAAACGCCAAACATAACGACTGATTATACTCCTCAGTCTTCTGTATAATCTGGCGGAGCGTGTGTATGTGGTCTATGGTGCCAAAGCCTTTCCGGAAACCGGCTTGTTCGGGAGGCTGGAAGTCATCAAACCTGCGTTCGAGATGGTTCGTAAGGACTCTTGAGAACAGCTTACACACATGGCTCTTATTTCTTTATTTCTTACCAAAAGCCAAAATATACATGTTCAGATTACTAACTCAAATAATTATTAATTACCCAATAGAAACTTTCAACCCCTATTTCATCCCCTTCTAAGATTATATTTAAGACAATAGATAGCTTATGTCCGCTTCATATATCCAATCTATTCCTATATCAAATTTCATTGAAATCGATCCAGCCGTTTGAGCGTGAATGACCAACAAATACACACACACACCCTCACACATGCACATTCACAAACTTTCGGCTTATTAATATTAGTAAGATAAGGCAACTCTTTATTTTGGATCACGAGGACGTGATCAATTATATCGTCTTTGAGATACCTAATCGCTCGTTGTGTTATAAAGAAGCGTTCGTCAGGTCAGATAGTTAACAAGTTAGTGCGCGTTCGAGCCACGTGGCGCGGAGCGTACCGACCGTTCCGTACTTCACCAACGCCGCGCCGTCCGAAGCCACGAGACGCGAGAGCGAGTCGGTGCCTGTCTGTTTACCCACCCGCCCTAACCTCTCCCGCACCCCGCATACACGGCTGATCTTGAACCACTGGCATCGCGGATTTTACCGGTTAATTATGGTTTCATTAACGCTCTTTTTAACGTTTTCACTCGGAACGAAATAGTCCAAGAAACCGTTATTTTAACGTTTATAACCGGTATATTTCAAACCGGTTCGAGGCCCTGGTAGTGGATGCTTTACTGAAACTTCTTGGGAGTTTTGGAAAAAATACGAAATGACACGTTTTTTGAGTTTATATCATTCGCCTACACTCGTGCACGTTAACGAACACTTAATGGTTAATATTCCACCAATATTACACATTAACACTCGAAGAAACACAAGTTTGAGCTAATAATACAAAACCAACAACGTCTCACTATCGGATTCCCGCCAAAACTCTCTACTCAACACTTGGTAAGTTAATTGAGACAGAAAAAATGTAGGTACCTACATAAATAACTTCAATTAAGTAGGTACCATTTTTCATTCAAAATAATCGAATTGACTAGAATTGGTCGAAATCGAAGGTCAAAAGTCGAAATGTTTTACTTTAACATCAAAAACTTCGAAAAATATCGATATCGAATCGAATCGGGTATATTATTAAAGGCAATGGATTTTTATCTATATTAAGGAACGTCTCATCAATATTAAAACATGTAAACAATATACATAATAGTATAATAAAGCATAATGTCCATAAACGTACATTGCACAGCACACATTCTAGAGTCCGCATCGACTATTCGGTGCATATAAAAATTTAAATAAAGCTAATTTGACAGTGAAAATTGGTCATTCGCTTAATAAATATAATATAATATTTAAAATATTTAAGTAGGTAACACCCCATTTCACTCCAGGGCAATTTATATATTGTATACCTAATGAATTTAAATTTTCAATTTTCTTAAAACTAATAAGTAATCGGTAGTTAGGTTGTTTTAACAAATTGTACGTTTTCCCTACCATTACCATATAAATATTTTTTATATTTACGGACTAGGAAATATACGGTCATGGTATGTTTCCATGGAGAAGTTGATAGGAATTTTAAGAAATATTATAACTATAATTATTACAAAATAAGCTAAATATTTACACACTGTGAGACATTAAACAAGCATTGAGCAAATTTTTGTAGATTTATTACAAATTATATTTACATTATTTATTATAAAGATCCATAGATAATAAAGCTACACTGAAATAGACTGCCACGTGTAAAAAGAGTAATAAAAGGGAATATTTCCTACCTACAGATCAGAAAAAATTGGAAGCTGCCTTTATCCTGCCTTTGTTTTTTATACTTCTTACTAGGTAGGTCTATCTAAAAAGGTCTATCTAATCTAAAATTTAGCTTGCCCGATATATAATATTTTGGAATCATTTTTAATGTTATGTGCAATTAGAGCAATTTAATAAGTAGAAAATTTTAAAGAGATAAAATATTTACATTATCATGTGACTAAATATAAAATGTCACAAGATTTAAAAAGTACACGACTTAACTAAGTAGCATAGAAGTGATAATCGACAATACGAAAATATAGATTTGATCAAATATTAAGTAGTACTTACCTATATTATAAGTAGGATATCGCTAAAAATAAACAAATCTCTAACTAAAGGCAAAAGACCTGTGCCAAAAGCACTACCATCAAAACTTGCTAAACCAAAAACCATAGCAAATATCTTATTATGAAAAGAGCACGCCAAATATTAACATTTAGCAGGTCGACAAGTACTTGTAATTTTTTTTTAACATAAAATGATGGGGTCACATTTATTTTTCTGTTTACGATTAGGTACATCGAAGCTAAAGTAAATTAATCGTGAGTTATCCATAAAAACCTACTCATAACGATGGAGCAATCGTTAAATACCACGATAATTAAAACAAAATACTTTCCCGGAAAACTGTTAACATTGACTGAAATTAATAAACAATGACAAGTGCTTGTCAACTTTTCAATTCGTATCTACACTTCAAATTTTCAGCTACAAAATATTTTTAATTTTAAAAGTATTAAAATTCCTTTTAGTCGAGTTTAGTCGAATTCGATTACTACTCGAATTCTGAGCATCCAAGGGTCGCGGGCAACACTGCTCGCGCGGACAGCGTATCACCGCCCGCCCGCCGCCCCCGCGCCGCCAGGCTGCGACACTTGACCGTTGATGACCTCTTTCTCAGTTGTCGTTAGCGATGATTTATTGATTGTTGTTGTCGTTGACGATAAACTCGCGATTGTTGTTGTCGTTACGGATGAGTTTGTGATTGTTGTTGTTATTGGCGATGATGTCATCACTGTTGTTGTCGATGATGTTGTCGTTGTGGCGGCTTTCGGTGATGTAATGTCCAGACTCTGGTCGCGCGATTCTTGGACTGATTCTAGGCCGATGTCGAAGGATGCTTGTCTGCGGATTATAGAAAAGATAGTACATACAATATTTTTAGATCTGCAATAAAACATTCCTTGAAAGTTTTTGATAGTATTTTAAAAGTTCGATAGATCGATGTTTTTTTCACAGTTATTTGAATGAAAAAGAAGAACGTGACCAAACAGCTGCAGGTTCCGTAAGTACCTATAGTTACTATTTAACGAGGCAGTTCAATGAGGCCAGAGAGATATTGTAGATATCTTAATACTATTCAGTGAGGAAGTAAATCGCTCAGTAAGGTAGTAAGTTATTCAGTAAGGTAGTAGAGTGTAACGAGGTAGTTTACCGTTCAGTGAGGTAGTTCCCGGGGGCGGAGAGCGACCGCCCCGCCCTGGCGAGGGTGCCGCGTTTGGTCCTCTCAGCACTCCCCCCCGCCCCCGCCCCGGCCGCCGCCGCAGCCGCCACCGCCGCCGCCTCCCCGCGCGCCGACATGGACTCACGCCGGGAGGTGCTACCTTCACGGCTTCGGAGGAACGGGTTCTGGAAGCGTATTTAAATTAATACATAACGCGTCACGATCAGTAACTGTACATTAGGGTGGGCCACTGATGTATGAAGAAAAAAAAAATGTCTGATATAGATTCGTAATAGTTGTAAAAAGGTGTCACGGTATAAGAGTAGTATGTTCTGAAAAAACTATCACTATAGAACCTTATCTTCAGGCTCCGGATTGAGTTTGAAAAATCATAATATTTTCAAAAAGAGCTTTTTGTAATTATATTCCTAGGAGTGCAGATTCAAGTTTAATTTCAATTATGTTGCACTAATAAGAGTACCTCTGTAAGTTGTGTTTATAATTATTAAAAATATTATTATAAATCATTACTCATCGAGATAATACCTAACACGAATAGCAAAATTTTTGCAGATTTTTACTTTAAAATTTTCGCATCGCCTTGCGAGACTATCGGAGTCGTTATTAACCCTGGTTTGCAGATTTATCACACAAAGAACCCGCTGTTTCAGTAACAGTCTTGACAACTATTTCAACTTCTTGTGTGTGGCAAGGTAGGCGTAGCAGAAGCAGTTCTCGCTCTCAATTATATGCATCAAATATTCTGTAACTCCGCGTCTTTTGCAGTCTCGAGAGCTGGAGGTTCCGTGACATGTAGGTGACAAATTGATAGGGTAACGTTATAAATTGCATACAGGATAAGCTCTGGATGTTTAAAGAGTTGGACATTTGACTACTTATTGGCTCGAGCCTTTAAAATACAACGCGCTGCTCGCGAATGTGATTTCGCGGGTGTAGTTGTCGAGGTAAGCGAAATAACTGTTTCTTTGAATTACTACATTGATGTGGGCTTTGAGATAGACTGGCAGATACCTAGAAGCACAATATACCAGCGTCCACAGGTGTCGTGCTCCATCCTTACAAGTGGGATGAGCTCCGGTAGCAAATCAAGTCGGAGGGTAATTTTTTACATCGTAAGTTGCTAAAATCTTTAGTTTTTAGGTGACGTTTTCGTCGAAACATACAAAATACAATGAAACCAAGTAGGTCACTTTGGCCGTTTGGTATGAGACATCTTGCCTGGGAAATACTAACAATACTAATAATAACTGACAATTTATTGGCTAAATTATCAAGGAAATCAAAGAAAATCGCCGAAGAAATCTATACTGATACGATTGATCGGTACTGAACTCTGGAGGTGTTAAATCTGGTAACACTACGGTTATTAGTTGGAACTAAATCACCTGTGTATTACGATAGTTTACTTAGTCTACTTTATAGGTGGTTTCCGATTGCTTTTAAACGTTTAAAGACCGGATGTCCCACCGGTAATGTACGGAAATAAATTTAGAAATGATAATATTTTTTGATGGCATTTATTTGCACTTGCCGTGATATGCTTTTACGATTTGTATGACTCTTGTTTGTTAAACGATAGAAAAGGGTACCCCCGATCATTATCTTTAACTTTCAAGCATCATAATGATAGCAATCTGTTGAAATACGAGTATGTGTTCTTTTCGAGTACCTTTTCCTAATTTTAACTGTCGCCTTGTCCAGTCTTTATACTTTATATGAACGTCTGCATAAGTAAGCAATATTGTTTTTAAATTACCTATGCATGTTTCATAACATAAAGAACATTTAGTTGTGTTTGGCTTGCGCTTCATTTTTAATAAGTACGACCTCCTACCTAATAAGCCGCGGCATGATTGAACCGAGATTTTTTTGTGATAAGTGCAATCGGTGTCTTCTCATCTTATACCAAAAACTAACTAGTCGACTCGTTTATTGGTTTGTTTATGTAATAAGACCATATTAGCTATCAAATAATGTGACACAGATGCAAATATTATGAACACAATCCATAACTCTTGGTTCTTGAAGTCACATCTAAAAACTTATTTTTCCGATTTTTCAAAGTGAATCCGGAGGCAGTTGCCAATAAGAGAGACAGATAATATTTTGCATACGTCATTTCTACCCTATTTAGCACCCTTTTGCAACTATTACGTTACAAGAATCCAAAAAAAAAAAATTCGGCCCACCCTACTGTACATCCTGCCTGGCCCCTGTCTAAGATACCCTGTATCTAGAGAACCAGGAGCTATGGAAAACGCGGGGCCCCCACTCAAACCCAGAATCAGAGCAAATACTTGTTGATCCACACAACAGCTCTTTGGGAAAATGCAACAAGTGATTACGCCTGTAATGCTCTTTTTATTGAACGAACAAAACCTTATAGAATCAAGTAAGGGATATATCACAGCGTATATTAAGTGTTGAGAAATATGTGTTCTCACCATGCATTGTCGTCTGAAATACATCACTCTAAGCAATAAGAACGCTGTGACACTCACCCCCAGTTTCTGGAACGGTTGTTGGTTTTGATAGTAGATTAAAACTATCGTTGTCTCTATCTGACAATAAACAAATGACAAGGATGACAATAGAATTAATCTTTAGTCAAAGTTGGCTGACGTTTCAGAAACTGGGGGTAACAGTTATACGCAAGATGCTTTTAGCTTGACTCGTTGCAGTAGTCGGAATACCATTCCAAATACGGTCGAATCTGCATGGTTACCTGAAAGCTGTGCTTCTTCAGCATGGTCTTGATGAGTATGAGCGTGGAGAGGTTGGGGATGGAGGTGACGACCTGCGCCATGTCCTCGTCCGTCACCTCCACCAGGCGGCAGTTCTCCTGCTCCGACGGCAGCGGGTCCTGGCCGTCGCGCGTCACCCACGCGTGCTCCTGGAACCAGCGAGGGCAGCTAGGTTGGCCAATTGTTTTTCGAATTTTATCTTTCTAGCTGTAACACGCTGTTTTCAAAATAATAAGTAGCCTATGTGTTAATCCAGGGTGTTAACTACCTCTATACAAATGCAGCGTCAAAATCGTCATCTGTTTAAAATGATCTTAGCCCGAAAATTGACAATTCACCCAAACGTTCGCATTTATAGGATCAGTGTGCTTTTAACATGAAAAAAAAACACCAAAACAAAAAGGTTCCAAGAGATCGTCTCCTATCCGTTACCTTAATCTCCTGTATAGTGATCCGTCTCCCCGGATCCTTGTCCAGCATCCTGCTGAGGAGGTCCCGCAGGGGGCGCGAGGGCTGCAGCCGCGGGGGGTAGCTCAGGGCTTCGCTGAGGACCCGCGTCTGCAGCTCGGCGGCCGTGCTGCCCAGCCAGGGGACCCGCCCCGTCACCATGGCGTACAGCGTCACGCCCAGGGACCAGACGTCAGCTGCCTGCAGGGGATTTGTTTGTTTGTTTTATTTGTAACAGTTAAACCTCACAGGTCAGAAAGGTTGTCAGTGTTTTGGGCTTGCTATTATAGTTATTAGGCAGTGAGCGTCTGCTTTACAAGTAGGAGATAGTGGGTTCAAACCCAGTGCGGGCACGTACCAATCGGGTTCTTGTTAAAACATACGTTTTCAGCGAAGGAAAATAACGCGAGGAAAGCCAATCCGGACCGGGTCCCGTGGTGGGTCATGGCCTAAATCCTTCTCGTGGAAGAGAAGAGCGACCCGTGCTGAGCAGAGTGGTTTGATATGGGTTGTTGACGAGTGCAATTTTTGGGTTAGTTCTAGACCATCTTTGTGGTTGCATAAGAAGACTTGAAGATGGAGTCTTGCCGTGACCACGATCGAACAAACTCGATCAAATCGTTCAACCCTTAGACCGTAAACTGGAACTCAATTCGCGAAGGTTGAAGGTTTTCCTCGTATTACAAACTCACCTCTCCTACGTAGTTGTCGGAAGCGGCCGCCGCCTCCGGCGCCCTGAAGGCCGGCGTGCCCACCGCCCCCGACAGTCTGCCGGCCAGCTCCCCGCACGCGCCCAGGTCCGCCACCTGCACCCGACCCTCGCCCAGCAGCAGGTTGGCCGGCTTGATGTCTCGGTGAGCTATCCGTTGGTAGTGCACTGTGGAAGGTCAGGGTAGACTGTCCATTGTTTTTATAGACTAGCATTTGGCTACTGATGCGGAAGAAAGGTTCTAGAGTGGCGACCACGGACTGGAAGACGCAGTGTAGGTAGGCCTCCCATTAGATGGGCCGGAGACATCAAAAGAGTCGCAGGCAACCGGTGGATGCAAGTTGCAAGTTGTGGTTCGGTGTGGCGGTCTAAAGGGGAGGCCTATGTTCAGCAGTGGACGTCTTCAGGCTAATGATGATATGAATTTGGCTACTGTCTCACCTCATACCAGTCTTATTACGTGTCCTTCATAACTTATAGTGAGTTAGTAGCTCAATTAAACAATGGAAACTAGATCAAAAGAATGACCTGAACAAGAATACCTACTCACACACTAACGCTGAGTTGAATAAAGCTTGTGAAAACTGCGTCAAAATCTCTAGAGACAATGGACCTCTGCATTATTTGTGGTTGCGACGGAGCCGCAGCGCAGCCGCGACGTTGCGTTTATTTATTCAACACGCCCGACTACAACCGGTGGGCGATGTGGCTCTGCTCGTTTGTAAGCGGAAACGAATATCTTATTCGCTTTCCGCTCGCAAACGGACGGCTTCTCATGAAAATCCATCGTTTTGAGATGTATGTAAGTGAAATCATCAACATTATTTTGTCAAATGTGGTAGTACCGGCTTGTCAGAGTTCGGCGGGCCACCCAAGGACCTGACGAGGCTTAACGACTGCTAACGACTGATACCACCTGAAATGCGCGACGGCCTGAAACTTGAACGGACTGAATTGCCTTCCAAAGCACGGAGCAAGGGAAAAGTCGCCGGTGCGAGCTGGGGATCGAACCCACCTTTGTAAGCTTACTAAGTCAATTTATATTACAAAATAGAACTGTTCGTTATGATCCAACTGTAAATCCAACTGGCATCGCCTTGTTAGTCCCCAAGTGAGATTTGCAGGGTTTATCGCTACAGGTAGTTTTTTTTGTATCCTTTTCCCCCGCCCCGCTCGCAATGGGGCAGAGCCCGACGGAAATAATTGAACGGAGCTGTCCGTCACAGCCCCACAGTGTCCGCCACAGAGATATGGCCAGAGATTTGGTGGCGCCGGCGTTTTGTATGAGATTAGGTTTGCCTCTCTCGCCACATATACCCAGAATGATCTAGAGCCTTTCCTTTGTCTGGTTCTAGAGCTCAAACTTTGTTCTGACCCATAAATTATAGCACGTAGCCTTTATTGCCTTGTATAGATAACATTGTTGGCCGCGATAAGGAAACAAGACAAAGACCGTCTTCGACCGAAGACAAAGTCTTAGTAGTTTCTAAATTTTAGTAAGAGCTGAAGCTATCTTCGAGGTAAAAATTACAAATTGGTTTTTTAAAATAGTTTGGTATATCTTAATATCTTACTGGTCTTGAAAATTACTGGTTTAGTCTAGAGGAATTACGTTTTTCGGAGCATTTCAATGCTACATATTATATGATAGCAAATCCGATACGAGATAACGCTCCGGTGGAACCTTTGAATTTTGAATAATCTGGGAGCCCCAACCCTCGTCGGATATAACTTTGGAAATGTTCAAGATCGTGTCGGAAACTTGGATAGGCCAATTTTCTTGTTTTCAAGTTTCTTTGCGTGTTAATGTTAGGTTCTAGCATGTTAAGGAGTTAATGTGTGTTAATTATATATTGAATGTAGATAGTATTCTTGGGAGCTAAGCTTCGCAGGCGTCTGCAACACATCTTGGAGAAGGAAAACTCTAAAATGGAACCTAAAATGAAGTCTTCGTTAGACAAGGAGGGTCCTACCCAAATCTGGCATGGCAGACTTTAAAGTACGTTCGTACATACATACATTTGTGGACTTAACGAGTAACTAGATAAGCAGGTGGCTCACCTCGATGGTAAGCGCCACTACATTTTATAATCATTATTATAGGTCTTTTGGATTGCATTTTGGCCGGGTCTGCTCTGTAATATTATGTTCGCAATTCTGTGATTTGTTTATTATGTGCTATAATGATTTAGCTGATTCCTACAACAAGCGATCGCCTACGGCAGCTCGTTCCTCAGTCATTAAAATATTATACCTACTACATAAATAAAATACAGTGGAACATCAGCGTTCCGCCCTCGGCTACAAAACCGAAATTGTACCAGCAAAAAAATAGCCGGCCAAATGCGAGCCCGACTCGCGCACAAAGGATTCCGTACCATAATCTATAAAAATGAGCAAAAAAAACTCTTTTGTTGTAGGGAGCCCCTTTAAATATCTAAATGATTCTGTTTTAGGTCATTGTTTTTATAGCGGCAACAGAAATATATTATTACTTATCTGTGAACATTTCAACTGTCTTACTATCACGGTTCATGAGACACAGCCTGGTGACAGACGGACAGCGCAGCCTTAGTACCTAATAGGGTTCCGTTTTAATCTTTGGGTACGGTACCCTAAAAAATGACATGCGAACCTCAACCTTTACACTGAAGCCAAATGCAAACAGAATTCCGAAGCATAATGGCAAATAGGGGTAAAAAATTCGCTTCGCTCCTGGTTTATTTAAAAAAGTGGTTCTGAATAAAAGTTACAAATTCAAGGATGCCTTTCCAGTGGAAAGCTTATCTTTTGCGAGGTGTTCTGGTAGTGGGTTGGGTAGTCCTTGAGTGTCTATCGGTTGTTTATTTTATTGTTGTCAAATTGTAGCATGAGTATAATTTAATTTCGCGAAGACTGTTAGACTAAAGATGTACCTAGTAGAAGTGCCGTCTACTGATAGAGAAGCGTGTCTGTGTGCGTGTCGCGACTGTGAGACTGCGAACTCACGCACACTACAACAATGTCTATGTACACGTCACACATACATAATAATAATAATAATAATAATAATAATAATAATAAATCATTTATTGACTTGTAAACATAGCAAATTTCCATGTGACTACAAAATTATCAGCTGTGAACATAAATGTTAAAACACATAAACAGAAAACAGTATCAAAACAGTAAACAACAGCATCATGAAGCAATTTGAAAGTAGACACTCAAGATTAAATTTCAGAGTACGGTATATAAAATTAAAGATTGATCCATAACTATGTGGATTGTAAATAACATGAATATAATTATTTTGATGAAAGGCAAAGTATGTTAATTTGCATCACTGGATATAATATAAGCCTCAGAACCCTACGCTAGACTTAGGAAAGCCTGTGATTGTAGGGATCTGTGCCCCCAACTGTTGGACATGTTTAAAGTTAATTAACGTACAATAGGTAATTAACTGTATTAATAATTGAATAACTGTTGGATTATAAATATTGAATTAAATATAATATTGCTGTTTGGAAAAGTAAATTACACATAAATAATTGAAGGTATCAGAAATCTGTAAACTAAACCTATTATTAATTTAGTGTGTGTGTGTGTGTGTGGGGGGGGGGGGGGGGTACTGTGAGTTTGTATGAGAGAGAGAGGGTGTGTGTGTGTGTGTATGGCAGTGTGTGTGTATGGGAGTGTGTGTGCATAATATGTGACAGAGAAGTACTTTCATTTCAAAACAGATAGTAAGTCCTCAGTTTGGTCATATGAATACGTTTTAAGTATGTTTGTGACTGTATTTTTAAGGTTGAAATAATTCAATTGTTGGATTTGACAAACTTTGGAAATTTTGTTGTACATATAACCGCCCAGGAAACATGAAAATCTGTTTACGAAAAAAGTTCTGTATTTGGGTACAAACATAACTTTATCAGCGCGGCGCTTGGTATAGGAGGATATGGCTAGCGGGCATAATTTATGTTGTCGCAGGATCAGTCTTAGAATGAATAGCTGTCTAACTGTTAGTACATCAGATTCTTTGTAAAGCAAAGACGTGGGGTATCTAAACGGAAGGAAATTGCTCACTTTTAGTACGGCCCGCTGAGCTCTTTCCAGGGGTAACATGTGGGTTTTAGGAGATCCGCCCCACGTATCGATGCAGTACATAAGCAAGGATTGGCAAATAGCGAAATAAGTTGTTCTTAGAATATTTTTGTCTGCTACATGGCGTATATTCTTAAACACCGCTATTAGTCTACGAATTCTTGCTGTGAGAGTTTTTAAGTGACATTGAAAGTTTAATTGACTATCTAGGATAACTCCAAGATATCGCAAAGAGTCGACTCTTTCCAAAATTTTGCAATCACAACTATTCGTAGAACACAGAACACTATTGTCAAGATTTGAGTGGGCCATTATAGTGAAGCTTGAATTATGATTAGAGGCTTTCGGAGGTTGAGAAGTACTTAAAATTGAGAAAGTTATAATTTTTGTTTTGTCGGCGTTCAAACTAAGTAAGTTCTGGTTTAGCCATCTATTTACTTGGTTGAAACCAGTTTGAGCATACGAGAAAACTTTTTCCCAACTCTCGCCTCGAAAAACGATGGCAGTGTCATCTGCGAAGGTTATGATTTTACCATTTATGATATTTAAATTGCATAGTCCATTTATGTAAGCAAGGAAGAGAGTAGGGCCGAGAATACTTCCCTGGGGGACACCATATGTAACCTCTTCCGGATCGCTTTGTGTATCGCCCAATTTGACACATTGTTTGCGATTTGTTAGGTAGTCTTTAAAAAGTTGAAGTTGCAAACCACGTATACCCAGAGCCTCCAGTTTCTGAATGAGAAGAGGAATTGATACTGTATCGAATGCCTTCGCAAGATCTAGAAAGATTGCGAGGCACTTGTCACCTGCATCTAGACCCTGTACCAAATGATCAGTGAGTACACTCACTGCATCAGAAGCAGACTTATTTTTACGGAAGCCGTATTGGTGATGTGACAGTAGATTCCGTGATTCTAGATAATTTACGAGCCTTTTATTAATAATACGCTCCAATATTTTAGAAAAGGATGGTAAAATTGAAATTGGCCTATAATTGCTGATAACATCTTTGGATCCATCTTTATGTATAGGAATTATCATTGATGTTTTGAAATCTTGTGGGAAGCGACCTGAGATAAGACATAGGTTGCATACGTGAACTAGGAGACCCGCAAGAGTACCTTTATTCTCCTTGATGATTCTTGATGAGATGCCATCTATACCAGCAGTATTACTTGTCTTCAGCGAATTTATGATTGCAATGACTTCACTTATATCTGTCTCAATTAAGGAAAATGAATGAACTGGCGTTGCATTATTTAAATTATCAAGAATTACGTTATTATATTTAGGTGTGATATTAAGAGCAAGACTTTTTCCCACGTTTGCAAAATATTTATTGATTTTATTAGTGGCCTCCGTGGAGTTTGACCCTATTGATAATAGTTCTAGTGGATTGGACTTACTAGGCTTGAGGTTAGCTATCTTGTTGATAGCCTGCCATAGTTCCTTTAAGTTCTTTGCTTGTTCTATTTCTGAGCGTTCATACTGTCGTTTGAGTTTACGTAGCAAATGTGTAAGGAAATTACGATACCTAGAGTAGGTAGTATTTAAAATTATATTATCTGGATTTTTCTTTGATTTTTTATGCAATCTGTCTCTATTCCTCATGCAACGCACCAAACCAGAGGTGATCCACGGTTTGCGTGGGGCTTTTTGTCGAGAGATTCTCACAGTCCCCGTATTTCCCCTTACTATCTCAGACACCATATTTATCAATAACATTGCCGCCTCGTCACAGTGGTTCGTTTTTAGAACCGAAGTGAAGTCATTATTTTTTATTTGATTGTGTATGCTTTGGTAGTCAATTTTATTGTAAGAGGATGAATGAGATTTAGCGAAAGTGTCCTTCATGTTTAACGAAAGTAAGACCGTGTCGTGGTCCGTAAGACTATTCTGAACAATAAGTGTAGTAGAAGAAAGTTTAGTTCTAAGCAAGACATGATCCAAGCAATTATAGTTACGAGTGGGCAGTGTATGGGCAGGAAGTAGACCGTGCGATGAGGTAAGGTTTAAATAGTCGTTGGCATGTCGGTCTGACGAATATGTTTTTATGTCCACATTTATATCTCCAATTACAATGACAGTTTTAAACCTCCGTAATGATGTCAGCACTCTATCTAACGACATAAGGAAATTTTCTATATTTTGAAATGATGGAGGTCTATAGATGGCGATGATGGCAGTAGAAGTTGTTATAGTAGTGATAATACAGTTAGCGTCTGAAAACTCTGGTTCGTATATATTACAATTTAGATTCAATTTTGAATAAATGACTAGTCCGTCATTTTGATTGAACAGCCGTGTCGATGATGTCTGTTTAAAATTATGTAATTGTGGAAGGTTCTGATTCTGAGACAGCCAACATTCGGTGAGGATTATTATATCTGGCTCAACTAAAATTCTTTGCAGCAGTGTAGAAAACCCATCTATATTATGAGCGATACTTCTAATATTTTGCGTGATAATATTTAAGCTTAATTGATTTGGCGTAACATAGGAAATACATTCCTCCGGCTCACAAACATGAGAGGCGGAAACGTAAATATTGTCAATATTTTCCTCGATATTTCTTATAACTTAATAAGCAGCTGTTGGAGCCTAGGCTCAGGAGTAGATGGTGGTGTACGCTTCCGTGGCATTATATTCAATTTTTAAGCGCTTGATTTAGTCACCAAGTTTATTGCTATGACAATTTCAAAGGCGTCGAGACTGACCAAGCTTATTGCTCAGAAGATTTCCGATGCCACTGTATTAAATTTTTTATGACGGTAGTTATAACACTGGGCTTGCAAATACGAAATTATTTTCTATGATAACTCACTTATTTCACTGTAATTTTCCGTGAAAATACACTTATATTGCAGGGTTAACACCGTAGAACACTGTATTTGGTTTTATTTGTAGCACTATATACTATTCACAATGTTATTAATTACTTTTGCAAGAGCTGTATAAAGTACGTCTATTCGTGAGGACGCTTGGCGGGGGGGGGGAACACATAGCCGAACAGTCTTCGTGAAATAGCTGTACTGCAAACATCACTTTGTAGCTATCAGCGGTGTTTCATAGTAGGGGCATCTCGAATTAGGATTATTTGCATACTAAACTTTTACGTGGCCACGAGAAGACTTCTCGTGACACGGTCGATGTAATTCGGACGAAACGTCAAGGTATGTCAAAATTTTACATTTTGATTTGATATTAGTTTGTCCGCAAATTATTCTAGTTAACATGTACCATGTGTTTATTTACATACTTGTTATATCTTAAATTAATCGTTCAATTGTTTTTTGCTGCTAAACACTTAAGATAGTAATAAAATCTTAGCAAGTAAAAACGAAACAAAAAGGCTATGAACACAAAAAATATAAGCTGAAATTTTGCCAAAGCGGACGCGAGCAGAGCGGGGTGCCCTTGGCTGAATTAAAGCTGTTGTGTTCTTTAACATTTTTTTCTAGTTTTAGTTGGACTATAATACTGGCAATTTTAAAAATTGATTTTCAAATGAAACCGTTGGTTCTATCAACCAATAAAAAAGGTTTTACTCAGGTACTCACAATACTCGACCCCCAGGAGAGCATCCCGGAAGTACCTCCTCGCCGTGTCCTCGCCGAGGGGGTTCTCAGTCGGTATGTCTATCACAGGGCCCCCTTCTAGCAGCTGGAACACGAGGTATAGCTGGTCTTCTGCGGGGTCGTCCAGGACCTTGACACAAAGACGACAGCATTAGGCCTTATTTACCACGGTTGGTGCAATGGTGAATGCTAACGGAGTCCCATTTCTCCCCACTCCAGGCTGATCGGATCGTCGACTCAAGGGAGGGGGGGTCGTTAGGTCCAAGCCCCACACCCCCTTCTTGCAGAAGGGACAGAGCGAAGGCATATCCCCTCAAAAAAATGCTTAATTTACCTACATACAATAATATAATTCTTGAGCCATGATTCGTTCAATCTCTGATATTAAAATCCTATCTAAACTTCCGACTTAGATATTATCAGATGATCCCATTTATATTCTCGGTAAGCCGTTCGCGTTCGAGACACAAGCCCAAGCTACCTTAAAATATTGAAACAATGTGAGCGGGTGTAAATCCAACGATTTACAGCAGCTTCAAAATATAATGCGCGTCTTGAATTCACTTGAAACGTCGTAACTAAGCGCTTTACTACAGAAGCGGTTATAAAGAGCAAACATAAAAGTATTTATTCTATCTGTTTGTTTATAAGTATCTTTTACTCTTTACGCCGAAACTGCAAGGCCAATTTGGCCGCTAGCAGGCGCGAAATATTATTTTTTATGACAAAGGCCTATGTATGGCGGCTGCCTACCATAGCATGTAGTTTTAGCAAGTAACATTGCAGCACTGATGAAGTAAATAACGTATAAACAATTGCTATCGAGTTGATCTAATTCAACGTCTATCTAATTTTCCCACAGCTGAACTGGAGGCTCTTATTCTCGGAGGTCAACATTCATTTTAGGCCACTGCGCCATCGTAATTAGGTAGTTAGAAACCTAACAGTTACCACGTGTAAATAATAATACATTGTGTATATTTTTACTGTTGTAGATACCTATCTACTATTTTAAAGTATTTTCTATTGTATCCTATTCTATCTATGTCCACAAGGTACATTAAAAGTAAACTTAATAAAAGTATTCCTTCAAAGAGTAAGTATACGCTGTAGCTTTGAAAAGTAAAAGAATTTGTTGATTGGAGAACAAAGAATTTGATTAATTTAGAACAATGGGTATTCCTTTATTACTTTTATTTGTGGAACAATTTCGTATACTCTTATTTTATAATTTATAAGAACATTCTTTTAGGAACTTGTAGTATGCTCCTCAGTGATCTACTTATGGTTAAATTCAATATCTTTATTATAATGTAGTATGTTATGGTGAAATTTGTTTCTCCTCGCTAGCTAGCACCATACCATGGATAAGTTATTGGCTAGTAAGGGAATAGTCAAAAATGTATTCCTTTCATACTACACAGGCAAGTAAGTTGTCCGAAAGGAAATGACTAAAACCTAAATCACAAATCTTTCACGGGCCTTTTGTATTAAAATTTAGAAGAACCATTACTGCAAAACCTCAGTACCTTTTCGAAAGAGGACCTCTTAGATCATGATATCAGTGTTCACTCACCTCCACCAGTTTCACAACATTAGGGTGGTCAAGTTTCTTCAGCACCGCGATCTCTCGGTACACCCTCTGCAGGGGGTCGGGAGGCGGCCCCGGGCCTGGTCTCCTGGGGGGTGTTCTGCCGAAGAGACCGGCTCTCCGCATCAGCTTGCGCTTCGAGAGGATCTTCATTGCCTGGAGAGGTGAGGCGGTATTAGAAATAGGATATTTTATAGAATATATTTATATATTTGTTAATATTAGTTATTGTTATTATATGTAGTGTTTTTGTTAATTATACTTTATCCGTTTGTAATCTAAGCACTAATGTTACTGTTCATGACAGTTTGACACCTTATAAGAGCTCTTTTGTTAGTTCGAACATGATATTGGGCAGGCTTCGGAGGCAAAGTAAATATTATCTGCGTAACGAATTGGGATATATTTCAATACTTACATAATGTGTGTCGTCTTCTTCGTTGTAGGCTAGCTTAACAATACCGTATGAACCCTGTAAAGAAAGAACGGTATTTTAGGAACAGTACGGTACCAAACTGATATAAGCTTTACTTATGTAGATTTATTCAACAAACGAAAACATCATAAACACGAAATAAAAACTAAATAAGTACTAAAACTAAGTACTTAAGCCTAATCTAATAACCCGTTACCAATGGGCAATGTCCCAAAATGCTGGCGGCATTGCCACGTTGTATGGCAATGCTTAATCTTTGGCCAAAATAAAGGCCAGCGTTTTGGCAATATAGGTACTTAGCTTTTTAGATTGTCAGCTAATTTTGCAGCAAACACTCCATTCTGGAAATTCGTTACATTTCGACCGGCTCCTCCGCCTGGCGTTAATTTTACTCAGGTTGAGTCTCTCTCCATAGCGGTGTGAGATTCCAGACAAGATACTTACTCTAACTAGATACGATGCATATGAATTAGATACTTGATTAGATATTCGATACTATACGATATTCAACGCCCCTGTACTTGTCTCTCTATACTGATATGACGAAGTTTGTGGAGAATTGAGTACTTATCGGTTTGACACTACTCAGGTCTGGGGTTTGACACACGCTTAATCGATATTAAATACTTGAGACTGGATACCCGATACTCGCCCCTATATACTATACGTAGTAGGCGTAGTATAGTATCGGTTACCTGTCCGATCGGCTCCAGCAGGCGGTACTGGTTGAGCTGCACATAGCCCGAGGCTTGGGCGAGGGACACGCGCCGCGACTCCCGCGGCCCGCGGCGCGGTCGCGGCGACTGCGGCCCCACCTCCGCGGACTTGGCCGCGTGTGACTTGAGCAGTGTCGAGCGGTCTCCCGTCGCGGGGAATGTTGACAGTCTGGAGGGAGAGGGGTGAGGTGGTAACACAGGGGGTGAGAGCCGGCGAGATACGATTAAAATATTCATTACATACGTCAACTCATCCCGCGGACACAGTTTGGAGCGGGCTCAGTTGACGTAAGAGCCAGCTCGACGAGCCTTGTTGCGGCAATGACAGTTTCAAAGGAAGGCTAGTGACGCTCTCACTGTCAGTCACTTTTACTTGTGCTGTAGTAACTGTTATGTAATCTGTTCTCGGGTCCGTCCGGTCGACTCGGGCCGAATGTCACTTCGCATATTTCAATGGGACCAGTTCAGAGAGTTTGCCAGTAGTCTTCCTCTTTTGAAACTGTCATAATACGCGCGTAATTTTACAGGTTCGTGCCTTGACATCTCACAGCCAATTATTCCATAAATTTACGCTGTACTATAGGATGTAATAGTGGTGCCAAGCGAGGCTATTGAGTTCCATCGCATTGCTTATCGGGAGAGAGATCAACTTTCTTTTTTTATATCCCTCGGGCTTTGTATAGGTTTCACTCAAGATACTCCGCTAAAAAGGTACTTAGGTACCTTCATAACTGTGCACAACGGACTCGTAAAATGCCACAACGTATATAGGGGATCTATTCCGGTATATTGGGGATCAGGAAGGTATCCAGAGGTCGGGGAGACAGGGGATAGATTTAGGAGATTACGTGGCGAATGCGGCGATCGCAGTTATCGTATTATAGGGGTGTTAGGGGACAGGATTCCGAAATGGATATCGATGATAAATATATAGACTGGGTGTGGAATGATTTCTGTACAGATTACGAAGACGCTAGTCTCATTTCAATATCAAAATGGAACTCACTCAAAATTTATTTAAAAAACTTGACATAATATAACTACAATTGATTAAAAACTGAAATGAGAAATACATTTTCCCTGACTTCTCCAAACGGTGGTAATGAGAAAGCTAGAGAGGATACTCCCCGTCAGGAGAAGAAAGCCTAGTCAAGTAATCATGGCTAAAGAGTTTTAATTCGGCATAGGCTGGACTCGAAACGAGTACAACCGATTAATTTACCCAGAAATGTTATAGCAGCTAATGATCAACCACTGGAGAGGCAACTCAAGAATCATTCATGTTCGAACTCAGTGGGTGTATCGCTCAAGGAAATACGATCACACCCCTCGGCAGACCAGTCGATCCCGGGGTATTTTTAGAGCCATTGAATAAAGCCACCGCATCGCAATAAGTTGTTTGTGCTGAATTTCGCTGAGTATTCGATGGATTGATGCGAAGCGGATTTAGGGCACAGTTGTGTGTTGAGAAGTTTGCGTGTGTTGTATTGTGATTTGGTTCAGCTTTGTTGTTTCCTGCTAAACTTTTATATTCTTTCACTTACTATTATTATAAAAAGATAATTTGAAAACAACCCAGTATTTCAAATGTAACATAATTTATCGGCGTCAATAAAGCAATAATAAATAGGATAAAAGGTCTATTTTCAATGTACATCGGTTTTTATATTAGGTAAAAACATTTGATCTAGTCTAGCTACTGGAAAAAAAGTATTTTTGGGAAAAGCGCTGAATAACGATGTTGTTTTTGTTTGTAAAAGTTCAAAACAGGAAGATAAGTTCGAGATGTGTTCCGCATTCTGTATTAGAATTAATTTTGTTATTTGTTCGTAAAGAATTTTATGAGCCTCGGCCTGTGAAGATATTTTATAGCGAAGAAAGCGTGTAAGTATTTCTCATTTTCTCGCATATCCACTCCATGGCATCTCCACGTGCAGTTAGTAAGTTACTGTTTCGTCCTGCTGCTTGTTTTGTAGCTCTACGCAAGAATCGTGCATTTATCTGGCCAGTCTATATGAGTTATAGTATTTCAAGTTAGTAGTTTTTACCTTCAGTGTACATTGACACTCGCTCTATTTTGAAATGAAAGCGAGATGGCAGATAGTTTTTGTGACATTTTGAGCGTGTTGTGTGACCTATTGAGTATCGACGCGAACGACGCTATAGCTTCGCATACAGTTTCGCTCGTCTTTTGTCCGATTCAGCCGTTTGTATGGAGTGTCCACCCTGTGCTTCAGTTTACACGCCATACCTCAGAACACTAATAGCACTAGGGACTAGGATTTATTAGGGTGTAGTTACGCACCTGTGTCTGTCGGTGTCGGTCTGCCATCGCGGCGCGGACGCTGCGTGCGTGACGTCCACCGCCGAGTGCCTGCGACAAACGAACAAACGAACATTTGTACAAGAGCCCGTAGCAGAATATGGTATTTATCCCGGTTAGGGTCTAAAACACAGGAGCTATTTTGCGTATAGAACAAGGTGTGTTTTTGCGCGTGACCAAATTACACGAACCTTATTTATCTACTATTAAGCCGAATGTGGAATCGTACAGAGTAAGCGTTCCACACCATATTATAAAGATCATCATCAGCCTAAAGACTTCCACTGCTGAACATCTCATGGAACACCACAGCGAATAGTTCCTAGCTGTCTACATCCAGCGGCTCCTCACTTCTTGCACCAGCTCGTCGATCTACCTCGCAGAACCGTCTTCTGCTGCGCGGTCGCCACTGGAATACCTTCCTTTACCAACGGCTATCAATTCTTCGAGCTATAGCCTGTGCACTGCCACTTCAACCTAGATAAGTACTTACCTACCTAACTTTATGAGCTATGGTGACTATGGCCCTCCAGCAGATTGGACCTTACCTGTTTAGCACGACTGCTAATCTCTAGACTCAATAGGTATTGGTCGCATCGACATAGCCACGCTAGCTTGAAATCTATCGGCATGTATCTCAGAGACTAGCGCTCGACAATCAAGCTGATTCTATGGTGTTTAACTAAGAAATTAGTTAGCCTTTGTACTAACTAGTCAAACATTCAGTATACATGCATTCGACTAACTACAGGATGTGTATGGCAAAGCAGTCTGTATAAATATATGACGGCTATATCTACAGAGATGTGTATGTAAGTATGGCACTATACAAATGGTCATACTAGCTGCGGCTCGCCGCTATTTATCCCATGGCATCCACAGACAGAAACCATTTAATAAATGTATGCTCTAGTTTAAACTACTATTTGTTATTATACCTTCAATGTACAGACTTTATCCTCTTTAGGTGTAGCTTTTATCTGTAAAGATACTAGGGTACACGTATAAAATATACAGGGTGTTTGCTCCCCGAGCTCTGTTGCTTAATTTTGTTTATAACCTCTGATATTGTAACCGTGTTAGATGCTCTCATTCCTTCCAGAGCGGGTTCATTTATCCCGGCTTGTTTCACGCTGCAGACTCACTTCACGGTAGAGTGTGCTCGCTACTTTAAACGACGTCGGTGTGGGTATCACATTTCGTCGTTTTGATACATTCCCCAGTGGATTTAAGAAGTGTCTTATTTAAATATAAACAGTGGTAAATTTATTTATTTATATTATAAACAAGATAAAAAGCTTACAGTAATAACCAAAGCGCCAACTATCTAAGTTAAAGATTTAGGAATACATTTAAGTACAAACTAAATGATGTTGATTTTTTGGAACTTATGCTAAATCATAAAAATCTGGATAATGAGGCGTTTCACGGCCGGTTGGCCCCAATAATCGTTTTGCATTGCCTTGAAGAAAAGATAAGGTACTTAAAACTGACATCACTCTTTCCATTCTCCGAATTCCAGTTATACACCAGCACAAGCCAACTATCTATGTACAAAGTTTGGTTGAAATCCGTTCAGTCGTTATGCCGCGAGCACGGACCCGGAACAGTGACCCCTTTGAACTGCACTAACTTATCAATATCATACAATATCGATACTGAATAGGCTAGTCGTTGCCCGCGACTTTGTTTATTGAGACTGTAGAATATAGAACCATGTCTCAGTGCGACCGCAGTGCAGTGCCACGCATTATTTGGCAATGCTAAATTCTGGGCACTGCAACTAGTTACTGGGCTACGTTTTATAAAAAGAAAAGAAAAGAAGAAGTTCTCGCGTCGTGTAAAAACTACTGAATCGATTGCAATGCAGTTTTCACTAATTGGTAGCCCAGAATTTGATTCGTGCAATGGTGTACATGACATTTTAATCCAACACGTAGAGAACGAGCTATAGACAAAAAGCATCCTCAAGGTGGTGCGTACACTTTCTATCAATGTGTGAGATAATTATATCATATTAATATATAAAAAAATATACCAGCGCGAATGAAGTCGCGAACAACAGCTAGTGATAAATAAACCTTGAACCATAGAGTTCCTATATAATATCTCGAACATAAAATCATAGACCTATAATAAACGTTATGATACCTCAATTAAAAACGCCTCACCTCGCTGAATATATATATATATAAATATACCTTATAATTTCATTGCCTGAACTACGTGATTACTGCTAAATAACTGCACTAGCTAGCTAAGGCTTTAATTACCATATTTTAGTCATAAAATATAAGCTTTATGGAGGAAATTAGCGTCGGGGATAATCTCTGTAACCTCCACAGACTATAATAATCACGGCCATATTAAATTGTGTTGGGTGAGTTAAACTTTTTGCAAGCGACCTTAGAATGGAAAGTTCCGGACGGACAGTACCTATTATTGTAACTAGGTTTTTGGAGGGAAACCGAAAATATATGGCGTTGTAGAATCGCGTCTTTTTTTCTCATCATTGTAAATCATGTATCATTGTAAACGTCCACAAGTACAAACGACGCCAGCCCCAAAAAGGTTTTACACCGTGTTATCTCAAAACTCCTAGGAAGTTTTAAGGCACTCGCCACTCTACTGAACCGTGTTATATAGTCTATTCTACTACTAATTATCGAGGCTCGACGAACCAGTACTGAGACCCTGTGGTGAATTTCCCTCCTCAAGAAGGTGAGGGAGTTTTGGCGGGAATCCGATAGTGAGACGTTGTTGGTTTTGTATTATTTTCTCAAACTTGTGTTTCTTCGAGTGTTATTGTGTAATATTGGTGGAATTTTAATCATTAAGTGTTCGTTAACGTGCACGAGTGTGGGCGAATGATATAAACTCACTTTTTTTACTTTTTAAACGCATTTTTTCCAAAACACTCAGTAAGATTCAGTAAAGCATCCACTACTTTACTGAAACGTGACTTTGACGATGTAAATAATTGACTTGACTACTTGACCACGATTGCTATATTGCTGTGACTTTCTTAATGTGAAAATAAGAAATACATAATAAAATACTTGACACTGGCTATATGCACAAACCGTGCGAAGCCATAACTAAAACAAAAAAAAAAGAAGGTGAGGTACGATCCGTGCTCCAGTGTAGTAATGGATTAATTCGCGTTCATTATAATTTTCGTAACGATCTCATATTCAGCACTCTACGAATTAATATAGGTAACGAAATTTTGCGAAGCGAATTCATCGCTCGCGTCATAGCCGTCATACTTAATTTTAATGCAGCGGCCGGCAGCTAGCGCGCGCTCTCTTCGTCCACCGCAATGTAACTAAGTCTGTTTCATTCGGGTGAACCTTTCGCAAATTCGTATGACGCTAAAAAAGTTGGTTAAGCAATTATTATCCTTGATAGGCTTGTACTTAGTACTACTTACGGTCGTATATCGAATGAATGCGTGTAACAGATGAATTCGTAGAAATCGTACGAACTACGAAAAAATTGGTTTATGCAACTTTTTCCTTGTTATCTTTGATTTGGTCGTATTTAATGTCGTATATTGAATGAATGCGTGTGATCGTTCAAATAGCTGGTTCGTGCGATCCGCGCAAAAAAATAGATTACGCAATTATGTCTTTATTATCTTCAATTTGCTTGTATTTAGTGTCGTTTATTGAATGAATGTGCGTGATTGCTTAAATCATTTATATTCTTAGCCGGGTCGTGCGATCCACGAAAAATTAGAGTACGCAATTATTTCTTTATTATCTTTGATTTGCCCGTATTTAGTGCCGTATATTGAATGAATGAGCGTGATTGTTTAATAATAATAGTGTGCCACGCGCTGGCGCGCGTCGTATAGTCAAAGTTCAAAGTTCAGTATGTTTTGGAAAATTATTGTGAGAGCTTAGAAAGTGAGAGTTTTTACGCATTTTCCCAAGAATCATACCTGTAAATAAAAGTAGGTACTGAGAGTTGGATGTGTATGACAATATTATTTAAAAAGGTGTATAAAAGTGTAAATAATAATTAGGTAGGTAGGTATAAGTTTTGTATTTAACGAAGTAGGTATATTAGTGTAAATAAACTGTAACTGTTGAATATACTGTAAGTATAATATAAAATATTGTATAAATTTGTAAACAGAAAAAACAACAAAAAAATATAAACTGTAAGTATTGTAAAATAAAAACTAAATTATGTAAATACGATCAAATGAACTTATAAAAACACCAGTTTATAAATAACATTATACTGCAAGTCCTAAGCCTGGATAAAGTATGAAGGAGAGTTCATAAACCGGGTTCTTAAATATTAAAAGGTTTTAAATTGGTAGTTAACTACATTTAATCATAACAAAATCATTAATTTCATTACATAAAATATACGCATGTACTAGCATAAATAAAACGTCATCAGCGAGTAAAAACGCACGCTAGGAAACGTATAATAGTGAGTAATTACCTTCTAACGCCATCTAGATTTTATTTAATAAAGCTCTGAAAAATGGTACCTTCTAACGCCATCTAGGTTTTATTTAATAATCTCTGAACAATAGTGCCTTTTAACGCCATCTAGGTGTTTTGTGCGTTTTCTCGGTCTTTATTGTTTTAGTATGGTTAAAAGAACATGACGTGAAATTGATAAATTATCTTCCAGCTGTAGGTACTAAAGTTGATAATGGTATGCTTCGTTCAAACATTATATTATTCATTCAACAAATGAATATCTTACATGATCAGATTAATTTCATTTTTTTTCGACATTCTGCAACGGATTCTTCAAAATGTCTGTGATATTCGTGTGAGCTTAGCAACGGCTGGTTTTGGTTGTCGTGGTAATATTTGTGTGGTAATAATATTCGTGCTAATATTTGTTGAATACTTCGTCAGTATTAGTGAATACTTACTTAGGCATAAGTATCAGTTCCACCACTAGAAACGCCCTACCTAAGGCGAACAAGCTCGTTAATGCGCGTGGCGCGTATTAACAGGAATCATAAACATATTAGTATCATCAATCTTATTTAGCAAATAGCATAGCAATAGCAATTAGCATGCTAAGACTCGTCAATTCGCATGTTTATGAAATTTAAATGAATTCGCATTAATTGCCATCACTACTCCAGTGAGCCGAAACGGGGTGAGACAATATAAAGGGAGATTTTATGAACCGCCATCGCTATGGTGTGCCTATACCTTTACCACGGCAAGTTTCTTGTCTTGTCTACACTCGATACAAAAGGAAGCCTGCACCTCACAAAATACGATCTTGATCGTCAAAGACGACGTTAACCAGATTCTAGGAACAGCCACGGATCACTTTACGCCCTTTGAACGAGTTTTAACAAGGGCTTAGCGCAGTTAAACTGATATTAAACTACAGAGGAAGTTCAATTTTGACGTGAATTTATGTGTCGGTGCCACGGGATTTATGAACGTTTAGCCTGTAAGGCTGGAAGGGGTAATGCTTCTATTGCTTCCTTTGTAGTAAGGCAAAGTCGTCAGCGGCCGGTAAAGTGTTTATTTTTATTTTTGTAGGTACTTAATCATCTCACCTGGTTTAAGTGATGATGAATTGAAAGCAATTAACATGCCTAAGTTCATCTGGCACATTTTTCTTTACTCATACTTTTAAACCGGAAAATATCAAAATATTTCGTGATCTTGCGGCGAAAACTATGTTTATTATAGTCACACGCTTTGAAATTTTCCCCATTGACTTATATATTTTTATATCGGTGACACGAGCTCGTCTGATATTAGAGACAGAAACTAGACAACGAAACCCCTCAGTGCTTGTTAGTGTAGCTTATTTTGATTACATTCTAGTTTTCTACTAAATTTTATAAAAGTTTCTCTGGCAACTACATTTGCGTACTATTTAGTCGTTTTGCTTTCTTTGCTAATCGGGAAACCCCCGTCTTCTGCCACAACTGCCCCATACCTTCAGGTGGGGAATGGTCAACGCGAGTCTGTCCAGCAAAACCCCTCACAGCAGGAAAATATCCTTTTACAAACACATGATTCCTTCGATGCCCAACCCACGAGTAGGGGGTAGGGGGTGCGACGCTCCCCCCCCACTTGAGACAACCGACACCAAGCTAATAACTCTTTTAGTGATGTATTGTTGGGCTTTCAACGGATCGGTTACAAATTATTGGGAGCGTAATTTTATTACCATGGAGGTTGGTTACATTACAAGTGCCCCCGCTTTTAATGGGGAGTTAATGTATTAGATCAAAAATAAGAGCAAGTGTGTGTCTGTCTTTGTGATTGTTGGTTACACAACACATACTTAGAAGTAGAAGAAACACATTTATTTGCAACAGTAAAACACAAACACCAATAAACATAATAATTACTAAACATGAAATATTGCTACAAAAGTTATAACATAACCTACATAGAATATTATAAATGTAAAATCTTAATTGTCGAGCAAGTCACTATCGTCATCGTCAATAAAGTTAGCAAAACAGACCGGAAACTGTTGACTTCTGTAACTTTTAAAATAATAATAATAATTCAGCCTGTACTGTCCCACTTCTGGGCAAAGGCCTCCCCTCACTATTAGTATAATTAAAGGATTAGGCCATACGTAACTTATAATCAATATAAAGTATAGATTAGCCCCAGGCGGGCTATATGACTATAGTCAAAGTCAAAGTTAAATCATTTATTGTAAAGGCAATAAAATCGCACTTTTACAAGTCAAACACTTCAATATAATAAACAAATTAATAAAACCATAAAAAACAAACTATAATTAATTGATTATGGGTTGAGTTTCAAAAAAGGATGTTTCCCTTTCAAGCACTGGTCCAGGATTGCATCTCGGACAGGAAAAGGAAACTCCGTTGACTCTATCAGTGCTTCGGAATGCACCCGTTAGAGAAGACAGCACCAAAAAACTCTACATACTATATACTATACTGACTATGACGGCGTATAGACAAATTGGCTGTCAATCTAAAGAGTAAATTAAGCGAAAAACAGAATATTCGAAACGGCAACAGAAAAAGCTTTTCCGATAATAAAGCAGTTTCCGGGGAAAAATCAGCGAAATCGGTTAATTTCCGGAATCGGCAGACGGCTCCGGGATGGGCCGGATCCCCCCTAAAAGGTTATGAGGCCCGTTACACTCGGAATACAGTAATTGTTTGGAAACAACGATTTATTACAAGCATATAATATAAACACTAACTTTTGCCCGCGATTTCGTCTGTGCTGACTACAGTTTATAGTAAGAAAAAATGTCCATCTGCATGTTCGCAATCTATCTCTAGGTATATGCAAAAAATCAACATTGGATCAATGGTTTGTACGTGCAAACGTAATAAACAAAAAGCAACTTTTGCATTCTCAATCGTAGCAATATTTTTTCTGTCTTAGAAATACAATAGAATCGAATAGAAACTCTATATTGATACCAAAGTGTATAAAATATACAGAAAACTAACTACTAAAGACTACTTTTAAATAGCTACCTATTATAGCTTTAACCTATGTATACCCATATAGACTCACTGCTCTCTACTGCCTTATTATAAGTGAAGATAATGTTTATAATGTACCTACTTGTAGCGTTTATTAGCAACTTACACAGCAAAACTACGCAACTAAGTAAACATCAAACAAAACGCCGCGGGCTCAGCTGTTATTCCCTAAATAGATGGGCCTTAAGTAATTAAACCAATTAACCGGAGTGTAATTACTCACAATTAACCACCTCTCTAATTAGCTGGTGGGTAATGAGGAGCCATTCGGAAGGGGTTCGTTTGAATGTTGCTTTATTAGAAAGTTGTATGCAAAAAGGTAAATAAAGTTGTCAAAAAGGTACTTTTATAGACAGGTTTTTATAAAAAACGTATTCTGTATTCCATGCTGATCAAAATTAGTTCAAACGCGTAACTTATAAGTTCTGATGTCTACCTTCCATCTGTATTCTACATAAATAAAAACCGGCCAAGTGCGAGTCAGACACGCGAACGAACGGTTCCGTACGATACCTAAATGAAAACGACAAAAAAAACACGTTTGTAGTTTGTTGTATGGGAGCTCCCTCCTCCCTCCATTGGAGGGAGATATTTATTTTATTGCTTTTTGTAGATATTAATTTGTTGTTATAGCCTGTGAAAATTTCAACTCTCTGACTATCATGGTTCATGAGATACAGCCTGGTGACAGACGGAGCCTTACTTGTTAATAGGTTTTATCCTTTGGATACGGAACCTTAAAAATAGTGTCAAACGTACTTAGGCATCAGTTTACTAAACATATAAATACAAATCCTTTGAAATACGTGAAACGGGTTGGATATTATGTTGCGTGGAATGTTTTTGATATATGGACAACTGGACATTAACATAACTTCAAAGAATTAAGTAAATTCAAACCGCAAAACTTATGCAATCTTTTGATAGTAGCTTAATTTAATTACAGAGAAACTTTTAGGTCTGGCCTGGACTATAAATCAGTCTAGAGCAGTGGTTCGGAAACTTCAAATCTTATCCGTCTTACCACAAAAGATTTTAGCCAGAGTCGAACAGATGAGTCGAATTATTTTCTCTACAGATCGACGTCTAAACCTCGCTTTTCTGAACTCAATAACAAATTCACAAGTAAAATAATTAGGAAAGCCAGGCAGGATTCAGTAAGTAAACGCGAGAAATAGACGACTATTATGTGGAACGAAATTTTAGAAACATCTTTTTTAACTCTCGTCTAAGCTTTTGTGGTAAGACGACATCAAGTTGTAAATCCCCAATAAACACGTGTCCACGACTACGTCAACATGGAGTCCACTATTCCATCGGAGTGTTTGAAATGTATTTATTACGAGAAATTTAATTTGGAGCTATGGCATTTTTAGGGTTATCATATTTCCCATTTTTCAATCCCCTGTACTTACAACGAAAATTCGAGGTAAAACGATGATAAAAAGCATTTGGTGTATAATACCACGGCAGCGTCGGTTTTTGTTCCGTTAGCATACGGCTCTACTTATCTCTAAGCTTAGCGTGTTTACTGCTGCTAATAAACTTTAACATGTACCTACCTTATTAAGATCTTTATTAGTAACTTCAAATAACAACAATAACCTTACATAATATTATACAACTTGGACACCCTACAAACCATTACTAGGTTAAAGGTAGCTCAAGTGTTTTAGCCCCACTATCAGCTGGCAGCGTGCCAACTGCCAACTGTTAACTTTAAGGGGGCAGTATAAAACATTTTGAGAGCCACTGGTCTAAACTAAGCCAAAGCACCTACCTCGGATACCAAGCGGCAAACACGAATTCGAGGAATTTCACCTTTGTAGCTACAATTATAAGTAAAATCATAAATACTTATTTTAGGCATTCCCATTTGCCGGATTTGTGTACTCGGCTGCCTGTGAAGAGAATTTCGAGGACAAAATCTAGAATCTAGACAGTATTTTGGATGGAAAAATTGTGTTTATTTTTCTAGCTGTAACGTTTGCTATTGGAATTGATGTCAGGTAAAGTTAGTAAACATGCGAAGAATAAGACTGCTGTCGGATTACCCGAAACTTTCTTCTTCTTTTTATATAAAGCTTAGCTCTTGTCGGTGGAGTAACCTATCTTCACAAAGCTTTGACTGCCTACAACATGACATTTGTCTCCTCTTTTATTAGATCTATGAATGTACTTCTAAATCTGCTTCTTCTTCTCTTCCCTTCTACTTTCTCGAGAAGATTTTCTCTAGGGTTGCCGCTAACTCAGCTAACATTAGGAAGGTGTCCTACCGTGAATGTTTGCATTTTGAGTGACCGAAAATAATTATAACTTTTTATAACTCGAAATTAATATGAGTGAACCCTCACGTGGGTTGCGGTAACCAGACAATCAAACAGAAACCGCACCCTAGGGAAATGAGTTAAAGCGTTATTTTTCTATCCTAACCCTAAAGCGTCCGGCTCACAAAAGTCCTTTTATAATTTATGCAAGACTAGCTATGCCCCGCAGTTTGACTTGCAGGAACTGGTCATTGCGGCTGAAACCGGGGGGCGCAGATAGTTCAAAAATAAAAGTAACTAAGACATTATACCATCAGCTGTCTGCCACTGAAAGTCACGTCAAAATCAGTCCAGCTGTGTCTGAAATTAGACGGAACAAACAGAGAAATAGTAAAACATTTAAAAAAATGTGTTCTTGTCAGTACAAACTTTGCGAAAAAGCTGTTATTTTGAAATTACAAACAGACACTTTAATTATTTTTATTTGTATAGACACAGATTATAAACACCTTGTGCAAAGAGAGGCATAGAGAGGCAAAGCGGGAGCCGGGTTATACACACAACGTGTGCCTTATACAAACAGCTCAGGCCTTTGTATGCAAAACGCTGTAGGGACCGGTGTATAATGTATAGGACCTAATGTAATGTGAGGAAGGACGAACTGCCTAGGGAGGGGACAAGACGACTTGGTTTTGAGTCTTGAAAGTTTGGTTCATCATCATTTTCAAGATTATTGTAGTATTTATGTGTTAGTTATTTAGTTAATTAATTATTTAGTTTTTTTATGTCTTTGTTATTTAGGGTTCTAATCATGACGTTGTTTGGCTGAACATTATTCTTGCGTGGTTTAGAACCTATTTGATTTTTAAAATTGTTCTTATATTAAGACGTGGGGTAGTACGATAAAGAGTAGGGAAATGATACACTAGATAAACTTTTACATAAAATTGGCACAAAAACAGTTGATTAAATATTTTTATAACAATTAGTAGTTATCGGCAACTGTTATGCAAGAGGTGTTAACTTTTTGGGAGAGCCAAAACCCTGTGTGGAAATTCCGGACCTAGTGAAGGGTAAAACAATGGTTAAACAAATGTCCCATAAAAAGTCAAGACTGCAAGACCAAGTCTGACAGACCTCCAACTCTACAGACACTCTCCCAACTTTATTATTTAAACTGGTGGGAAGGTATTTTTTCGTATTCAGGGCTGGAGACGGCTCACGTCCTTACCGGGGCTTCTTCCGGTTTTTAATACTTGTGGAACGAGACGAGCATGTCGATCACTGGGTGGTAAGCGCCAGACTTGTCTAGTGCCACCCAGAGCTTTGCATAGCTGAACCTCGAGCGGCGCTGCACAGCGCTCGTCACATCGCGAGATTGGTGCTAGTCTTACATGCCCAGTCATGTCGCTGGAAACAGTGTACTTCAAACATGATTGCACACACATGATTTTGCTGTGCAAAGAACAATACTGGTATCCTTTAATCTGTGCCAAGAACTGTGTTTTGTTGTATGCCTCTGCAACTGTTATGAGTAAGTGCACAGATTAAAGGATACCAGTATAGTAAGTGCGGCACTTACTGACAGGCCATAGACCTGATAGTCTACTCTATTCTGCTGTATAAAAATGTAGCTGTCAAAGAGCGAGTACATGCTGATATGGAACAACTTGTATGCGAGCTAATTGCGCAAACCGTGTGAAGCAAAAACGAAAACCATAATTAATAACAACTTCTGGTAAACTTCGGGCAAACATAGTAGAGTCTATACTGGACAGGTAAGTAGGAATTAGTCTGTGACGGACACACCGGACTTTATGTCGTATTGTCGCTCATAAGCCTGACAAATTATAACCAGACCTCAATTACAGTGCCCTTGACACACATCGGTGTAGAATTTGTGCCGAATAATCCGTATTCCGGCACACCTGCCGAGTGTCCATCATCGGCCATCGATAATAGATATCTTACAATCATATCTGTTCGGATGAATGATGTGGGCGTATTTATTGCTGAGTTTGTTGACGATTTGTCTGCTTTGTTTCACTTTGTCAAACGTCAAACTAATACGTTTTGGCGGTAAACCGAAAATATGAATCGGTATTGAAATGTGTTACGTATACTTAACCTATCTATATTGTTTTCTATTTTTGGAGTATGGTCAAATGAAGCAGACGACGTAGAACACGTGTAATAATTTCTTATAAGTAAGTAGGCACCTACGTACCTACCTAGAGTATGTAAGACTTTTAATCTAAACAGCCAGATGTTAAATCTATTGCCTTAACTCCAAAAAGTTTTGGGTCGGGCTCACGACGGACAACTCTTTGGAAGTTTGTGGGTAAGGTCTAGTATAAAAAATATAACACAACCAAACTGCCAAGAAAACTCAAAAATGGATTTCGATTGTTTATTAGCAAAGCGGAGGCATCTATAATTTCCATTCAACTTCCACTATACCTATATTCTTCATAAAAGACCCTAATCCAATTTGAAAGTGACAAATGCAACGAGTTGAATTAGCCACAAAATAATAATGTCATAAAAAAGAGTACGTTCTCATCGACATGCGTTTCAAACATGAAAATATGAGTTCTAAAACTTTATCGAACAGAAAACATAATAACTGACTAAAAGCTAGCTAGTTTGTGCTAGTTGTGCTAATATGAAAATATGAGTTCAGCGAATCCCTTTGAAGTAGATTTTGGATAAACAATTTGTCACCGCGACCGGTCCTGGATACGATGGGCATGTACAAACAGTGTACACGGTGTACACGACCAACCACTAACGAATGTGTACACAGGTGGCTCGTTTACAACCAATATGGGCACATGAATATTCAAAGCGGCGTCACTAGGAAATATTTTTGAATATCGCAACAGAGTTGGTTTTGATAAGGTTATAATGGCGTCGTCTATGTTTATGCAATAAGACATAATGTCATAATATTATATAATTCATCAGCCCGTATCCGCCCACTGTTGTGTACGGGTCTCACCTCACTTCCGTGAAGGTATTAGGCCGTAATCCTCAAGGACCTGTCCGGATAGGTGGATTCATTCCTCACAAATCTTGCTGACATAACATTTGTCATCATCGGTTATTAGCGACTGTCGAACAAATTGCGTTCTCATTATATTTCATATGTGATTATAAACATCAAACAAAATAAATTGAACAAAAATAAACACATAATAATTATATAGGTAGGTAGGCTATTGATCGTGAAATATTAAATTGCTTCTCATACTTACGATTTCTAAATCAATAAGCAAACCCAATAACGTAAGTATTTATCGCGTGAATAATTTTTGTTCACAAATTGATTTGAATTTGATTTCGATTGAATTTTCTCATTTCGTTTATAGGGGGGAATCTATGTAGATCACTTTACGCTTCGGCTAAGTGATTGAGAATGTCTCATATAGCAATTCTATTTGATACAAATCTAGCACTTCGACGATGCTGACGCCGACTCCGACGTTGACGCCGAAAAAATGTGACGTTTCTTATGACAGTTCTGCAAGCGCTTGTTTTTTTTTATGTGCTTCCGCAGGTCAACCCATAGGTAATTAGGGGGCGATACTCGGTGCTACCCGTGCGAAGCGGGCGGGTCGGTAAGTTTGTTACAATAATAATTATGAGTTTATACGCGTGAGGATTAAATCCCATTAAATTAAATTCTTGAATTATTGACAATCTCCAGTTTTGTCGTTTGTGCTATTCATTATTAGCTCAAAAGGAGATTCTCAGCCATCAAAGACTTCGTTTTCAATAAAACGAAGTCAAGGTAGGTATTCCAACGATTGCATGCGCCAGGCCATAAACTTTTATCAACAAAATAAATTGTGAAATACGTCAACTTAACCGTGCTTAAAGTTTTAGGCTTAGCTTAGATCATAAATATGTTTAAACGGCTTCATAACTTAACGGAAAGTTGTAACTTACTTAACGTCATGCCATGTTCCATAGAGTTGCAACTTATAAGTTACTTTAACATTTTTTTTTGTTCAATGCCTCCTGAGACATAGTTCTTGAACATAGATGCAAACGATATTTCCAATACATAACATACATATACATACACACAAACATTCAAACGCTGATCGCTGTAGTAGATTCAAAGGTCTCACTTGGCTCGGCCATTATTTTAAAGTCAATCTATGACTGAGTCTTCTTGGCAAACAGAACGTATGCACCCATTCCTTTTTACCTATGTTTGTAGGGGGTGACTTGATATCCTCAATCCCTCCAAAAGTATCAGGATAACATATTTAGTTGGAGAAAATTTTTTTCACGTTTTACAATTTCATTTGTCACGTTCTAAATTACGGAAAAAACTTGTTCATTTCTCGAGCTTCTCTACACACAACGAATTCGTTGAGTCGTTTTTGTCAATTGACCTTTGGCTTTTCATTAACTTGAGTTTCAGGGGCTTCCTGAAAAAGTTCAAGTTATTGTTACTGCCATACCGCTTGTTACGTGAGTTTCCTACCTACTTGCACAATTAGAAAGTTTCTACATTTCCACTTGCAACATTGCTGTGGTTAATATTTAATAACCTCTTTAAGGGATTTTTATTTGTAGTATATATTTCATAAGAAATAACTTCACCACTATCTCACTTGGTGTTAAGAAATGATGTGGACGAAGATTGTCGCCGTAATAGATTTAGCGACTAATTTTCTGCATTAAAAGTAAACTTACAACTTGTAATTTTAAGTTAAGGCTCCGTCCTTACCATTCTTCTACAGAACCCTAAACATCGAAAATAATTGGTTGTACATCAACATGCAAAACGACCAACATTGACTTTTACTCCTGCTTTGATCTGCGCGGGGAAATAATTGGCTAAAATTAAATATTAATCTGGCCTTTACACCCCTCGCCCAGAGGAGACCCTCCGCTGAAATTCTTCAGAAATAATTACAACCGTCTGGCTTTATTCGAAATGCTTGGGATGTTTCCCTTTATACTCGTAAATAGCTACGAGTATGAGTAGGAATAATTATAATGATTATACTAGCTGCGCCGCGCGGTTTCACCCGCGTTTGGATAATATACGATAATATATCTTTATGAATTGTAGCCTATGTGTTATTCTAATGTGTAAGCTATATTGTTGTGAAGTTTCATCAAAATCAATTCAGTAGTTTTTGCGTGAAAGAGTAACAAACATCCATCCATCCATACTTACAAACTTTCGCGTAAGTTTATAATGTTAGTAGGATTCGCTGCTACTCGCGACTTCGATCACGGTGCTATTTTTTATTACAAGCTTAGAAGAATAACACAATTACAAGATTGTATTTAACTTGCGATGTTTGTTTGGTATGGTAATGTATGTTTGTATGGTAATGTATGAATGTATGTATGTTTAGGTCAATACTTGTAAGCTCAATTTATTAGAACTACTTCCACGGAGTTGAATTTTTGCTTTTGACGACAATGCATTTTTATGACACTAAACTATTTATTGTACACCACTAAATCAAAAATACAATGGGCGGTCTTATAGCTTAAACCGATTTCTTCCAAACGCCTTTTGGATGGACAGTGAAGAACAATTTTGTTAGTATGGCCGGTGGAGTATTTTTAAAACATTATTACTATACATTTTAACGACGCATAAGTACCTATATAGTACAAAGTTTTATAAAAAGAACATCTTAAGTTTTAATTCCCTCATTAAAACTTGTACTTTCAGTTGAAGAAAACTCCTGTGCATCCTTATACTAGTATATGAGAGATGCTCTTACGTCTCCTATTTGTAGACTAGGATGGTATCGATCAGACTAATTAGTTCATTGAGACTATAGGAAGGAACTAATAATGATGGTTTCTCGGAGTCTGGTAGATGTCTATAGATATTTTGTATTCAACTAGCCAGCTGCGGTTTTACCTGTTGTATCTAAACTAAAATGAAGACTTGTTAGTTTTGTAACAAACTGTCCGACGTAACCCGAAACTAACAGTAATTGGAACTAACTTTCTTAAAGTCTGAGAAACGAGGCAGCAAACTCACAGAAAGTTCTCGTCGATCCCGCCGACGGTTTCTACGAAACTCTGTGAACTTCTAATTTATTTAATGCGTACAAAGGCTCTGCTTCGCGGTAGCCATGAACACAACCTTAAGGATATATTGGGGAAAAGTCGCACGATATTTGTTCAGTCACATGCAATTTAAGGCTTCTTAGGCGGCGAATCGATAAATCGATAAGCGAATAAGAATTGAAAGTAAAATTTTAAGCAAACGTCTCGTTTAGGCACATTTCGTTACATGAGAGAGAAGAAAGATATGACATAGGAGAAAAAAAGAGACCTTATATTCCGTCACCACGGAGGTAGAGCAAAAGAGAGCGACATACACGATACAAAGCGATAGAATAAAGAGTTAATACTAAGTAGGTAAGTACTATACGTTTATGTTTTTTTTAAATATTATGAGACTTCAAGACCAAAGTTTCAGGGTGGCGAGCGTCACCGCGTACAGTGACACGCAGGACGATGCAACCACTACCAAGTACAGGTACCAGGTCAGGTAGTACCTGGTACAAAAATAATAGTACTACTTGATACCTTCATCACTCTGTAGTTTACATATAAAACCTTTTTAAACATCTCTTTGGAAGTGCTTCTTAGCACTTAAATTAACTACCTACCTATTATTGCCTCGCATATTCATGACTTCCGCAAAATTACCATACCAGTAATTGAATACTGAAGCAACATGCAATAAGCACTGCAGTGCTGACCTCTGTTTCACTGCATAATCAGCAATTACCTGCAACAATAACGGTTATTTTAGTCGATAATATGCAACAGTCTTTAATATTTTACCTTAAACTTAAGGTCAAGGTAAATGTGGAGGAAGAAGTTTGTCTGGTTTTTCCGTAATATGTAAAATCTTCGATAACATTGCCAAACTTTATCGCAAAAAAATATAACCGATACTTAATATCGCAACACGTGACTCGCCGAGTATGTCCTGGCAATATTGTCGGAGTAGGAGGTATGTCACGTGGCGTATTTAGAACTTTGTATATTATAATATTTTGTCGGTTTATTTCCACGAGCGCCCTTTGGCCCCATGTCAATGATAATATTTGACATTGACAAATATCCCTCCCCAGCTTCTCTGCCTAGATAATATCCCGACCTCGCATCGCGAGGTTCGCGTTAAGGCGCTAATATAGGAGCGATTCATGTATTTTAAAAGATGAAAGTTACCTGGCCGGGCCGCGCGCCACGCTGGCTCCGCGCTCACGGCTAGTCGAAAACGCTAATTCATAATTATTATACTCTTACTAACGGCATCACGTGGCCTTAGCACAGATTACTAGATAGTTACTACGTAGGCTTTATTCTGAAGCATTCAATTATTTCGACACTGTAATGACATGTCAGATTGGCCGAGCGGTCTGAGATGCTACGTTCCGTTCCTAAAGAATTATTACCGCCAGCATTACATAAATTATTACCTCCTTGACTATAATCCTATCAAATTTAGAATGCCGCACGAATTATTGGAGTCACACCTAAATATGAGTTGTGGTCAACATTGTCTATGTATGGAGTGCGCGGCAGTCTGATACGAGCATTGAAATCACTCTACGAGGGTTCCAGTGCTTGTGTCAGAATAAACGGAGCTGTCACAGACTGGTTTAGCATCGAAAAAGGTGTTAGGCAGGGGTGTGTGGCATCACCGGGCCTGTTCAATCTATTCATGGATAATTGTTTGACAGATTTGAAAGAGAGTATGTATGGACTAAGAATGAATGATTTAACCGTCAAATGCCTCCTATACGCTGATGATCAGGTTCTGTTAGCATCATCGGAGGAGGAGTTGCAAGCGATGGTTAATATTATGCATGATGCTTTGAAAAGTAAAGGGATGAAAGTGAATATAAGCAAGACGAAAATAATGGTTTTTGAAAGAGAAGAAAGAATGACAGTGTGTGAAGTTAAGATTTCAGGAGAGAGATTGGAACAAGTGGAAGAATTTGTGTACTTGGGATCAAAGTTTACAAGAGATGGTAAGAATGATAGTGATATTGAGCGAAGAGTGTTAGCAGGAAATCAAGTGAATGGGGCACTACATAAATTTGTGAGCAGTCAGAAAGTGTCCAAAAAGGCACGACTGGCTGTGCACAGGGGAGTGTTGGTGCCTACGCTTATGTATGGTAGTGAATGCTGGGTATGGCAGAAGAAGCATGAAAGTAAAATTAATGCTGTGGAAATGAGAAGTCTGAGAAGTATGATTGGAGTGACTCTGATGGACAAAGTGGAGAACAGCGTGATAAGGGAACGATGCGGAATGGTAGAAGATGTAGTGACAAAAATAGAGAAAGGAATGCTTAGATGGTTTGGACATCTAGAGAGGATGGATGAAAGTAGATTTACGAAACAGATTTATGGATCTAGTGTGAGTGGACCAGCCGGTAGGGGTCGACGTAGACGGACGTACCACGATCAAATCGAAGACGTCTTAAGGAAAGGTCAAATCAAGAGTACCCATAACCGGAGAGCATGTATGAAGCAAGTCATGAAAGTAGAAGAAGCGAAAGAGGTGTGTCAAGATCGTAGCAGGTGGAAAGATGTAGTCTCTGCCTACCCCAACGGGAAAAAGGCGTGACTGTATGTATGTATGTATGTACACCTAAATAAGTTGTATTAAATTTATTTAGTGTTGGTCCCTTCTGGTATGCGCGTTTGTCAAGTCCATTTGATACAAGACATCCTCTTTAGTCCACTTCCATAATTTTCTTTTTGATATAAGTATATTTTGACAATGACAATGACGGAGTAAAAGATTTGTGCATTGAGCCAGTGTCAGGCATCCGTACTAAGATCATATAAATGCGAAACTGTGTGTGTGTGTTTGTTGGTTTTTTTTTTAGTTTTCGCCATCCTTTCACGTCTAAACGGCTGAATCAATCTTGACCAAGATTGGACCTATGAGATGGGTATAGGCTATTTTTCGTCAGAAAAAATAGGGATCTTAGAATCCAAATAAATAGGAGTTGAAAATTTATATGGGCAATTCATAATTTCTCAAGTAGGTGATCTGACACTTCATTATTTTAGGCTCTTGATAAAATATAAAGGTTAAGACTAAGGATAGGGATAGAGATACAAAGACTTCAATATTTATTTTCTAAACAGTTGCTTTTTCATATACGGACGAAGTCGCGCGTAAAAGCTAGTTTCAGTAAAGTTTACTGAATCGTAGCTATGACTGTAAATTTACTTCACCACGAGGTTGTAAAAATATGGAATACTAGCTGTTTCCCGCGACTTCGTCTGCATTTAAATCGAATCCAGCTATAGTAAGAACACAATATGCGTGAACTTTGTATGCTATTGTAAATCAATCGGGCACGTCACGTCTCTGTCAATATCTCTATCTTCCTATTTCCTCATCGCTTTTTTCCCCAACTCCCAATATCTCATCTCCCATCCCTCATCCATCTCCGATCTCCCATCTCCTCATCTCTCCAGCTGCTGCTCTCCATCTCCCCATCTCCCCAGGTCCTCATCTTTCCTTCTCCCATATACCTACCAAATTTCTTTTTCATTTTTGTTGTCTCTCTATACCTAATTTCATCGAAATCGGTCCAGCCGTTTAGCCATAAAAAGTAACAAACAAACAAACATACAAATAAACAGACAAACAGAGAAACAGTGTTACTTTCGAATTTACAGTATAATATTTGACAGTGACTAAATGCACAAATCGTGCGAAGCAAAAACATTGAAAAAACTGGCTCATAGCTGAGCAGAAAGATTACTGGAAGTGTGCTAAAAATAAAACGTCAGAATATGCATCCGCCAGATCCGCCATTATGGAAAACGGAAGTTCACTACATCTTCATTTTAATATACAATCATAATCTGCTCCTTTGATTAACTCCAAACTATCATAAGAAATCCCAGTTTTATTTAAGTGAACAATCTAAAAACGCGTTTTTGCTGCTAATTTCAGTTACAGGTGGTGCAAGAATAGTCATATTAGCCATTATTCTTTACACACAATGGAGAATAAATACAAAGTAATAAAGGTTATAATAAAAGTTTAGTAATCGTCGAAGGAAGTCATTTACGGCAACTAAGTAAATAAACCAGTTGTATACCATGTAGAGATTCTGTTTGGTTTATTTTTTTGGAGAACAAACAGTAAATTCGACGAGAAAATTTTGAGGAACAGCGACATACGTCCTCTCTCTGAAACGCCGTAGCGGGTACTGAGCCGCCTAGTACGCGCTCAAACTGATCATATTCTCGTCGTTTTTATTAATTTAGAAGAACGGAATCGATTCAGTTCATTGGAAAATTCAAATTTCATTGGAAAATAAAATTGCCTTTTTTATGGTTCCAAAAAATATGATAGTTGTCGCTGAAAATGTTGAGCATTATGTGACGAAAGATTTTTTTCGG
This sequence comes from Hylaea fasciaria, assembly GCA_905147375.1. Classification (NCBI taxonomy): domain Eukaryota; kingdom Metazoa; phylum Arthropoda; class Insecta; order Lepidoptera; family Geometridae; genus Hylaea; species Hylaea fasciaria. The sequence goes on along the minus strand of LR990213.1, from coordinate 9,528,811 downwards.
GTCCTTTCTCGTGAATTTTTTTCTCAAGATACTAGACAACTTTAGTCCAATATTATTGATTTATTAGCTAACTGAAACACTTGGCTATACACTGTATTTTTTCTGGCTTATAAATATTTGTAATTACAGCTTAACTTTTTGACAAAAAACCGCCCATTTTACGGAAGCTCGCTGCCTACAGGTCCTTAAGTAACTAATAAAGACGTACATATTTATGAAATTAGTTGAATATAAACGAAAAAACTTGAAAAAAAAGGTAATGGAAATGGTAGTGTTGGAGAAAAAATATAAAATAAAAATTAGAACTATAAAAACACTTTTCTTTCCAAGTGTATATTCAATGGTTTTCGTGGCCCTTTTAGGTAGGTATTTTTCTAGTTTATAGCAAAGCGAGACTAGCTAGCCAGGTATTTTCAACTATTTCTGAATCCGACTGTACCTCTTCACATGCCCGAAGTAGTTTCAAGTTCACTGTTGCGTATGTATGTACAAAGCATAAGCTACCGTTGCGTGGGGTCAAACCACAACTTGCCTAACTTTGACATAGAGATTTTGGTTGCATAATACCTTCATGGAATTATTTATTAGAAAATGTAAATAACAGCGTAGGTTTCTGTTTTTCGATTATCATTTAACTAGATTTACTGCCGGTCTGGGGCACTATACTGCCCCTGCCAAGTCGAACAATACATCCTATTCTCAAAGCCAGTCAGCTCATCTTGCATATTATTTATTAAAACATTACCGGCATTGCCCAAAACCTGTAAGACAAACCTGTAAAAACTAACCTAAAATAAAATAAAACAAAAAATAAGACAATAAAAGTTAGACCTACAATAAACAGCCTAAAAGAAGGCTCGTACGTCAACTGAGCCCGCTCCAAACTGAGCCCGCGGGATCAGTTGACATATTCGTTTATTTTATAAAAAGAAAGAGCCTAGACCAAAACCAGATTCGTGACACAGATTAGAAATACATCGGATATGGTTTTGACCCATTTCAATTCCGGCCTATTTGGATTTTCAGTGCCAATCTAGTTTCCCATTTCTACCTTTCAAGTTTTCCGTAAGTACTTAGCGATCTCTGTTGTAACGTGTGGTGAACTTACTTTTTCGTTTGAGTGTTCTAAATCCAGTTTAATTGAGTTTAGGAAGTTTCAGTTCATGCTATGGATGTTCATGCAACTTGACGGACTTGACTATTGAAAGTATAAAATACTTACCTACTTGTAGTTAACTAATTTGATACTGGCTAAAAACACTAACAGTGCGAACCCAAAAAAAAAACAGTGTACTAGCTAGAAATAATGGATTAACAAATTCCACGAAGTCATGTGAGATACAAATTCAAAGGTCAAATATAATAATATAGTCATCGGTATTGGCAAGCTAGCCAAATGTTTTATCGTTTTATAGCTGTATGAAAAATATATATTATTGTTCTGTCATTCATAATTTATTGACGGGTAGTATAATATAAATTACGTATGCCGTGAATGTGGTGATACCACATTTATGGACGTAGGAACCCCATAAATATAATTAGTAGCTGGTACCAGTAATCAATTAGAATAAACAAAAACACGTTGCTACTGGAGAAATCAACCTAATTAGGCACATTAATTAAATCAAAATGTTTATGTATTTTATCAAAACGTCTACACAAAAAGGTCGGTAGGTAGGCGGTACAACGTATTTCGATCAAACGCCCGCTAGCGCTAGCCCTTCGTAGGTTTATATTTAAAACTCCCAAATGAAAAGAGAAAATTCACTTTTATTTTGTTTACGTACAAAATTAAAAATATAATTAGTTCATGTTTCCCTCGCAAAAGAGTTAATAAAGCTGGCATTATTCGGCACACGACGTTCCTAATTTTATTTTAATTGTCAGCCTGCGTGCAACCACGGACACCTCTGTGCGCAGTCACAGTGTAGAAACAAGAACAGTGACTCATGTTTATCACATTATTGAAGTATTCTTATTTTGATTGAAATGAAACATCACGATGATAGATCATACTGCCAGAGAAGCTAACTTAGATAAGCGTGTGCAGCTTGTGCAGCAGTAAACAGCGTTCTATCAGCTATGCAAGTAAACTTAGCTTGTTTAGCCCTAATCCAAAACTAATGATGCACGGTAACGCACATCCAGTCAACGAAGATGAGAACCGAAAAGTCACAGCCTTTCCATTAAATACTCCGTCATCTATTTGATTTCTAACTGTATAGCCTTTGATAATTATTGTAGATCGAAGTGTAGGTACAGCCAAAGTTTTAATGTTATAGTATTATTTTTGTTTCTTGTCACTAATGGCCATCTGCTGGAAATAAAAAATCAATCACGCAGTGTTCGAGATCAGCCGTTGTGCTACTGTTAGACGATGTACTGCACTGAGCAGTTGCGGTGTGTCGAGTCCATCGGTCTCTGATCAGATTATGTCATATTATTATAGAGCAGGCTTCGTTAATAAATAACTATTTACATGCGGTCTCTTTTTTCATACTCATATATTAATTATCCAGGAGTTTTGGCGGGAATCCGAACGAGAGACGTTGTTGGATTTGTATTTTTTCTTAAACTTGTTTCTTCGAGTGTCAATGTGTGGGCAAATGATATAAACCCTAAAATAGTGCCATTTCGCATTTTTACCAAAACTCCCAGGAAGTTGTAAAGCTTCCATCACTTTACCTGAATCGTGACTTTGACTATATTGTAATTAATTGACTTGACTACTTGACCACGAGGATTGCGATACCTTACAGTTGTTATAGTCTTTATTAATATTTTCTGAAGCTTATTCTATACTTTATTGATGGTAGATGCAGAACTCGAAGTTTTCCACTTTATTCCGAGCTTCCTCGATATAAAACGCCATAACTTTGCACCGTACTGGGATCGAATGCAAGGAAATTCCAGTGATTTTTCCCCAACTTTTCAGTGATGAATAATTCATGAATTTCAATATATTCAGGACCGATCGTGTAAGCGGTGACGCTGCGGGGGGAACATATAGGTAATATTGACAAATTGAATAGAATGAACGAAAGTAGTCACATACATTGAATATAATATAAATTAATGTGGGTTATTCCCAGAGTACTCCAACAAAATTTCCCAGTCTACTCCACGAAAAATAAATCAAAACAACATTTTATTTATTAAGTTTCATTCTACTCCACGAAATATAAAAATGTTCCAAAAGTACTCCACGCACACTACTACATCGAAATATTAAAAAAACAGCGTTTTTGTACCTTTTCAGGGCTTATCCTGTTTGGTGTTCGGGGACCACTCGGCTATCACATCTCTCTAATAAAATGATATAGAAAATAATGCTCCATTGAGATCAATGAAGCAGCGCCGTTTACACGAAAAGGTATACCGGCCTTACTAGAGCGGGGGCGGCGTGGCGCCTACATACTGTTTACAATAAGTCCAATATTTCGGTATCTACGAGTACTTGTTGATTTTAGATGTAACGAAAAGTGAAAACAAAAAGTGAAAACGGTTTTGGAATCGAATCAATAGTCTTTACGTGATGCGAAAATAAAGTCATAGACATACATGCGTACTTACATGTTCGTAGTAGTTTATCCTAAGTTAAAAAAGACGTTAGCCATTTTTAAAATAGATCTTCGATGTACAGACAGACTTAGTCCTGTACCAACTGTTTATAATAGATATAAACTCGTCAGTGCAACTTTTTAAATCGAACTCCTAACCTAACTTCTTTATAAAACCTTCTCGCAAAGGACTTTTAAAGTGGAATATTCTGATCACGTAGTTATGGGAAAAGAACCAACAGAAACTTCAAGTGTTCGCATGAATAATGCAGAGGTAGGTTACATCGTTGATTCGTTGTCTAGATCCGAGGAGAAACCTTAGCATCGACTCTCAGTTGAGGCTAACATTAGAGTGTATTATTGTTTGAGTATTTCCTTCCAGGTGGAAGTCTATAAGTCTACGTAATTAGAAGGTTAGTAACGGGACAGATGAGGTCTTTGTTCCATTTGGAAGCGGCAGTTAGTAAAGTAGGTACAAGTAAAATAAAAACCGGCCCAGTGCAAGTCTGACTCACGCATGAAACGTTCCGTACCATTATCTATACAGGGTGTATCGGCAAGGTGTAGTAATATTGAAATGTGGGTATGTGTACCTGGTGATGAATCATTTGCCAGGGTACTAAAACCTGAAATCGATAATCGATTTTTTCACTCAAATTGACAAAATAACTAAATATTACAACCCTAACATGATACGGATGACGTCACGTTACGCCGGTCACACAACGCTTGCGCGATGCAGGATTTCTTAGAAACGGCCCTGGCGCCATCTAGTAATTTTTGGTGGAACTTTTACCACAACTTTACTTCTACACCTAGTTTTGTTTGAGTAATGCCGCCGGCTAGAGGTGTACAGTCTTACCCAACTTATATGGTGCGTCGTGAATCTTCGTTCGCGCAGAAAATAAAGTATGGTCCGACGATTAACGAAAGAATGCTTAACACTTACAATCAACCTAAGATCACTATTATAAGGTTCATAATACACTGCAGCTGTTAGTTCCATCTCACTCATGCCACGCGGCGATCGCTAAGATGGCGGGGCGGCTGCCGACCAATAGCGGTCAATAGCATTTCCCGCTTTGAAAATTCATCTTCTGCGCAGGTAGAACTGCGATGTGCAACAGCTGCAGTGTATTATGAACCTTATAATAGTGATCTTAGGTTGATTGTAAGTGTTAAGCATTCTTTCGTTAATCTTCGGACCACACTTTATTTTCTGCGCGAACGAAGATTCACGACGCACCATATAAGTTGGGTAAGACTGTACATGTTAGCCTATGCCTCAAGTTCACTGACATTGCCCAGCTGATAACTAGGGTTGAACGATGGTTAGTTTTGCAGTAAACTTTGACGTGTAATAATTCATTACCGTAACTAGTTATAGATTTACGAGTATAGTACCTCCAGACTACTTCGAAATATGTATGTGTATGCGTAGTTTCAGTATTACTACACCTTGCTGTTACACCTTGTATAAACGGCAAAATAATCACGTTTGTTGTATGGGAGCCCCCTGTTTTTTAGTAAGTATTTGTTGTTATAGTGGCAACTATTATCAGTGATATGGTTCATGTTTCATGAGATACAGCTTCGCGACAAACGTACCGACAGACAGACAGACGGACAGCGAAGCCTTAGTCATAGGCCCCGTTTTCCTTTGGGTTTTATACTTATGGAACCCTAAAAACATTCCACGCTTCGTATACGAGTACACGTCGACTAAAATCTTACCAGCATGGACCAGATGTCTCTTACTACAGATCCGTTGCAGTCAAATGTATTCAATATAAATCACTTTGCTGAAAGGCTGGAGCGTAGTGAATAAAACAAAGCTCATTTCCCTTTACATCAGGGTTACGTCATGCTTACGGCACTCACGGCTAAGGAACGGGTTTTCAGGGGTGCAGCTGTAGCGGTGGGCGCGTGGGCAGACGTGGGGGCGGCAAAGGGCAGGAGTACCACCACGAGGCTGGTAATCGCTTCCATGATAAGCAGTTTATTTCATTTGTTTTCTATTGAGACAAATTGAGAGGAAAAATGGAGATAGCCTCGCCCCTCGAGACACTCGCGCAATTAAGAGCACGCGCGCGCTTTGGGTATGCCGTTGTTTCTTTTAGCAGCTTGTTTTTAAACATGTTTTTTGTCCATTATATTTATTATTGTTCCTTTGTTAATTTGTTTTTATTGTTTCTTTTCTCATTGCTAAAACAAATCTGTATTGTCGCAAGTGAATACCTATTTCATTTCATTTTAAAATCAAGCGTTGCGTATAATTAGGTATATTATTAGAAATGTGAAACTCCTATACCTCTCAGAATTTGAGTCCTTTGTACTAACGGTTCGACCAGGCGTCGTGGTCGTAATTCTCAATTTCAACAACTAAATTTGTACTGTACCTCTTCAAAGTTTAAATTGGAATTCAATTTACAAAATATTAATTGCGTCCCGCGGCTTCGCTTGCGTCTAAGATAACGTAATAATTTAGGTACCCTGTACTACGTAACTCGCTTTGAGTGTTATCCTACAGGAACCGTTATTTTCTGGGCTAAAAAGTATCTAAATTAAGTTAAGTACCTATTAAGTACCTATCTGTCTGCAAATATCTTCCGCTAATAGATTTTATTCCTATCGAAACAAATAAAAACATTTCGTAGACCATGGACGATACCCTATTTTTTACGTTTGACAGTGGTGCAAAACACCCCTGAAAAAATACACGTGCATAAGTATTATGCACGTGTATTTTTTCACGTTTTTTTGCACTTGGCAATTCGTGCCGCGGCGCAAGCCGCTCTAATACATAATAATCCCTATCTATATATGCAAAAATCACGGAAATCCAGACTACTTTCGCATTTACAATAGAAAGGATGGCGGAACAAAGCGATATTTCACTATGGATAGCGATACCCGCCAGCCGCGATAAACGGAGCGTACCCGTCCCAGGCCAAAGGAATCAGATTTCTTGCAAACTGGCTTCAGAGATTCCGCATGAGATAACAAACCACAAACCAGAGTCCGACGGCGTAAGACAAAAGGACACTGGTTCAGTACTAATTGTGTGGACAAAAACTTGAATTCACAAGGTTATTTAAATCATAACTAGCTGTTAACCACGACTTTGTTCACGGCGGTAATTAAAGACACTTTGTCGACAAAGCTCGGCTTATACCGGCGCGCCGCTCAGAAACACTTTGTTCAATAACTCTGCTTTCACTCGTCGGATTTAAATGTAATTTATACCATTGACTAAGTTAGATTTCAAGCTACCAAACAGTGGACACCGCATTGTAATAAGTTTAGTAGTTTTTACGTGCGATATCTAAGGGTACTGACACCATTTAGCCTAAAATAAATTCGTATTCAGAAGCTTAATTTTAACGTCTAAGTACCTACATTAATTTTAAATATTATATTTCTTGTTCAGCGTTTTTGTCTGTTGCTGCTAGATATGCAGTAAAGATAGTCAGTATTGTGTAGAATGTCTTAAGCATAACAGTTTTCAAACGGCTTTCCTGTTTACAACGCTCACGAATAGTCCAAGAAACTATTTACGCATTTGGATTCTCCACCGGATATGGAATAGAGATGTGAATCGATTACAATTTTACATATTGAAGAAAACGGGTTTTGGTCTATAATTGATTTTGTAAAAAGAGCTTATATTGCACCAATGCACTAATTATGCCAAACAAACGCCGGTACCTACCGGAGCCGGGAAAAGATCAACCAACAATTTTGCACTTTTTTTACATTAAGTATACACCAAAAAGTATGCGAGGTACTATTATTACTATCTATTAAAGGTACATACGTCATAGCCGTAACATAACGCACAGTGTTAGATGTGACCGAAGTGTCAAATTTTTGTGTCGCTAAAACCGGTTTTCTTTAAAACCTTTCAACTGTTTTTGCCGGTATTCTTTAAGCCGGTTCACATCTCTGTTATGAAGTACAATGGTCTGTCTGTGCGTAACTGATCGACGATGCTAATAGTTTTTATGTCTGCTTCACTACATTACGGACGGATGACTGTCAGTGATTCATCTACCGGTGCCTGCAGTCTATTGCCGGTGATGGCGGCAGTGAGTTTATTGAGATGTCGCACCTATAAAAACGACGGCGACGCCAATACACTCAATGCGACACTGAAGCACGTAAGTTATGTACGCACGAAGTACAAAAGGTACAAAAGCTAGGAGCGCAACACTTCCCTAAACAACTTACCTACTCTGTACCGAAAAGCCACAGGCATATAAGAGGATGCAGACCAGGCATTAAATATATCTAGAGAATCAAGGCGTGGCGCCGGCCGCCATATTGACAGCTCATGGCGCCAGCAGCGTCCACTCATCGACATTATGATATTGATGAAAGAACGCTGTCGACATTTTGATAGCCCATTCTATTCAGCACCAATACTATGCATAGTGTTATCTTTATTAGTTCGGCCCTGCCTGGCTCAACTTAATTGGTGAAAACCTTAAGTAGGTACTGAATACTGAACAAGTTTCAGTGAAAAAAAGGTGTTAACGATGCCGGCAATTGGGGGGTAAAAGGGGGATGCCTATCACCATGATATTGGCTAAGCTCCCCTCTGATCGCAAGGTCTACTGTGTACACAGAAACTAATTTAACTTCTTGTAAGGTCCTGTGTTGTTCCTCTAATAATGTCTGTGGAAGAAACATAGTACCCATGGTATGTTGTACCAATGAATATACACTCTTAGGATCAGCCGTCGAGCGATGGTGTCGAGGTCGACGACCCGGTGACGTCATGGTACTCGAATGCATGCTGAGAGCGCGGAAAAGGTAAGGCGTCTATAAAATGGACGAGTGCAGCCACGAGCAGGTCGGCACACCTGAAGGTAAGCGCCCGTTACAATGGCCGTCCCTCACAGCATAACTTAAACTGCACAAGTAGGTAGCTACCATACACAACTGAGAATTGTATATTGCGTCACTGCGATTCACTGTTTGCTTTGAGTTCGATTATTTACGTAATTATGGAAATTTTAAATTGAAACCCCTTCCCTACAATCCCTACATCCCCTTGGCCATCAGCATAATCCTATTTCCGTTGCCTAAAGGAAGAGAATTCTTGAAAAATCCATATCTTCCAGGTGAACACCCTTCAGGGGCATAAAATTTCCAAAACAGCTCAAACTTCTGAGTGGAATGAGTTCATATCAGTAACGGGACTTTGAACCCACGACCTCTGTCGTGGAAACTCTTTATGTAATGTGTTTTTGCCGCCTCGGGGTCAGACTCCCGGACTCCGATAGTGACAAGGTGCTTATAACCGTGTCATCTCCGTAAACATGTCACCTTTAGGATTTTGTCACAGGAAATCATATAACTGTATTAGCTAGCTGTATTAGGTAGTTAAAGGAAACTTTTGAAACAATTCCACTGAATATTAACGCGTCACGATCACACAGAGCCTGACCCCTGGATTCTATGTACTAGGGAAAAAGGGATTATGAGGACCGTGGCACAAACAACCAGACTGAGTAAAGAGAGACAGAGAAAAAGAGAGTTTGTTGCATTTATAGATTCGTTGTTTATTGCATTTATAACTGCTTCGGTGGCACATGTAGTAATCAATTGCCACCATTAGGAGCGCAGCCGGTGGTGACTGAGAATAAACAAGAATAGTTTTCATAAATAAATTATAATGTTAAGACTACACCCTCGCAGGCTAGATTAGACAGCTTATCGTGTCACCAAGCCAGATCTAGATAAAAAGAAAAAGGTTACACAGAATCATAAAGAAATCATTGTGAGTTTGCCATTGTTAATTATTCACTTCAATAAAGTTTTCGTCCCTTTAGGGGTACATTTCTAAATAAATATTTATTGGACGTTTTTTATGAGAAATTAAGTTTAGCTAGCAGTATAGTAAGTAATACAAGTTGATTTGTTTTGTAGACACAGATGAACAATTTCTTCCAAGCTTATCGTGACAAGGTGACAAGTTCGAGCAGATGATAGCAAAACACTTCTGCCAATTAGACATTGTTTGTGTTGTGTTGCGAAAACAAAGCATATAAGCGCAGTTCGCATAATTGCGTGGCATAATTAAACAAATTAAATTCAACCTATCAACATTTCGTTTTGCGCAGGGAACGATATATTAATTGAATAGAAACACCATCAATTTTAAGGTTCGCGTAGCTAAATCTTAAAGTCGGATTGTGTTTTACTATTCAATCATTTAGTTGAACTAATGGTTTTTTTGAACTGTTATGCAATAGAGTAATGAAATTAGGAAAAAAAACTAGGGGGAAAATTCCGCAAAAAAGTGAGGGATTAAAAAAGCCACTGTCTCACTCGGTGTAACAGGTGACGATGTGGACGAAGTTGGTAACCATGCACAGCCCAGGTGGCGTATTATGAACTTATTTTAAACCAGGCAAGTTCCAGGCAATTCTTCCAAGCAACGGCCGTAAACTGGATTGTTCTTGTTCGTATTATGAACATTATGTCAAATTAACGTTCGTAATACGAAATTGCCAGTCTGTTATTAGGTCAGAAGTAGGTTTGACTGTCACGTTACGTTAGTGGCTGGCATTACGATTTCGTAATACGAAATATCCAGGCAGTTCAGTTAACGGTGAAAACTGACGGGGATTAAGAGTTCATAATACGGCCCCATAATGGTATACTGGCTTGCCGGAACAGCTTGCCTGGTATTTGATAAATAGATTTTCTACTTGAGAGTGGTACCTAGCACGAATATAAACTAGTGACTGCTGCTGACTATACCTGCCCCAGACAGTAAAAACTTACTAATTAGCTATAAATCATATTTAACATCAGTTTTTGTTGATACGCACCCGGTATGCGACCGGTTTGCCGACCTTGGACTAGACGACGCGAACGTGATAGCGTTGAGTTTTGATTCATTTATAAACGTGATAATATGGCATGTTATGGTTCTAACAATTTGGATTATTTGGAATGAAATGAAATAAGCATATTGCAGAAATTGTGTAGATATAGATCCAAGGTGTTAAAAATGTGTCATACAAACAACAGTCATTATTATTGAAGAATAGTGAAAATAATAATGTTAGAATATTAGATTAGTCTTATGGAAATTTCAAGTAAAACATGCCCTTGACATTATAATATACAGATATTCTTCTACTTATTAGCTACTTCAACAGTTTTCCGCATCATATTTTAATTATATACCGTAGAACCTTACAACATTGCCTTTGCAGTACAACTTTGCCAAAACCCGAAAAATAAACAAAAGTTGTCGTGGTAAATTTAGTTTATAAGATAGCAACAGTTTTGAGTGTTTGGGTAAATCTCAGACATATTTAAGGCAATACAAGCTATTAGTTCTGTTCCTAACTTCGCTGAATTTCCTGACAGCGGCCATCAAAGTAGGGGTAGTCGAAGGTGGTGTCAATTCCGTGTCGCAGATTTTACCGTGCTATTCCCAAAATACTTGTTTCAGATGAGTCAAGTTGCATGTGCTTAAAAACGCTTTATTGGCGATGAGTTTAATTCCTTATTCTGTGCTGTAGGTCGCTTTATTACGAAGAAATTTAACTGGGCAAAGTAGTGAGACATTCCGCAGCAAAGAGTTTGAAACATTGCCCACCGCAAAAATGGTGTTAGGGTTGACACTTTTAGAAATTGAAAATTCTGCATAAGTACATACTAATTATAATAATAAATAATAGGTAATTATTACATAATAGGTACCTACCCAGGTATTAACTTAATTTGAGAAGAATATGGTGGCAGTCTAAAATATATTAAGTAGGTAGGTAAGTACCTATGGTACCTCAATAACTTCCTAAGCTATTGCTTTGAATTGTATTTACAATTCCTAACTAAGTAGGAACAAAGAGATAACTAGGTATAATAAGTTTGGCATACCAAGGTGCAAGTTTAGTTTTGTTCTTTATTTTCATAATTGTATAAATTGATACCTACGTAATATCTTGATAGGTAGGTACTACCTAGTTACCTACCTACTTATTTAATATATTTTTTTCATTGTTTGTAATAATAAATTTAAATAAATCTACAAAAATATAATATTAAGATTTTTCTTTTGTAGCAGCCCTAGCACCTCACATCACTTTGTATGAAAGTAGATCTGGAGGGTAGTACAAAGTTGCCCACCTCATTTAAAAAAAAACTATAAGGTATTTTAGCTTGTTGTCAACTGGGTTTTCATCTTTACACCATTCCTCAAGATATATTTTATTATCAGAGCAATAGAGCTTACGGTTTCTCGAATATTCAAGGTGAGCAATGTTGTAAGAAATGGCTGATAAAGTTGCCCGCCTCTTTGACCGTAATTTTATCCGTATATATTTAACATAATGACTATTTGTTTGGATATATACATTCCTTTAATTGCGCTTTGTATAACTGCATATTTACATTTTGAATGAAGCTAATCCTTTTTGTGCTATCTTAAAAAATAGTAAAAAAGCGGGCAATGTTGCAAGGTTCTACGGTACCAATTGATGTGCCTGATGTTGCTAAACATGCGAAGCTTGGTATTCTATGCTAGTCAGGTAATTACTATACATACGTAGAATACATACAGTCACGTTTTCCTCGTTGGGTAAGGCAGAAACTTCATCTTCCCACATGTTACAATCCACCTCTTTCGCTTGTCCCTCTTTTATGAGTCCTTCATACATAGCATAGACTCCCCTGGCACGCCTGATGGTAAATGGGTAAACATTCCCAGCGTATCCACACAGAGAGATCTTGGGAATATACTTACTCAAAACTAGATATTTCAGACCTTGTACACATTAGGCGTTTCGAAGCGCACGCTTTGGTAACGCGCGTTTTAAGAATAAAGAGATCGTTGAAGGTATATAAGCGCACACACGCAAGCGCGCGCTTCTAATGAAGCGCGCGATCAAAACGCGCGTTACCAAAGCGTGCGCTTCCAAACGCCTAATGTGAATCAGGCCTAAGTATGTACAAAGTGTGCATTATTTTGACCTACTTATCAATATGAGATCTAGTTCATCGGGTTGTTTATAAAATAACAATTTAATATTATCTAAACATCATGTTAGGTATTTGTTATTTAATTTTATGCTTCGTATGCGCTTCACTATACTTACCTAATGAAATTCTCGGAACTCAATTTCTAAACACACTTCTTTTCGTCTTCATTTTGTTCCCACAACTGGGATATGAGCCTTTTCTTGGATATTATGTTTGTGGTTTGTCTTATGTGTGCTAGCCTTTAGTGTCAGGGCCTCTGACTTGGCTTAACGACTGTTGTCAATCGATAACAACCGGTGCCCTCCGGAGCACGGAGCGATGGAAAACCGCACATAGTTTACCAAAAGTCAGGCCGAGGATCGAACCCAGTATCGCTGGATTCTAAAGCGCACAAGCTACCGCTCTGCCACCATCTCTCATTTCCTTAGACACTCGTAGGAAGAGGACTGGCCATAATCTTATGCCACCACGAATAAAAATGCTACAAAGGGTATGCTTATTTAAAAGTTATATATACCTTTAATATAATAAGTTATATCTACAAGATTATATCTTTAATAATGAGAATCATGTCTATATTCTCGTAAAATTAGTGCTTTTCATTCATTCAAATACGAGGTTTTCAACATAATATCAGCTACCATGCAATCCTTTGAGTATATTTTTCGATCACACCGAAATTTTCACACGGTAGGCCGACGTTCGAACCGAGTGCCATCGGATCGCAAATCGCACATAGTAGATACTAAATAGCGGCCACCGCTCTATTATTGAAAATAGACATAAAATATATCCTTAGAGACTAAACTAGAGTGCTATAAATAATTCACCATCTCTGGAGCAAACAGATGTAGCATCGAACATATTATTCTTCGACGTGTACTTTCATAAATTCTAGTAGTGTACGTGTTGCAGCGGCAATATTTACGATTTACGCTTCAGCCGACCGTGACTGAACGCTACTGAAATACCTATCGACAACTGATTACAGATTTACGTGCTCATACTTGATGCTCACCGTTCGTAAGGTATTAACTAGAGCGCGTGCCGTGCGAGGACAAATTGAGATGGCGCTTGGTAAGAGCCTTGTAAAAGCCAAATAGATTTTAACTGAACTTGAAATACATTATAGTATTATGTGTATGACCTCTGATGGCATCGAGTATAAGTAAATTATGGTTGTTGTTTCTTCACCGCAATATAATTGAAAGGAAAGTCGGTGAACATAATTATTATGAGTTGTGACTTTTCACTATTGGAGAAAATTTAATTCCTTTATGTTTTCGAACGGAACTTTGTATTTCTTGCAATACCTAAGTATAATTTAGAATCTATGGGGATGATTTTTATAAAATATAATTTCTTAATTACTGCGTAGAATGAAATACAAGCATACCATAATAGTGGTAAAAGCTGTGAAAAATCTTTATGATGATAATAATATTATCACCAGACGATTGACATCACTTGAATACTTCTTCATTTTAATTTTCCCAATCTTTTTAGACACTGCCATAGTATAACATCACTGGACAACCGGCCCTTTGGGTTGACAGGCCCCTTCACAACTCCGAGTGACAAGTCCTTGGTCCCGGCACCCTCGTTTGTAACGCATTGTCCACCATCATGGCCGCACAATGTTGATCTAATCTCTTCACAATGTTAACAGACGTTCTGGACTTTATATGATAAGACAATAATACACCATTTGTTTGACAGTGACGTGGAAAGATTAGCATGTTCCGGCTTGAAGAAACTAGAGGGTCCTAGAGGTACCAGGGAAACTAGAGGATCGTGTGGGGCGGGCGGGTCGAGTTTTGTATGAATAAGGGCGTGGGCGATTCACCCAAGCTCTGTTTTGGAATGGGGTCGTTCGCACGATTTAAAATGAAACGCCCCATCAAAGTCAAAGTCAAATCATTTATTGTAAATAGGCAATAAAATCGCACTTTTACAAGTCAATCAAATCAAATGTTACAAAATGTGGTGTTTACTGATAGGAAGTAAGCGAGTTCAGTGGAGACATAATAAAAACAGAAGTACCAGGGTAGCATCTATAAATGCTTCATCTATATCTATGAAAGCTTCACCTATTGTATCTCCTCACAGAAGTGAGGTGATGCCGACCGTGCAGCAGTGGGCTGATATGGGGTGCGATGATGATAAGAATAATGATATTTATAGCAGAAGTACCAGGGTAGCATAAGGTACAATGAGGCCTCACCTCTTGAGCCATCCAGTATGACTGATTTGGATCTAACAATAAACTTACTTCGAGTATATACGTAAGTACAATGCGTCTGCGGATTCCCCATTGATCCTTAAATTAAAAACATTATAACTCTCAATCGGCAATTGGATAAAAACACAGATGATATTTTTTACCTTCCCCAATAATTGTCTCTAATAGTGTGGTTTTCGCAGATTGTTGCGGCAAACAGCGGATTAATCGATTACAAAGCCGATTAGTTGATTCTCCTGAAGCCGTGCAGGGCGGATAACGTTTGGGCGGATTACCGGGGCCAAGGGCGGGCGGCGATCGGCCGGAAGTGGGATAATGATTACGCGACAAGAAAGGTGTTTCTGACACTTTGTATCGATAAAGGTGCAGGCTGACCGTGCTGACTGCTTACGTCCTATTAGCAGACTTCAAAAAGAAAGCTGTTCTTCTTTTCTGAATGGCAATGTCTCACAGGTTTGTTAAATTGAAAACGAGACTTCCTGTGTCAGTAATAAAAAAGAAAATTGTTTAGTAGTACCTATGTAAGCCCATTTTTAACGTTGTGGATATCAAGCCTATTGCTGAAGAAGGAGTCCGTTGTCTACCTTCTGTCATCACACCAGCTCTCTGCCACCTGCGGCTGCCAATACCATAATATTGTATTGTTATTTGAATTTGACAAGCTTTCCTTTGCACTCAATTGAAAAACGAAAAGGCAAAATGGACTCGCATGATTTGGTCTAAACCAACATCCACATTTTTCATATTATGACGCTGACTGTAACTTTCTACACTCAAGGTTATGTGTTACCATATTACATTTAAAAGTTGAAAACAAATGGAAGTGTGACCAAATTGCACTCATAATCAATCAAAACAAAAATGATGTGTGACCAATTTTCACTGGTTTTTGCGTGTGACCAAATTGCACCAATCTACTCGTAACGTAGGTAGTAAGTGAAAAGCTAGTTAAAAATGTCTTTGTTTTGGTATTGTATTGCGCCACGGTGCCAGCTAACTAAATAACTTTTACTATTTCTGGGGCAAGCGATTTATTGACGGCGAGGGTGATTCCTAACCCTACCTCCCCCAGCCAAGGTTCACCAGACCCAATAAATATTCAGTGATTCATTCAGAAAGCACCTCAGACGCAATAAGCGATGAGTTATACCACGAATTCTCACTATGTACCTACTTGTTCGAGAATCGTCGATTATCGTAACATTGTCTCTCAGCCACTGCCACGGGGTCTTATCAGATATAATTTATGTACATATATTGCACGGTTGTGGTAAAGCTTACCCCCGCTGACACGTTATTATCGGGAGAGTATCGCAAGCGTATTTGCAATGTTTTTAGTATAGGTACCTACTTTTCGTATTAGAATGCGCGCGATATTTACACACTGATGCGATCACGGATAATCCGTGGCTGCGATAAAATCGCCGTGATGGAGACGCGGCGATAATAATATATCGATCTTTAATATCGTACCTGTCTGTAAGTCGCAGCGATAGTGGATGCGGTGAGGCGGTATATAGTGTCGCACCGATTTGAGCAGGTCGATCGCAGAATAGAATACTTCGAATAGAACATACCTCCTTTTTGTATACCCGTTAACAAATACACAAGGCAAACATGATACAGAATGGAACCTAACTAAATCTATAGTGCAAAGGCCGACTTTTCGCTAAAAGCGATTTCTGCCGGGCAACCTTTGGGTAGGGACAAATTATGGGGAGTCCAAGGTTGGCGGTGTAAATAAATAGATTATAGTCCACAAATGACTTGTATAAATTTGACATGTTTTGTGGCAATAAGGTTTAGAAAAGTAGTAATTTTTGAATTTTAGGCAAAGCTTGAACCAAAGTCTAGAGCATTCTATAGAGAATCAAGCAGCTGCTTTACGAGGCTGAGTGTTAGCAAACACACATACATACACACACACTAACGCATGTATAACATAAGTCAAGACATAGTATCTATTTAGTGATACCATGTGAGGTGCACATGTTAAAATCATAAAGGTTACAAGAAGTCACATTGGGAACGTGTAGTTTCTTACGCCTGTGAATAAATTAAACACTTTGTTATTTGTGTACTTACATAATTATGTTTGGTGTTATTGAATTCCAGTACTAAGTTGTCATACTCGTAGCGAGATAAAAATAAAGATGAGTTCTTTGCATGAATGCAGCGTGCATTTTTAATTATGTAGTGCGCGTTGCTTGCGCATTGCGGCAGCCTCTTTTTTAATTAAGCAATATTTCGAATCTATACTAGTCAGGTTAATTAATATAATTACTATACTACATATACATACACACATACATACATACAGTCACGCCTTTTCCCCGTTGGGGTAGGCAGAGACTACATCTTCCCACATGCTACGATTCTGAAACACCTCTTTCGCTTCTCCCACTTTCATGAGTTCATACATGCTCGCCGGTCATAAGGCCGGTGCTGACTATACTCGTACAGTTAAGCTGCAGTCGACGTCACGATTCAGTAAAGTGATGGATGCTTTACTGATATTTCATAGGATTTTTGAAGAGAACGAGAATTGACGCGTCTTTTTCGGTTTGAAAGGGAAACATTGTTTATCAAACTCAAACCATAAGGAATTACTCTCTAATTTCATGTATTGTATTTTGTTCTGATTCAGATTTAATTGTTTGACTTGTAAAAGTGAGATTTGTTTTGCCTATTTACAAAAATGATTTGTATTTGACTTTGATTTGTAAGTACATACTTACATAATTATTGTTTTATAAAAGCTTGCCTCTAGTATATATCTTGCAACAAAAACTTAGGTGGTTCACCTCGGCTAAGATCTCATATTTCACATAAGTGAACATAAAAAAAAACAAACGTAGGTACTACATAGGTAGGTACATTTAATTTTATTTGAATGAATAACTGCGTAGTTCTTTTGAAGAAACCGTTTGATGGATTGCGTCCACACATATAGCATCACAGATAAAAAAGACGTTGATAAATATTCTAAATGTCGTACAAAGAAGTGATAATGGATCAGTTAAATAGTGTTTTGTGCTAAATGTATGTGTGACGCCATTCATCTCGAACGCAGTTCATCTCTGGGGTTATCGGTGCAGCTGGGGTGGTTAACGGGATATGTACTCTACATACTCGCTTATTAGCGTATAGATTTCAGTACACTCTATCTTTTTTTGTTATAAACAGTAGTTTTCCATACAATTAATTATAATGTTACGTACTTAATTAGATTTCATCCGCGCGTACTACAATATGTCGTCATAAATAGTTTTCGCGTTCTTTTCCAAGGTCCAACCTATCTCTATACCAAAATTCATCTAAATTCGTTCAGAGAGTGAAAACAGAAAACTCATTTTCTCATTAATAATATTGGTATGAATGAGTAAAGATGGATATTTTAGATTGGTAAGTACCTACTGCAAGTTGATCAAAATCAACCCAATCAACTGTCACTACTGTCAGTTACTAAGAAGTTTCGTAAACTACCTACCTTCCGTCTACCATCAGTGTGCCTAGTGCGAGTTTTGACAATTTATTTACGCGCACGGTCCGTTTGGCGTAAACTTGAAATTGTATGGAATAAGAGCAGCGCCATCTAGCGTCAGTGAATCAGTCACTAGATGGCGCTGCTATTATTCGATACAATTTCAAGTTTACGCCAAACGGACCGAGCGCGTAAATAAATTGTCAAAACTCGCACTAGGCACACAGATCAGTGCCACCATAAAAGGCAACAATTTAAACTCGATTGCGCAACGGGAACTGAGAAATTGACTCTGATTTGACATAAGCAAACGATTTACCCCAAACATGAAGTAAGTAACATAAAGTAATAAAAACTAGTTATTTCTGCGTAGGTATAATATTGCCTAACTAATAGAGTTTTTCTTTCGTGCTCACATCACGCGAACTTCGGTAATAAGGCTTTTTGTTTTTTTTTTTTACAAATTCATTGTTGTGGTAATTTTAGCTAGCATTTGAAGTAATACAATTTAGAAACCGACCAACACCGAAAAGTATTCTGTTGTTGTTTACACTCTAAGAGAAAATTGAATCCAAATCAATAAATATCATGAATAATATGAATAATGTATATACTTAATAGATATAAGAAGAATCATCATCGTCCTCCTAATACATTTTCTGCGTGCTAAAGTAGGTATAATAAATAAATAAAAATTGCATAAACGGGTAACTAATTCAGATTAGGAAAAACTGCAGCATCTCTACTTTTTCCTGAGATATAATACCACTTATAATCTAAATATAGTAGGTAAGTATAGTGTAGCTGTATTCCAGCGAAATAACTTTTAAAATCTAGAGATTTCTTTCATCTGCAAATTCCCGTTTTCACGAAAGACCTTTGAATTTTCCCGGAACAGAAGGTAGCGAGAGATAATTAAGTTTTTTATTGGAGAAAGACTTTTCAGAAACGAATCTTTAGTTCCGGAGATTACCTCCTACGCAAACTAACAAACTCACTACCTTTACCTGTATATAATAATATTAGTACCTATATAGAAATATATTACGAGTATATATAGTTTTTTTTCTCAGAATCCCGAGTAGTAAGTAACTACAGAGCATTTATTATGTGGTGTAATAGTATTCCAAAGAAACGCTCCAGAATAAGAAATAATTATACTTTCCGATAAATCTGTGCAATTATTTAATTAGAGCTCGCTTAATAAAGGTTTTAATTGAATTGGTATGCGATTTCGCTCGAGGGGACCATGGCGATTTGTTGCCTTTGAGAAATAAACGCAACTGGGGCAGGTGTTGCATATAAGGGATGTTGTTTGTTTGTTTGGCGTATGAGGGTGTGCTAGTCTCTTTTGTTAGAGTATAATTATCAGGCCGCTAAATGGTATCTGACGTGACTTAACGACTGCTGTCGATCGATAACAACCGGGAGCGACAAATTATTTGAAAATATCTTACGAAAAATTATTTGCCGCCAAATTCAACCTTTTAAAAGTTATTTTAGGGTTGAATATCGAAAAAAAAACTTTTAAATGTACTGTATTATACGTATAGTCTGTATATTATAAAAAAATCTCACTCGGAGTATCTCGTACCTAGTCTACGCGTTGATTTATTTTCAGTCCGTCACGAAACAGTTTCATAATATCATAGAATGTGTTTGATAAACGTCGACCATACAATAATAATTATTATGAATGACCTATTGTTATGACATAATAAATCTATGAAGACATTTATTAAAAGTTGTTATAATATACGTAGAATGCTATAATTAAACAGCACTGCTTCATAATTACAATATACATTACATATACCGAATACATCAAATTCCTTTATATGTATATCCGGTTAACAGTTAGCTTCGCTTTATTCTTGGTTTTATTATTTTCTTTACAACTGGAGTGTATGTCATGATCATAAGTGGTGATGAGGTCCAAGATGAAGTTATTTTATATAGGGGATCCCTTTTCTAGAGATCTATATATTATATTGTAGAGATCTAAGCGAAATATGTTTGAAAATATTTTTGGAATAACACCAAGATGCAGGCAAACAGAAGATTATGTTCGAAACTAGATAGCTTAAATTATAATAATAGGTGATCTTATCGGTTAGAAATCAGACAACTTAACTGTGTATTCCGATTGGGTTGATATAATTTTGGTCATAGTGTAATTTGGACACACATTTTCAGCTACATACATTGAGTGCAATTTGGTCACGCGCCAGGTTTAATCGAAATAAATATATTTTTAATGTAAATTGGTCATACCTATATTGGCGTGATGTTAATAACAATAAGCAAAACCTATTATTATATAGTTTCTTTATACTTAATGGGTTATTAATGTGTTTCTGTGCCGTGACTGGTAATATTGTTGGTACGGATCGAGTTTTTAATTAGGTTAGTATATATTACGATGTGTAAATAATATCTCGCTGTAAAATTTTATAAATTAAAAATAAATAAAAAAAGTTTTTGATTTCAAGTAACCTTGCAATTAAATGTCAATAATATTATACATTTAGTTTTTTTTTAATAAATTGGCAGAAATGTGTGTCAAACAGTCGCAAACTATTACAAAAAAGTAGTTTGCAATATTCTCTCCATTCCGGAGCCAACTAAAATACCCGTGAAATGCGAAACAACGATCAAACAATTTTCTAAATAAACAAAGGAAGTTTAACATTCTATTTTTAAACTCTCCCACACACTACGACTTACCTGTCAATAATTGCAGAACTCTCTCTCTCACTCTCACAAACTACTCCGTTCATTTTGCACAAACACTATTTTATTAAAAATTTCACAAACATAACACTGGCAAATTTAATTTGCCAAATTAAAAAAAATGCGACCGAACGTGACCCGCCGGCGAATAAGCTACATTTAAAATTGGAACACTGGATCACAACCGCGGTTTATTAATTTTTTTTTAAATGTGGCTAAGGGCGAAGGCGATGTCTTATTTTTCAGATGGTTTCGTAAAAAGTTTGCGCTGAAGGAAGACAAGGAGACGTCCGCGCGGGCCCGAGCGCCATGTGTCTCTGTTATTATACTTCGGCAGGTTTCGGACGAGGCCAAGTGTTGGGCTGAGAACGAATGGAAGCGGCATGGCCAGTGGTCATGGATCATGCAGGTACCTACACCAAATGAATAAAAAGTTGATAATCCTGTTTTTTATTTGTTTTTCTCTCATACCTAATATCTGATCTGGTAGGTAGCTATATAGGCATTAAAATTTGAGATTTCTGATAAAACAACTATTTTGAATATGTTATTTTTTTACCAAGTAGGAGTATGCGCTGTTAAAAAAATTCTTTAAATAAAATATGTATTTTTAATTTGCTTTTAATATGCCTACATAATTAAATATAACATCAACGTCAAGTACATACAGCATTGGTCTAAACAAGAAAAATAAACCGTAATACACACTGCACACGTGTCGATGTGGCGTAATGCCAATAACGCTCTACATAATTATTCGCTTTAAAATATTATTATCATCAAAATTGTGAAAAATTTGTCCAGTCGTCGACTCTACCGACACATTCCGCCGCTCTATGTAGTCACAGAAACCAGTTGCTCAAGTTGTGTGCAAGTTATACTGCGCGCGCAATGCGACTGCTCGGTTAATTACTATTGTTTTTATATTAAGCAAGCTGGCGCGACAGACTTTGTCCTGTCAGGCCATTCTGTACAAAATGTATGAGAAAATGTTTGTTTTTTGTTTTCCGTTAATTTTTTTGTTAAGTACCATAATTTGCAAAACAATGAATTAAAAAAATCCGACCTTATTATATTTATGTTACTTCGATTTCCGGTCCGAAATAAAAGGCAAAATAAAAATAATAAAAATAAAATTGAAAGTGAGAGTTAGGTACCTACGTTTACTTTGCGGGAATCCTAAATGGTGAAGAGAATAAGTATGGTCAACACATATTTTTTTTCATTATTAGTGAAGTAAGAGAACTGACTTTCTCCCTTCTCTCTCTCTCTCCCTCAGATAGACAGAGACGAAGATAAAAAAAAGTTTTTTCGGTATTAGATGCGCGGGTTCTTTTCCACAACCGGATATTATTATCTTTTTGAGTAGTGAAAAAAAGCCTTTGAACACTCCAATATTAAGCCTCAGGTGTCTCACTTACCCTCCAGACACCCCTATTTCCCCCCGTGCTAGTAAGATTTACGCCTTTGAGATTTTTTACTCATCCATCAGGCCTTTCCGAGGCACAGAGTACGTAATGCATAACCAAGTGACCCTCTGTGTATTAGACGAAGAAACTTGGAGTATTTTTTTAAAGCTTCTGAAAAACGAGGAATTCGTACTTGCATTTCTGTTTCCTATCCATAACTGACGAGTATATGTGAAGAGAACCATGAAAGTGAAGCGAAAGGGGTGTGTCAGGTTCGTAGCGTGTGGGAAGATGACGTAGTCTCTGCCTACCACAACGGGAAAAATACATGACAGGGTTAAATTCGGATAATTTAAGAACGATTCAATCTAATCTCAATGGAGTGGCTTCGGAACAGTTTGTGACATTGATTTCAAATGTTCTTGACTTGAATAACAGACTAATAAAAAAATGCATACTTCCATAATATGTCACAAACTATTCCGATACTACGTCATTGAGATTCTATTGATGCGTTCTTAATTAGCAGCACTGACCCCGTATGTATGTATTTTTGTATTCATTTGACCAGGTAGGCCGCCTTTGATAACTGCCACCAATTAATAGAATACAATATGAAGCATTTATTGAATTTGTATTAATTTCCCCACACTCGTGCACTGATATTCCATTACACTTTGACACTTGAAGCAACATGAGTTTCAGAGTAATATTAGTAGGTATATAAATTATAAAATCAACGTCCACATTTCGGGGTTTCCGTCTAAACTCAATTATCCATTTATGATTGGTTATTATACTTTCCGCTTTGATATTTTGAGAGATGATATCATACGGAATCAGAATAACAGATGGTTCTAACGATGCTCTAACTAAGATAAATGAATGTGGTCATTTGTATGTTTATTTATGTTTGACTAGCTACGCTCCGCTGCCTCACCGGCATGGGAACATGAGGTGATTTTGTAATGTATATCCTTTTATCGAATTTCATCAAATTTCGTTCAGCCGTCACGGCTGGAACTAAGTGGTTAGAAATTTGAACACAAACCTTACAAACACAAGACATAATATTTTATAATGCTTCAACATTTTTAATAGCATCAGTTAATTACGCACTCGTTAGAAAAGCGATTTTTAATGATTGGCTCGTAAAAAAAGTCAAAGATGACACTACCTAGGTGGCTATTTGATTTACTTTACAGTCACAATATCACACGTGAACGGCTGGACCAATTTTGCTAATTCTTTTTTTGTTGAGTTTGTTATTGTTAGGAAAAGGTTCTTATGAAAGAAAAAATAAAAAAGTTACGCCGAACACTAGAAAATTAGGGGAAACTTCACGACCAGATTAACTTATGTAATATAACTTTTTTGACAGGAAAATTGATAATTACAGGAAAGTATGTCGGGTCAGCTAGCATTGTATAAATATTTGAAGGAATATAATTACAACAAATTGCCCTTTTGGCGATCTTTCGTATTGATGTTACGAGTATTTCAATAGATATACCAAAATTGTTATATTTTAATTTCTTTATATATTTTTTTTAACCAATACTGTAGTTTGAAGTATGAAATTTCGATGTATGTAATTTATAGAAAAAAAACAGTTCCTAACAAACAAAAAATGCCCTGACTCACAGACATATTATTATGTAATCATTATGTATGTACCCTGCTGAACTACACTTGTCCATCGTAAACGCGAAGCGTTAAAGCTGACCTTAGCTATGTGCTTGTGAAAATAACTATATTCACATTAATGTGAAAACGTTTGCATTTTTGTACGTCTCGCTTTTGACTCACACGTCAAAGGGAATGAAAGTGCCAGACTTGCTGTAAGTTGAAAAATAATGTGATGATATTGAAATATGATGAAATCGATTACATTGTGTTGAAATAAATGATTTCAGTAAATGTCTTGTAGATGAATTTATTACTTTTATTTTTTCGGCTATAAAACGTAATGTAGATTTTTTTTACATATATTATAGCCGTAGAGTTTGGGGATGGATTTGGATTTTGAGTGTTTTTGGTGTCGATGTGATTAAAGACTTTGGAAGCCCTACAACAATTTTGCAAGCCGGATTTTAGTTTGAATGTTACATAATATTTTATTATTTTCTTTGGAAAGTTCACCAATATCATGGGATACATATAAAAATACTTGATAAATTTTACTATCCGATGAATAAAATATGATCGAGGTGCGATTGAAATGAGTGCCTTATTCTCTATCCCCATTTGTTCTTTTCTTCAAATTCGGAGTTCTGGATACAGATACGGATAGTGGGTGGCCACTATCCGTATCTGTATCCGGAACTCCGTAATTCGTAACATCTCTACGAGCACAGCGACGCAGCGTACCTACCTAATAGTGATGTACTACTAGATATATTATAGTTACGTAATATTCCAGCACGTTGGCGTTAATCTCGGCATGTGTAGGCACTATTAGTCTGTTAGTGATAAATTATGGTAGACATTTGGATTTAGTGCTCGCAATTTATGTGCTAAGTGGAGTTAGTGTCGGACAGAAGCTATTTAGATATACTGATAGTATGACCTCATGCATGCGGCGGCCGGCTTGTGCGCTTTGCTTTCGAATGACACCTGGTTTGAATCCTGGTCGCCGCCGCATCAATGATTTATTTAATAAAAAGGTCACAGGTGCCAGTTTACACACCACTCTCCTCATTGATATTGAGGGCGGGGGGGGGGAGATATTAAAAAAACCTAATTACATTATTAGTTCGTGTTAGTATTTTATATATATTTTTACAACATATATTTTATTATTATTTGATTCCATTCTGGACCATTCCCATTCGACATCGTGTTTTAATTTGATAAGAGTCTATTTGATGTTATTTTTCCACGCCTCCTCAACAAAGGTACCTACAATATTGTGCTATTTATTTTCTGTACGAAATTTATTCATAGTATCTCTGTCTAGACATGCACATAAAGTAAAATTGTATTTGTGTCCGTTTTGCTAAAAGTGTCTGTAATAACAATTTCTTTTTAGAACTTTATGATTGGTTTTTGGATTAGGCTATCTTTGTGCCAATTTTTATCAAACGCCGTTCATTCAGTCCGGAGTGATTGATCAACAAACAAACATTTATATATTTTCGCATTTCATAAACCTTTTTTTATTACTATACGATAGGATATTGTTTCAAACGAGACAATTTAATTTACACAGGCAAAACCAAATGGACAATCTAGGCTTGTGCAAAATAATCATGCTCTAAAACATCGTGTGTAGCACATTAGTGACCGACAGACAAACCAAAATTAGCAGTATTAGCACGTTACTTTATGTGTATGGTAATTTGTATGGTTTGTATGGTACAATCACGATTCAGACATTGTAACATTAAGTATTATGTCTGTGTGATTAAGTGGGTGTTAATGCTATAGTGGAACATAGTCTGCTATCCGTATTATTATTTTATTATTAAGAACTACCCATATGATGTTTCGATTCTATGTTTAGATACCATTGTGTTTTGAGTTCCCGTTTTCTAATGGGACGTAGGGAAATAAAATGTGCTTATTGCCCCCACTCATATTCATAGTGAACATGCTGTTAATATATAATATCTGGATGACCGAGCTTTGCTCGGTAAAGAAAAAAAAACATAAAAAATACACGAATAAAATGACATTTTCTAAAAATGATTCCTAGCTAGATCGATTTATCGCCCCCGAAACCCCCTATATACTGAATTTCATGAAAATCGTTGGAGCCGATTCCGAAATTCCAATTATATATATATATATATACAAGAATTGCTCATTTAAAGATATAAGTAATACATATAGGTATGCAGATACGGCCACGCGTTGCTGTGGCTAAGGTTTTTGTTATTGCGACTATAAATTTAGATGTAAGCTATCCTATCTTTCAAGTTAGATAAAATTGCACACTGTCTGCAAATTTGATTAAATAGGTTAAGTTTAGGAGCCCATCGCGGACAAAAAACGTGATGCCTATTTTCTATAATATGTATATTAAGATAAACATTTCCAGCGTACCTAATTATTAGCTCTGTGGTCTCCCATACGCTATGGGGCGCTCACGCCGTTCGCCGCGTCTCGACCGCTTAAAATATTGATATAAATAATATGTAAGTAGTTTGGATGACAAAACGCCATTTTGGTATCTTAGAGCTGAATTGATGACGGAGCCAGAAGATGGATAATGGAATTTATAAGCGTGCTATATAGCCTTTTTAAATGCATATTATTTTCTCTTTGTTCTGTGGTGTATTGTCAACGTAAAGGTAGGTATATTATATCTATCTATCTTCTACCTATATGTATTAATGTTGCAGATACTGAACCTTTCATCAACATTAAATACAGTCCCGCGTGTCACCTTTGACATTTGATCAAAATGTTGCCAGCTCAAATGCCTCATAATCTGAATACTTTCTAAACATTTCGTTTCACAAATCATATTCTTTACAAATCCACCGACCCGTGATAATCTCATTGTGCCTAACGAAGTCTTTGAACATTTTTATTAAACTTAGACGGCATTATGTAGGTATAAATATTAATATTACGAATTCAAGTAAAAAAAAACTTAACATACTTTAACATAATTATTCTTCAAAAAAAATTCAAACTCCAGTGCCTAGCTTAGTCACTTAATTATGTTCAAGCTAATCCCGAATTAGTCTTAAACTGAAGCAGGCACTTAAAGTAAAAGCCAATTCCCTTAAAAGAATTGTGAGAAATCGTGAGAAATAATTGTCGGATTTATATACCTTTCTATTTAATGTACTTAATTGTTAACAACACTTTTACTAAGAGTTAGTAAGGAAACCCAAGGCCTTTGACAACTGATAATTATCTATCGTCCTTAAATCGTCAATATTACCCACGAAAGATAGAGACAAGTGGAAGTGGCAAGTGGACGTGCCAAAAATATGACTCGTAGCTCAAAACTAACGATAGTTTTGCCATACATACTACGTAGTGCTCCACGTCTGCCACACATGAAAAACGCCTAATGTGCACTTTTAGAGCCCATTAAAATGAGCCATATCTGATAACGCATAAGGCACATTTTTTAATAAACGGCAGTTGACTTATAAACCTTTAATGACAAATTAACTTTCAATATTTTTTTGGCGACAGCGGTTGCGATATTGATATCAAGTATATTACTGGACTGTGATATTACTGGACCAAACACGTGAGTTTTTGTGCTTGACAATATATAAAAATACATAATAACATTGCTAACTCACCTGGGTATGTCCGCAAGACGCGGCGGCCGGGTCCGGCGGACGGTCCCCACTCGCAACACCCCCACCTGGTGACAAACGAACATATTTACACTAAATAAATCAATAACTTGAATGCTTCACTTTTGCTCTAGCGATTTGCCTTCAATTGTTTCATTAGTCTATGGACGTAGTAACGTTAAAATGGTTTTTGACTTTTGTTATCACAACGCAAAGATAAAACTCGTACCAATACCGCGGAAATTGCCTAATTTAACAAAATTACTTTAGTGACTCCGCTAACTAATCAGAAGAGGCGAGCATAACATTTTATTAACTCAATAACCCTGTATTAGCCCTGCCTCCCCCTCCTAAATTATAGGCAACGCGTAACGTAACGACAAAGTCGTAAAGTGTACGTCGTTCCGTCCGGTAGTGTGACACCAAAGTGTGCATTTAGTGATACTTTGGCTAAGGAAAAAATTACAGTTGTATAAACTAAACCGGCGAGTCGGACTTGCGCACGAATTGTTCCGTACCATTATTTATAAAAACGGCAAAAAAAATCACGTTTGTTGTATGGAAGCTCTCATAAATATTTATTTTATTCAGTTTAACTAACTATTTGTTGTTATAGAGGCAACAGAAATACATCATCGGTGAAAATTTCAGCTGTCTAACCATCACGGTTCATGCAAAACAGCCTGGTGACAGACGAACACACAGACAGACGGGCAGACAGCGGAGCCTTAGTAATAGGGCCCCGTTTTACCCATTGGGTAAAACGGGGCCCTAAAGACTAGCTATAGCCAGCGATATCAAGCGCACGAAAAAATACAGTTTATCGCGATATAAAGGTATTCCCTTCTCTAGGGTTCAAACTATCTCAACCATTCGACAGCAAGAAATAAAAAGAAAGACTGAATAAAAATGGTCCGCACGGTCTAGCCGCTGGTAGAAGCGTGTTTTTATTCCATCTGGCTGACAGCCAAAACAATTATTGGGGGTAGTATGCGGTTAACGCGTTGAGGAAATGGTACGCGTACCTACCTAGTAGATCGGCAAATTGTTTTACGGATTTCAAAAGAAGCTTTACGCGGTGAGTGCAAGTGATCGTGATTTTTTGTTATCTGGCTGTTTATTTATCTATTTGGAATTAGTAAAAAATATAATCTAAAAATAAATAACTGCTGCATAATTATACTTGTAGTAGGATCCAAAGAATCTTATGTTTGGTGCTGTGACCAGGATTCAAGAGTTACTATTACAATGCTACAAGAGCATACTACATTTCAGGTACGATGATGAACAGGTTATCATAGAGCTTTCCTACGCCTAAACGCGTTTTGGACCAATCCTTCAATACCAACTCGATGATGTTGACCGGCAACAGCGATAGCGTCGATTGCCGTTGATACGTAATATCGCGCGGGTGAACAGGATACATATTGGCAGCCGGGCTGTGATTCGATCATTACTCGCCAAGTTTTCTCATTTGCAGAATAGAACTCCGCGGGTGTAGGGGTGTCAAAGGCCGTGTGAGGTTTCCGAAAAAAAAATTAGGATGAATTTCGTGGTCGTTTGTGAAATGAATTTGATTTGTCAGTTTGAC
The DNA here is from genome assembly GCA_905147375.1 of Hylaea fasciaria. Classification (NCBI taxonomy): domain Eukaryota; kingdom Metazoa; phylum Arthropoda; class Insecta; order Lepidoptera; family Geometridae; genus Hylaea; species Hylaea fasciaria. Next base: position 9,499,519 of record LR990213.1, on the reverse strand, counting down.
TCTCAAAGGTCTCTGACGTGCTCCAATGACAATTCGGGTCCACCGAAGCTCGACCCGAAAGAAATCCGCACTTAACTTATGAAATATGAAATCAAGTAATCGCGACCAAAGTTTCCAACCCGATGTTGTTGGTTTCCAAAGCGCATAAATATCGACACACCAAAATCAGAAAAATATCTCTAATTCTCGGTGCCGTCAGAATAATTAATACAGGGAAATTCACACGCATACAAATATTAAATTAATATTTTATTAGTGTCTAGTAGTGATAACCCTAAGCGCGGGTACCTACGTCCCACGTGGTTCAATTACGAGGATCGATATAATACTGTTACTGTGCGTCGGCCGCAGACAGTAGGTTTAATTATTAATTCAAAGTTATTTATGTAATAGCTGCATAATTGAAGGTTTACTGGGAAGGAAAGTATCCTATAAATATAAATAGGAAAATTTGGTGTTTAAAAATTCATGTAGCCATGTACTATAATATTCTATGCTACAACTTATAATAGTATAATAAATGCCAAGTGTGGATGTTTATTTATAACTCAACCATAAACTCCACCGTGTCAAAACTGCTGGACGAATTTTAATGTTTGATATAAAAGCACATGATAAGGACAATATAGGGAGATGCTATAAAAGATATTGGGCACTTTTTAGTCCAAAAGGTTTGTTGAAACTATGGAAATCATTGTAGTTTAACCATACTGGGCAATAGTCGAAAACTGCTCTGAATAACTCGAACATTTTGATTTCGATACGAAAGCGATATGAAATTGAGTCAACTCAAGTTCTGAATCACCTAGCTGAAATGCAGGATACCAAACTTACCTATATAAACTAGTTGACCAGCTTTGGTTTAGTTCAACTCGGTTAGTTCTAGTTTAGTTGGCTTCACTAAGTCGCCTCCACGGATCCATTTCGGTCACCTCTCCTTCATATGAAGGTTTACCTTTACTATCAATAATGGACCCGGCAATTAACCTCGTAACCAGGAGCTGAGGCCCCAGCCCGTTTAATCTCTTTAGGGCGAACCCTTAAATTAATTTCTAGTCGAAGAGTTGCTGGTCTGTTTTATTACGAATCCGATTTTTACTTTTGATTTTCATTTCATGAATATACTAGCCATCGCCTGCGACTTCGTCCGTGCGGGATATATTTTATAGCGATTAAAAGTGATCTATGCCCTTTTGCAAGGTCTAATCTTTCTACATGACAAAATTCAGCACAATTCAATGGTTTAGTCGCGCAAATGTAACAATAAAAAACATGCACAATTTCGCATTTATAATATTAGCGTAGATTTCCGTGTGTACAATATATAAAAAGCATTATATAACAGCCACAAACCATAACTATAAAAAATATCTCACCTCGAAGTTAAATAAAAAGAAGTGACTCGAGTCAGAATGTGCACTGACATGTTTAAGTAACTACAATGGACAGCTGCTCCCGGCCCAAAAGCAGGTGTAGCTGTAATGTTCATTGAGGTAGACCGGAACACATAACTTCCTCTTGAGCAAGTCGGGCAAGTGACGTGCTGTTACTATAAGTATATATTTTTATGTGCTATGCGATAGTTTAAGAATGCTATCTAACCCGTAGCTAGGTGGCAATTTGGTCCAAGATAGCAAACACTAAGCCTAGAATAGATTAGTTTTGTAACTGCTGCTAGAATATTAAAACACTTGATAACGTCACATCAGCTGCTATGGTGGGCGTCAAAGCTCTAAAATTAATGCTTGATTTAAAAGCTTCGTGTTTACTTCTGAATAGCTTTTATCGAAGAAGGGTTTATATTTGAGGTGAATTAACTGTGTGTAAACAATTACCGGAGTTTACAATAGGGGTGATTACGGTGTTTTCGTAGCGGCTTGCTACGAAGGGCGGCGCGGCGTAGCGACGTAGAGGTGCGCTTATGAAGGAACCGGAAGTGCGACCAAGGGCACGGCGGCGCCCTACTTTGGAGGATATGGTGTGGTGCAAGGTACAAAAAAAGCGATTGAAAGTAGACCCGCGATATTTTTTTAAGGTGCTGCAAATAGCTTTGACCGCGTGGTATGATACAAACTTTGATATTCCATTTTAGGCATAGATAGGAGTACATAACTATCATCTATTTTTTAGCAATAAGGGAAAGCAACTAGCTTGAGGACTGCTTCCGGAACCCCCTAAGGTCTTACAAAATAACCCTGGCTCCGGTTGGACTACGGGCAAAATTGAACCTGTGGTTATTTAGCAGATAATACAATTAATATTTAGTTTTCGGGGTTTCTCGCTGCCGCTTATCGTTTGTCGCCGTAAACTTCATCAAACAAACCAGTTATACTCCTAGTGTGAGTTTTTACGAGCTACCGGCGAGTTTATGAACGAAAATCTTCATGCAAAGCTCTAGTTGACGCGTACTATGTCGAACTCGTAAAAAACTCACACTATAGGTACTGTTTTTATTACAGTTATTGTAGAAAACTGTCAACCAGTTGATCAATGATAGGGATTTAACAGACACATTGATCAACCAACCAAACCAAACTGAACAACACTACGGAATCAAGTGGTTGATCGCGCTTGTTCCCGTCCGACCGGAAGTACCGAGCCCGCCAACCGGACGTAACTATGTGTTATCTGTGGCGGAACATGAGGCAGTTGCTCTCCTAAAGAAGGGTAGGGACTGAGATTCAAATCTTGTACCTTAGAGGTGGCAGGTGAGTAATGGGCTGAAACATAAAGGAACCCTGCGAAAGTTTATTTTGCAGAATTCTTTCTGTGAGATTGTTTCGTAAATACTAGATGTAAACAACGAGGCTTCACTCCACTGTTTGTAAATTATGTTGTGTTCTTTCTGCAATTTAAAAGTTTCTGTATTCGTAACTACAGGGGCAAAAACATCACTAATAAAAACAAAATGAGATAGACTTGTAAATAAGATAGTTACACAGCCGCGTACACAAATTTCGCGAGTAAGCAATAATTAACAACATTATAATTGTTGGGAACAATTTTCCTAATAATTATGTCATCTGGTAGTAGTCAAAATAAAGAATAGAAGTAGAATGAAGAATAAAATATTAATATAGCAGAATGTGCGGAAAAAGTTCGTAATTGTACTAATATTTGTATGGATGTACGTCATCATATGAGTAGAAAACGTTATTTTAAAATGAGCCTTAGGTTGGCGGGTAAACTTTATTCCGTTAACTTTTTTAAATTACACATTACGTTATAAAGGAATGTACTTACGTCAAATGTACATTGTACGTATAGGAACATAATAAAACTAATTTAAAATCATAAAAGCTCTGACGGACCCCAACTCGCGTCAACGTGTAACTTTGTAACGTAACTATGGACTCCCCAATTGTTGCTCGGTGAAGTTACCGCGAGTGTTGCAGCGGAATTGCGTAGTGTAATGTGTGGTGTGAAACCCGTGCAATTGGGTTTAGTTAGTGGAGACTTGATTTATGAAAGACATCGGTGATTTTTAATGTTACCAAAATGGCTGATTTTGATTACAACGTAAAATGTGACATAATCATGCGTTTTTCTATTGTAAAAGCTGTTTAATATTTTTATGGCAGGTATAATAATAGTGACTTATGTTATCGAAATCACAGATTACCTATTTTAAAAAGTAACCGCCATAATGCCGGTAACAAATATTGTTTGTTACAACACGCAACAATTGATCGATTATTTTGTCGTTCGTTTTTTATTTCATAATTTCAAATTTCTTTTTTTAGTTATATTTGAGACAGCCAGAAGTAAATTAATTGTGCTACCCCCATAGTACTCCTACCACAAAGGCTTTATAACGATGTTTTTTCTTTACAAAAATCTCATAAGAATCTCTATTTGCAAAAGGGAAAAGTTAATTTCACTGATGATGAGTTCAGAACGTATTATTACAAATTATAATGGAATTCATGCGCATTTCCACCCGCGACAGAGCGAGCGGAGGGGTAGTTTGATAGAGCGAACGACAAACAAAGGAGGCGCAAGTGTGGCCACAGTGCGGCGTGAACAGTAGGTGGAATGAATAGTGAATATTTAACGAATATATTAGTTTGGTTTAGAGTTAGTGTCCAATCGTTCGGATATCAATGTGAGTCCACTCGTATTAGCTACCTATCATGATTGTCTACTTTGCTCCTCACAAATATATTCAGTGAAATAGATTTGATATAAAAGAAGGTATAAAGTCGAGGTTGTAATAATAAATTAATGTATAAAAAAACTTAACCAAGTTAGCAATTGTTTATATCGTGGCGACCATTATTAAAATACATTTTGAACGTACATAAACATTGTTTTATTTATATTAAGGTGTAATCTATTAAAACGTGACGTATTTCACTGCAGTACTAGCACTGTGCCGTGACCTCACTCGGTCACACATCTTGCTACGGTGCTACGATGCTACGACGTAGCGGCTTTATTATATTTACACACCTACGATTCCCCTGATTAGATGGAGAATCAGATGTCTCATAATGAACATAGGGTGAAGAAGACGGAGTGGGGAGGGGGGTAAATCAGGAGTATCATGATAGCCTGGTTGGCACCAGCAAACAAGCATTTTTTTTTGTAAAACATACTTACGAAATGAACACTCGCTTTTCAATAGTAATCTTACTGAGGGGGGGCTCAAACTATAGTCCGTGTCACTCAAATGACAAATATGAAAGCTTATGTATAAGTGTATGTGTGTTTGTTCCCTCCTCATACTTGTAACGACTGAGCAAAAAGATGGGTGTAGAGAGAGAGCATTTACTCGTATATAGCCTGGATTAACACATAAAACACTTTTTACTAGGGAAGTTGCGAGAGAAACCGCGGGGAAATGCTACCAACAAATAAATAAAAACTCAAATGAGTTTATGTTACAAGTTGAAGGTGTTACACAAGTTATACGTGCTTAGGAAGCCCATTCGCAAGTTCCACACGGCTGGCCTTATACTTGACGCGGGTTGAACAGGTGTCCGTAACTTAGGATTGAGTTTGTCAAGCGTAAAGCCACTATCACACAGCCGCTAAATCGAATGGTCGACGAAAAACGCTCGATGATACTGCAA
>LR990213.1:0-5000 GCA_905147375.1 Hylaea fasciaria | reverse complement strand
TAGGTTAGGTTAGGTTAGGTTAGGTTAGGTTAGGTTAGGTTAGGTTAGGTTAGGTTAGGTTAGGTTAGGTTAGGTTAGGTTAGGTTAGGTTAGGTTAGGTTAGGTTAGGTTAGGTTAGGTTAGGTTAGGTTAGGTTAGGTTAGGTTAGGTTAGGTTAGGTTAGGTTAGGTTAGGTTAGGTTAGGTTAGGTTAGGTTAGGTTAGGTTAGGTTAGGTTAGGTTAGGTTAGGTTAGGTTAGGTTAGGTTAGGTTAGGTTAGGTTAGGTTAGGTTAGGTTAGGTTAGGTTAGGTTAGGTTAGGTTAGGTTAGGTTAGGTTAGGTTAGGTTAGGTTAGGTTAGGTTAGGTTAGGTTAGGTTAGGTTAGGTTAGGTTAGGTTAGGTTAGGTTAGGTTAGGTTAGGTTAGGTTAGGTTAGGTTAGGTTAGGTTAGGTTAGGTTAGGTTAGGTTAGGTTAGGTTAGGTTAGGTTAGGTTAGGTTAGGTTAGGTTAGGTTAGGTTAGGTTAGGTTAGGTTAGGTTAGGTTAGGTTAGGTTAGGTTAGGTTAGGTTAGGTTAGGTTAGGTTAGGTTAGGTTAGGTTAGGTTAGGTTAGGTTAGGTTAGGTTAGGTTAGGTTAGGTTAGGTTAGGTTAGGTTAGGTTAGGTTAGGTTAGGTTAGGTTAGGTTAGGTTAGGTTAGGTTAGGTTAGGTTAGGTTAGGTTAGGTTAGGTTAGGTTAGGTTAGGTTAGGTTAGGTTAGGTTAGGTTAGGTTAGGTTAGGTTAGGTTAGGTTAGGTTAGGTTAGGTTAGGTTAGGTTAGGTTAGGTTAGGTTAGGTTAGGTTAGGTTAGGTTAGGTTAGGTTAGGTTAGGTTAGGTTAGGTTAGGTTAGGTTAGGTTAGGTTAGGTTAGGTTAGGTTAGGTTAGGTTAGGTTAGGTTAGGTTAGGTTAGGTTAGGTTAGGTTAGGTTAGGTTAGGTTAGGTTAGGTTAGGTTAGGTTAGGTTAGGTTAGGTTAGGTTAGGTTAGGTTAGGTTAGGTTAGGTTAGGTTAGGTTAGGTTAGGTTAGGTTAGGTTAGGTTAGGTTAGGTTAGGTTAGGTTAGGTTAGGTTAGGTTAGGTTAGGTTAGGTTAGGTTAGGTTAGGTTAGGTTAGGTTAGGTTAGGTTAGGTTAGGTTAGGTTAGGTTAGGTTAGGTTAGGTTAGGTTAGGTTAGGTTAGGTTAGGTTAGGTTAGGTTAGGTTAGGTTAGGTTAGGTTAGGTTAGGTTAGGTTAGGTTAGGTTAGGTTAGGTTAGGTTAGGTTAGGTTAGGTTAGGTTAGGTTAGGTTAGGTTAGGTTAGGTTAGGTTAGGTTAGGTTAGGTTAGGTTAGGTTAGGTTAGGTTAGGTTAGGTTAGGTTAGGTTAGGTTAGGTTAGGTTAGGTTAGGTTAGGTTAGGTTAGGTTAGGTTAGGTTAGGTTAGGTTAGGTTAGGTTAGGTTAGGTTAGGTTAGGTTAGGTTAGGTTAGGTTAGGTTAGGTTAGGTTAGGTTAGGTTAGGTTAGGTTAGGTTAGGTTAGGTTAGGTTAGGTTAGGTTAGGTTAGGTTAGGTTAGGTTAGGTTAGGTTAGGTTAGGTTAGGTTAGGTTAGGTTAGGTTAGGTTAGGTTAGGTTAGGTTAGGTTAGGTTAGGTTAGGTTAGGTTAGGTTAGGTTAGGTTAGGTTAGGTTAGGTTAGGTTAGGTTAGGTTAGGTTAGGTTAGGTTAGGTTAGGTTAGGTTAGGTTAGGTTAGGTTAGGTTAGGTTAGGTTAGGTTAGGTTAGGTTAGGTTAGGTTAGGTTAGGTTAGGTTAGGTTAGGTTAGGTTAGGTTAGGTTAGGTTAGGTTAGGTTAGGTTAGGTTAGGTTAGGTTAGGTTAGGTTAGGTTAGGTTAGGTTAGGTTAGGTTAGGTTAGGTTAGGTTAGGTTAGGTTAGGTTAGGTTAGGTTAGGTTAGGTTAGGTTAGGTTAGGTTAGGTTAGGTTAGGTTAGGTTAGGTTAGGTTAGGTTAGGTTAGGTTAGGTTAGGTTAGGTTAGGTTAGGTTAGGTTAGGTTAGGTTAGGTTAGGTTAGGTTAGGTTAGGTTAGGTTAGGTTAGGTTAGGTTAGGTTAGGTTAGGTTAGGTTAGGTTAGGTTAGGTTAGGTTAGGTTAGGTTAGGTTAGGTTAGGTTAGGTTAGGTTAGGTTAGGTTAGGTTAGGTTAGGTTAGGTTAGGTTAGGTTAGGTTAGGTTAGGTTAGGTTAGGTTAGGTTAGGTTAGGTTAGGTTAGGTTAGGTTAGGTTAGGTTAGGTTAGGTTAGGTTAGGTTAGGTTAGGTTAGGTTAGGTTAGGTTAGGTTAGGTTAGGTTAGGTTAGGTTAGGTTAGGTTAGGTTAGGTTAGGTTAGGTTAGGTTAGGTTAGGTTAGGTTAGGTTAGGTTAGGTTAGGTTAGGTTAGGTTAGGTTAGGTTAGGTTAGGTTAGGTTAGGTTAGGTTAGGTTAGGTTAGGTTAGGTTAGGTTAGGTTAGGATAGGTTAGGTTAGGTTAGGTTAGGTTAGGTTAGGTTAGGTTAGGTTAGGTTAGGTTAGGTTAGGTTAGGTTAGGTTAGGTTAGGTTAGGTTAGGTTAGGTTAGGTTAGGTTAGGTTAGGTTAGGTTAGGTTAGGTTAGGTTAGGTTAGGTTAGGTTAGGTTAGGTTAGGTTAGGTTAGGTTAGGTTAGGTTAGGTTAGGTTAGGTTAGGTTAGGTTAGGTTAGGTTAGGTTAGGTTAGGTTAGGTTAGGTTAGGTTAGGTTAGGTTAGGTTAGGTTAGGTTAGGTTAGGTTAGGTTAGGTTAGGTTAGGTTAGGTTAGGTTAGGTTAGGTTAGGTTAGGTTAGGTTAGGTTAGGTTAGGTTAGGTTAGGTTAGGTTAGGTTAGGTTAGGTTAGGTTAGGTTAGGTTAGGTTAGGTTAGGTTAGGTTAGGTTAGGTTAGGTTAGGTTAGGTTAGGTTAGGTTAGGTTAGGTTAGGTTAGGTTAGGTTAGGTTAGGTTAGGTTAGGTTAGGTTAGGTTAGGTTAGGTTAGGTTAGGTTAGGTTAGGTTAGGTTAGGTTAGGTTAGGTTAGGTTAGGTTAGGTTAGGTTAGGTTAGGTTAGGTTAGGTTAGGTTAGGTTAGGTTAGGTTAGGTTAGGTTAGGTTAGGTTAGGTTAGGTTAGGTTAGGTTAGGTTAGGTTAGGTTAGGTTAGGTTAGGTTAGGTTAGGTTAGGTTAGGTTAGGTTAGGTTAGGTTAGGTTAGGTTAGGTTAGGTTAGGTTAGGTTAGGTTAGGTTAGGTTAGGTTAGGTTAGGTTAGGTTAGGTTAGGTTAGGTTAGGTTAGGTTAGGTTAGGTTAGGTTAGGTTAGGTTAGGTTAGGTTAGGTTAGGTTAGGTTAGGTTAGGTTAGGTTAGGTTAGGTTAGGTTAGGTTAGGTTAGGTTAGGTTAGGTTAGGTTAGGTTAGGTTAGGTTAGGTTAGGTTAGGTTAGGTTAGGTTAGGTTAGGTTAGGTTAGGTTAGGTTAGGTTAGGTTAGGTTAGGTTAGGTTAGGTTAGGTTAGGTTAGGTTAGGTTAGGTTAGGTTAGGTTAGGTTAGGTTAGGTTAGGTTAGGTTAGGTTAGGTTAGGTTAGGTTAGGTTAGGTTAGGTTAGGTTAGGTTAGGTTAGGTTAGGTTAGGTTAGGTTAGGTTAGGTTAGGTTAGGTTAGGTTAGGTTAGGTTAGGTTAGGTTAGGTTAGGTTAGGTTAGGTTAGGTTAGGTTAGGTTAGGTTAGGTTAGGTTAGGTTAGGTTAGGTTAGGTTAGGTTAGGTTAGGTTAGGTTAGGTTAGGTTAGGTTAGGTTAGGTTAGGTTAGGTTAGGTTAGGTTAGGTTAGGTTAGGTTAGGTTAGGTTAGGTTAGGTTAGGTTAGGTTAGGTTAGGTTAGGTTAGGTTAGGTTAGGTTAGGTTAGGTTAGGTTAGGTTAGGTTAGGTTAGGTTAGGTTAGGTTAGGTTAGGTTAGGTTAGGTTAGGTTAGGTTAGGTTAGGTTAGGTTAGGTTAGGTTAGGTTAGGTTAGGTTAGGTTAGGTTAGGTTAGGTTAGGTTAGGTTAGGTTAGGTTAGGTTAGGTTAGGTTAGGTTAGGTTAGGTTAGGTTAGGTTAGGTTAGGTTAGGTTAGGTTAGGTTAGGTTAGGTTAGGTTAGGTTAGGTTAGGTTAGGTTAGGTTAGGTTAGGTTAGGTTAGGTTAGGTTAGGTTAGGTTAGGTTAGGTTAGGTTAGGTTAGGTTAGGTTAGGTTAGGTTAGGTTAGGTTAGGTTAGGTTAGGTTAGGTTAGGTTAGGTTAGGTTAGGTTAGGTTAGGTTAGGTTAGGTTAGGTTAGGTTAGGTTAGGTTAGGTTAGGTTAGGTTAGGTTAGGTTAGGTTAGGTTAGGTTAGGTTAGGTTAGGTTAGGTTAGGTTAGGTTAGGTTAGGTTAGGTTAGGTTAGGTTAGGTTAGGTTAGGTTAGGTTAGGTTAGGTTAGGTTAGGTTAGGTTAGGTTAGGTTAGGTTAGGTTAGGTTAGGTTAGGTTAGGTTAGGTTAGGTTAGGTTAGGTTAGGTTAGGTTAGGTTAGGTTAGGTTAGGTTAGGTTAGGTTAGGTTAGGTTAGGTTAGGTTAGGTTAGGTTAGGTTAGGTTAGGTTAGGTTAGGTTAGGTTAGGTTAGGTTAGGTTAGGTTAGGTTAGGTTAGGTTAGGTTAGGTTAGGTTAGGTTAGGTTAGGTTAGGTTAGGTTAGGTTAGGTTAGGTTAGGTTAGGTTAGGTTAGGTTAGGTTAGGTTAGGTTAGGTTAGGTTAGGTTAGGTTAGGTTAGGTTAGGTTAGGTTAGGTTAGGTTAGGTTAGGTTAGGTTAGGTTAGGTTAGGTTAGGTTAGGTTAGGTTAGGTTAGGTTAGGTTAGGTTAGGTTAGGTTAGGTTAGGTTAGGTTAGGTTAGGTTAGGTTAGGTTAGGTTAGGTTAGGTTAGGTTAGGTTAGGTTAGGTTAGGTTAGGTTAGGTTAGGTTAGGTTAGGTTAGGTTAGGTTAGGTTAGGTTAGGTTAGGTTAGGT
>LR990212.1:10000000-10008955 GCA_905147375.1 Hylaea fasciaria | reverse complement strand
GAAGAGGGACCTCACGCGGGGCTCGAGGGCGTCCATGGCGAGGGCCCACGCGCGACCGGGTATGCCGTCAGGCCCCGGCGCCGTGTTTTTGGCCCTCATCCGCATGACGGCCGCCTCGAGCTCCCCGCCCGAGACCTCGGGCACCTCCTCATCCTCGTCCCGGGTCACCGCCCGTGAGGCCGCCATGGTGGGAGGGACGAAGTCGGTCCCCGGAGCTCCGGGGAACAGTCCCTCGACCACTCGCTGGAGGACGACCGGCTGGAGCGTGCTGGTGGCAGGGGGGGCCCAGGGGCGCAGCTTTTGCCGCGCCAGCCTGTACGGCCGCCCCCACGGGTCCCCCTCCAGCGACTCCAGCAGCTGCCTCCAGGCAGCCGCCTTGGCCTCCGCGATGGCGACACGGAGGGCCATGGACGCCTCTCTGTATTCGGCGTAGAGGGCGTCCAACGTCGCCACCTCCCGCCGCCTCCGCCGCCGGTACCGCTGGTGCTGGCGGCGCTTTGCCAGGCACCGGCGGCGGAGCTCGGCGACCTCCTCCGTCCACCAGTAGACCTGCCTCTTCGGCGGCAGGGCTCTGACACGGGGCATGGCGGCGTCGCAGACGTGCGACATCGCCATGCACAGCCCGTCCGCCTCCTCGTCCAGGCCCACTGGCTCCGGGGGCGGGGCGTTCCACGCCTGGACCAGAGCAGCCTCTTGTAGCCGCTCCAGATCCAGGCGTTTGAGGGCCCACCTGGGACCGACGGTCGGGGGCGGCCCTTGGTCCTGGGCCGCCGCCGCTGAGGAGACGCTGAACCGGATGTAGCGGTGGTCAGACAGCGTCTCCTCGTCCACCAGGACCGCCCAGTCCCGGACACGGCGTGCGAGCTCGGGGGTCGCAAACGTTAAGTCCACGATGGACCCCCCGTTGTGTCGCACGCACGTGTCCTCGGCCCCGCGGTTGAGGATGGTGAGCCCCACCTCCACCATCCACTCCTCGACCGCCCTGCCCCTCGCGTCCGTCACCGGAGACCCCCACGCCGTCGACTTGGCGTTGAAGTCTCCGACGACGACAACAGGTCGCGGGCGGTTCTGGCCGACCAGGGTCCCCACCTCGCCGAGGAAACGCTCGAACTCGGCGAGGACCCTGTTGGGGGAAAAATACACCCCCACGACCACCGCCTCGCCAACCCAGGCCGCCACATAACCCCTCCCCCTTACCACGTTGTCGAGGGTGGGGGAGGGTGCCGGCGACTGGGTTGTTATGGCCACCAAGCCGTCGCGGTCTCCCGCCCAATCACACCTGGGCGGGACCACGTACGGCTCAGCGACCACCGCGACCTGAATCAACCGCTCCGCCAGGGATTGCAGGAACAAGTCCTGAGCCTGCGCGGAGTGGTTGATATTCGCCTGGAGGAAAGTTAGGTGCATCCTAACTTTCCTCCATGCGGACCACCTGCTCCGTTGCGGAGTTGGCCGGCTGCGACCCGGCCGTGGCCTTGGTCGCAGCAGGCTTCTTCTTTGCCTCTTTCTTGGCCGGGGGCTTGGCACACGCCGTGCCCCCGGTGAGGTGGTCCGCCTTCCTCCCCGCAGCTGCGCACACGTTGCAGTGCGGGGGGGCCGAGCAGGCAGCGACCTTATGGTCGCTGCTGCCGCAGCGGTGGCATTCGCCGCTGCGGTCCGTTTCCGCCTGGCACTGAGCCCGAACGTGGCCCAGTGCGTGGCACCGGTAGCAGCGGCGCGGCCTCTCTTTGAGGACGCGGACCCGCGCCGCCACCCACCCCACCGGGACGCGGCCGCCCTTTGCCATGATGGCCTTGGCGGCCGTGGCGGGGCAGCGCACGAAGGCCGCCCCTACGCCCGCCCTGCCCTTCTTGATCTCCCCGACCTTTATATCGGTCGGGGGGCAGTTTGCGGACTTGGCCAGGGCCGCCACCAACTCCTCGGAGGTGATGGAGTCCTCCAGGCCCTCCACCCGTACGTCTGCGGTGGTGACAGGCCTGGAGATCTGAACCTCCTCGGCACCCTCAAACACCTCCCTGAGCCTGCTGGCCAGGGAGTCCGCCTTCTCGGCCCTTAGCTCCCCGGGGACCTCCAAGACCCGGGCCCCGGTAGCAGCCACCCGCACCCTGAGCGGGGGCACACCCAGCGCGCCAAGGTCGATGCGGTTACGCGCCTCCGCAAGGACCTTGGCGTAGCTGATCCCCTTCTCCTCCGCCCCCGGCTTCAGGGTTATCACAACCGCTGCTGTGCGCGGTGGTGGGCGGATTTTTACGGCCTTGGCAGCCTGCTGCCGGGCCTGCACTGGCACCACCTTCGGCGCTGCCGGTCGCCTGGGCGGGGACTTATCCCGGGCCCTCGCGGCCGGCTGCGATCCTCCCTCTTTCGGAGTCCTCCTGGTGCCCTTCCGCACCACCTCTGTCCAGGGCTGCTCCGCTGGAGCCTGAGGACGGGGCGGGAGCTCGGCGGGCTCGGCAGCGGCAGCGGGGGCCGCAGCTTTCTTCCTTGCCACAGGCGTGGCAGGGGCGGTGGAAGTTGCCTCGGCGGCACCCTTCCCCTTCTTCTTCTTGGAGCCCTTTTTGGGCTCCGCAGGGGGTTCGGATGGCACCGGGGCCGCCTTCTTCGCTGTTCCTCCCTTTTTGGAGGAGCCTCCCGAGGGCTCCCGGGCTCCACTTGTGGACGGAGCCGATGGGGTGGGCTCCATTGGCACGTCCCTCGCGGCCGCCTCCGCCTCTTCCCTACGCCTTTCGTGGGCGAGCGGGGGCCTGAGGCGCTTCTCAGGGAGAAGCCTCCCCTCAAAGCCCTCCAGGCGGGCGCTCACCATGGTGCCCACCTGCACCATGATGGCCCGCGCGAACTCCTCGAACGTCGAGGGTGGCGGCAGCACCTGGGTCCCGACCGGGGCCGGCGCTTGCGCGGGAGTCGCCTGTCGCTCTACGAGCTTCCGGAGCTCCGCGATCTCCCGACGCATAGCCTCCTGATCAGCCACGAGGCGAGCATTGGCCGCCTCCAGGCGGGCGACCTCCTCGGACGCGGTCCGACTCCTCAGCTCGGCGACGGAGAGCTGAATATTCTCCGCCGCCTCATTAAGGGCCCGCACAAATGTGCCCTTCAGCTGGCCAGACCGGGTGGCCACCATGTGGATGGTGTCCACCCAGCCCAACACTGTCTTCTCCAACGCAGCAGCTGTTTGCTCTTCGCTGCTCGCTGTGGCCGGAGGGCCCGGCTTAAGGTAGGCCGCTCGCGCCTTCTTCTTGCGCCTCACGTCCTCCGCCAGCTCCTCCTCCGCCTGCAGCCTGAGCTGCTCCTCTCTGGCAGCGTTCAGCTCCCGTTTAGCCAACGCCAGCCCGACGTACTCGCCCGTCGTGGGCGGTCGTCCACGTCCTCGACGCGCAACCTCCTTCGCGGCGGGCTCCTGGACGTCGTCCGTTGCACCGCGCTCCAGGGAACGTTTCCGCCATAGGCGACCGGACACCGACGAAGCCGGCGAGGGGTCCCTCGACCCATCGGTCACCGTGACCATACTGACCTCGGAGTCAGACTCCGAGGCCGACAGGTCCCTGCACCGAGATACCTCCAAGGCATCTACCAGTCGTTGGCCCTTCCGGGCTTCCGACCCGCTGCGAGACCGGGTTCGCACCCCCTCCACCGCAGCATCGACGTCGCAGCGCGTGAGCACCACACGTCCGTCCCTAAGCTGAGCTGTTGCTCCGCTCTCCAGGCCTTGCGGCCTCTCCTCCTGTACGTCTGTTTGGGTTTTTGATTTGTGTTCCATATTAGATCCCACGAGTATGGGGGAAAAAACGGACCATCCAGGCAGTGCCCCCTGTACCTGGACTAGCCTAGCGTAACCCGCCCGGAGGTCGGCCGGTATCCGGACGGGAGAGCAGTTGCGACCTGGCGCCGCTGCGCCGCCACCACCGTGCAAGCCGGGAAACGGCTAAACACGGTGATGTCGACGAAGCGGCCCCGTAACCCCTTGGCCATTCATCCCCTCGCGCTAGCTCTGCCGCTTGGGATTGGGGGTAATTTTTTATAGAGGTTTTCTTCCTCGCACCCGGGCGGTTAAGCCAAGGCCTCGGTCCGTCGAACGTCGCGAGACGTGACCACGACGCACGTGTTGACGGATTACGATATGGACTGCAGGTGGTAACAGCGAACTGCCCCCACCCACAGCCGTCGTCCAGCGGTTAGGCCGGACCCTCGCGTCGCCGCTACTCAGCATAAGGCCGAGACGCCGACCGAGTTCCGCAACCAATCAAGGTCGCCGTGGCTCGCACCGCCGCTACCCAGAAACGTCCCAACCTAACCTAACCTAACCTAACCTAACCCAACCTAACCTAACCTAACCTAACCTAACCTAACCTAACCTAACCCCCACCTAACCTTTTTTTTTTTTTTTTTTTTTTTTTTTTTTTTTTTTTTTTTTTTTTTTTTTTTTTTTTTTTTTTTTTTTTTTTTTTTTTTTTTTTTTTTTTTTTGACCCGGGGAAATGCCTTACGCATACCACCCGGCCCGAGGGGGTGGGCCGGGTGGTTATGTGGGACTCCCCCGCCCTTGAGGAGGACGGGTATACCCACTAAAACCCCGGGATGTTCCATCGGCTAGCCATGGGAGCAGAGTCGCGGGGCCGTTTTGATACTCTCCGCAACTCTGCTCTAGCCTCGTCCGCCCGTGGGCGGACCCGCCTCAGGAGGGACGCGCTGGAACATTAGCGCGTCCCCCGGCCGTGGAGGACCCCCTCAGTTAAGAGCAGGGGCACCGGCTGCCCCCGCAACCGGCGCCCCGGGTCCTCCAAGCGGAGACGGAGTGCGGGCCCTATTGTTCCGCCTCCGAATCCGCGCTCTCCGGAGCGGCAGGGAGAGGGGATCTTGTTCCCTCTCCCGCTCCTCGGTCTCCCTCTGCGTCATCACCACTTCGCAGAAGGAGACCACCGCCTCCCAGGACCCCTCGTCGGCGACCATCTTGGAGATGATGGTCGGCAGCGAGAGGTCCGCACCCACAACCGCGACGAGGGCTCGTCGCGGTTCCGCCGCTCCGGGGCACGCCTCCAGTACGTGCTGCGCTGTCTCCTCCGCGCAGCCGCACTGGTGGCAGGCCGAGGAGGCCTCTCTCCGGGCCACGTTGCACAGGTACCGGCCAAAGCACCCGTGGCCGGTGAGTACCTGCGTGGCCCGGAATGTAAGGGCTCCGTGCTGCCTCCTCACCCACTCCGGGAGGAGGGGCTTGAGGGCCTCCAGCAGCCGGCGAGCGCCGGCCCCTCTTCGCGCCGGCCCCGTCAGGAGCCGGTCCCGCCAGGCGACCACAGCCTGGTCTCTGGCGCTCTGGCGCCACCGCACCACCTCCTGTGGGGCGGGACGGAGGTCCCGCTCCCTGGCCCGCGCTCTCCGCCAGAAGACCGAGGACAGAACCTCGGCCTCCATGTCCCATGGCAGGGACGCGGCGAGAGCGCAGGCGACCTCGTGTGAGAGTGTGCGGTAGCCCCGACACACCCTCACCGCCATGGCCCTCTGGGCCGCAACTAGGACGGCGGTCTCTCGAGCGTCGAGAGACCCCGCCCAGATCGGGGCCCCGTAGAGGGCCATCGAGCGTACCACCGCCATGTAAAGGCGGCGGCAGCTCCCATCACCTCCTCCCAGATTGGGGAGGAGGCGGCTCAAGGCGGCCGCTGTCCCCGTCAGCTTCGGGGACAGCTGCCGCAGGTGGGCCCCGAAGCGCCACCTGCTGTCTAGGACGACCCCCAGATATTTAAGGGTCGTCCCGACGGGGATGGCCGTCCCGCTGACCACAATCTGCGCCCCGGCCGGGGGCGCCCTCCGAGGCCCATGAAAACAGATGGCCTCGGACTTGTGGAGCGCCACCTGCAGACCCAGCCGCCGAATCCTGGCGACGACCGCAGCCACACCGGCCGTCGCCAGGAGTGCCGCCTCGCGGTACGTCGCCCCCCGGGCAGTCACCAGCGTGTCGTCGGCGTAGCAGGTGACGCCGACGCCACGCAGGTTGGCTCCTCGGAGCACCCAATCGTACCCGAGGTTCCAGAGCAGGGGTCCAAGCACGGACCCCTGTGGAACGCCTCGGGTAACGGTGCTCCGTCCCGCTCCATCCCGCGTGGGGAAGACTACCTCCCTCTCCGAGAGGTAGTCCCCCACCAGGCGCTGAAGATACCGGGGCACTTGATGGTGCCCCAGCGCGCCACGGATCACACTCCAGGGGAGGGAGTTGAAGGCGTTGGCGATGTCGAGAGACACCGCCAACAAGACCCCCCCCCCGGAGCGCACCTCCTCCGAGAGGTCGCGGACGGCGGCGATGGCGTCCACCGTCGAGCGACCCCTCCGGAACCCGAACTGGTTCTGAGCCAAGTCCGGGCCCTCTCCCTCCAAATGTCGAACGAGGCGGGACGCTACCACTCGTTCGAGGAGCTTCCCCGCCTCGTCCAGGAGCACAATCGGCCGGTACCCGGCCGGCTCATCCGCCGGCCGCCCGTCCTTCCGCAGAAGGACGAGTTTCCCACTCCGCCACCGCCCGGGGAATCGCCCCTCCCGGAGGCAGCGGTCGAACAGGGACCTCACTCGGGGCTCGAGGGCGTCCATCGCGAGGGCCCACGCGCGGCCGGGTATGCCGTCCGGCCCCGGCGCCGTGTTTTTGGCCCTCATGCGCATGACAGCAGCCTCGAGCTCCCCGCCCGAGACCTCGGGCACCTCCTCATCCTCGTCCCGGGTCTCCGCCCGCGAGGCCGCCGTGGAACCCCCACCTAACCTTTTTTTTTTTTTTTTTTTTTTTTTTTTTTTTTTTTTTTTTTTTTTTTTTTTTTTTTTTTTTTTTTTTTTTTTTTTTTTTTTTTTTTTTTGACCCGGGGAAATGCCTTACGCATACCACCCGGCCCGAGGGGGTGGGCCGGGTGGTTATGTGGGACTCCCCCGCCCTTGAGGAGGACGGGTATACCCACTAAAACCCCGGGATGTTCCATCGGCTAGCCATGGGAGCAGAGTCGCGGGGCCGTTTTGATACTCTCCGCAACTCTGCTCTAGCCTCGTCCGCCCGTGGGCGGACCCGCCTCAGGAGGGACGCGCTGGAACATTTAGCGCGTCCCCCGGCCGTGGAGGACCCCCTCAATTAAGAGCAGGGGCACCAGCTGCCCCCGCAACTGGCACCCCGGGTCCTCCAAGCGGAGACGGAGTGCGGGCCCTATTGTTCCGCCTCCGAATCCGCGCTCTCCGGAGCGGCAGGGAGAGGGGATCCTGTTCCCTCTCCCGCTCCTCGGTCTCCCTCTGCGACATCACCACTTCGCAGAAGGAGACCACCGCCTCCCAGGACCCCTCGTCGGCGACCATCTTGGAGATGATGGTCGGCAGCGAGAGGTCCGCACCCACAACCGCGACGAGGGCTCGCCGCGGTTCCGCCGCTCCGGGGCACGCCTCCAGTACGTGCTGCGCTGTCTCCTCCGCGCAGCCGCACTGGTGGCAGGCCGGGGAGGCCTCTCTTCGGGCCACGTTGTGCAGGTACCGACCGAAACACCCGTGGCCGGTCAGCACCTGCGTGGCCCGGAAGGTGAGGGCCCCGTGTCGCCTCCGCACCCACTCCGGGAGGAGGGGCTGGAGAGCCTCCAGGAGCCGGCGAGCGCCAGCCCCTCTTCTTGCCGGCCCCGTTAGGAGCCGGTCCCGCCAGGCGACCACAGCCTGGTCCCTTGCGGCCTGGCGCCACCGCACCACCTCCTGTGGGGCGGGACGGAGGTCCCGCTCCCTGGCCCGCGCTCGCCGCCAGAAGACCGAGGAAAGGACCTCGGCCTCCATGTCCCAGGGTAGGGACGCGGCAAGAGCGCAGGCGACCTCGTGTGAGAGTGTGCGGTAGCCCCGACACACCCTCACCGCCATGGCCCTCTGGGCCGCCACTAGGACGGCGGTCTCCCGAGCGTCGAGAGACCCCGCCCAGATCGGGGCCCCGTAGAGGGCCATCGATCGCACCACCGCCATATACAGGCGGCGGCAGCTGCCATCGCCCCCTCCCAGATTAGGGAGTAGGCGGCTCAGGGCGGCCGCTGTCCCCGTCAGCTTCGGGGACAGCTGCCGCAGGTGGGCCCCAAATCGCCACCTGCTGTCGAGGACGACCCCTAGATATTTGAGGGTCGTCCCGACGGGGATGGCAGTCCCGCCAACCACAATCTGCGCCCCGGCTGGTGGCGCCCTCCGAGGCCCATGAAAACAGATGGCCTCGGACTTGTGGAGGGCCACCTGTAGCCCCAGTCGCCGAATCCTGGCGACGACCGCTGCTACTCCAGCCGTCGCCAGGAGCACCGCCTCCCGGTACGTCGCCCCTCGGGCGGTCACCAGCGTGTCGTCGGCGTAGCACGTGACGCCGACGCCACGCAGGTTCGCTCCTCGGAGCACCCAATCATACCCGAGGTTCCAGAGCAGGGGTCCAAGCACAGACCCCTGTGGAACACCTCGGGTAACGGCGCTCCGTCCCGCCCCCTCCCGCGTTGGGAAGACTACCTCCCTGTCAGAGAGGTAGTCCCCCAGTAGGCGCTGAAGGTACTGGGGCACGTTGTGGTGCCCCAGCGCGCCGCGGATCACGCTCCAGGGGAGGGAGTTGAACGCGTTGGCGATGTCGAGCGACACCGCCAACAGGACCCCCCCCCCGGAGCACGCCTCCTCTGAGAGGTCACGGACGGTGGCGATGGCGTCCACCGTCGAGCGACCCCTTCGGAACCCGAACTGGCTAGCGGCCAAGTCCGGGCCCTCTCCCTCGAGATGCCTGACGAGGCGGGACGCTACCACTCGTTCGAGGAGCTTCCCCGCCTCGTCTAAGAGCACGATCGGCCGGTACCCGGCCGGCTCGTCCGCCGGCCGCCCGTCCTTCCGCAGAAGGACGAGCTTCCCTCTCCGCCACCGCCCGGGGAATCGACCCTCCCGGAGGCAGCGGCTGAAGAGGGACCTCACGCGGGGCTCGAGGACGTCCATTGCGAGGGCCCACGCGCGGCCG